>CM042141.1:106158702-106203724 GCA_023376005.1 Doryteuthis pealeii | reverse complement strand
AAAGAGAAGAGATCACGACTGGGAATGCCAGTGCCATGGAATAGTGGTTGCGTAGGGTCGATGGGGCAATATGAGACACCTCTATATCTTCGCACTGGATGACTCTAGACTTATGAAACCAATGCCAGACATCACCATGGACCAAAGGCCAACTGATTAGGTACCGACCTCTCCGACTGGGAAGCCAGTGCCACGGAATAGCGGTAGCGTAGGGTCGATTGGGGCAATATGAGACACCTCTATGTCTTCGCACTCGATGACTCTAGAGTTATGAAACCAATGTCAGACGTCACCATGGACCAAAGAGCAACGGATTAGGTATCGACATTCTCCGACTGGGAAGCCAGTGCCACGGAATAGCGGTAGCGTAGGGTCGATGGGGCAATATGACACACCTCTATATCTTCGCACTGGATGACTCTAGAGTTATGAAACCAATGCCAGACGTCACCATGGACCAAAGGCCAACTGATTAGGTACCGACTCTCTCCGACTGGGAAGTCAGTGCCACGCAATAGCGGTAGCGTAGGGTCGATGGGGGCAATATGAGACACCTCTATATCTTCGCGCCTGGATGACTCTAGAGTTATGAAACCAATGTCAGACGTCACCATGGACCAAAGAGGCAACGGATTAGGTATCGACATTCTCCGACTGGGAAGCCAGTGCCACGGAATAGCGGTAGCGTAGGGTCGATGGGGGCAATATGAGACACCTCTATATCTTCGCACTGGATGACTCAAGACTTATGAAACCAATGCCAGACGTCACCATGGACCAAAGGCCAACTGATTAGGTACCCACTCTCTCCGACTGGGAAGCCAGTGCCACGGAATAGCGGTAGCGTAGGGTTGATGGGGGCAATATGAGACACCTCTATATCTTCGCACTGGATGAATCTAGAGATATGAATCCAATGTCAGACTTCACCATAGACCAAAGGCCAACTTATTGGGTACCGACCCTCTCCGACTGGGAAGCCAGTGCCATGGAATTGCGGTAGCGTAGGGTTGATGGGGGCAATATGAGACACCTCTATATCTTCGCACTGGATGACTCTAGAGTTATGAAACCAATGTCAGACGTCACCATGGACCAAAGGCCAACTGATTAGGTACCAACCCTCTCCGACTGGGAAGCCAGTGCCACGAATAGCGGTAGCGTAGGGTCGATGGGGGCAATATGAGACACCTCTATATCTTCGCACTGAATGACTCTAGAGTTATGAAACCAATGCAAGACGTTACCATGGACTAAACACCAACTGATTGGGTGCCGACCCTCTCCGACTGGGAAGCCAGTGCCACGGAATAGCGGTAGCGTAGGGTCGATGGGGGCAATATGAGAAACCTCTATATCTTGCACTGGATGACTCTAGAGATATGAAAACAATGTCAGACGTCACCATAGACCAAAGGCCAACTTATTAAGTACCGACCCTCTCCGACTGGGAAGCCAGTGCCACGGAATAGCGGTAGCGTAGGGTCGATGGGGGCAATATGAGACACCTCTATATCTTCGCACTGGATGACTCTAGAGATATGAAACCAATGTCAGACGTCACCATAGACCAAAGGCCAACTTATTGGGTACTGACCCTCGCCGACTGGGAAGCCAGTGTCACGGAATAGCGGTAGCGTAGGGTGGGGATGCGGCAAATTAAGACACCTCTAGTCAGACGTCACCATGGACATAACCCCAACGGATGAGGTCCCGACCCTCTCCGACTGAGAAGCCAGTGCCACGGAATAGCAGTAGCGTAGGGTCGATGGGGGCAATATGAGACACCTATATATCTTCGCACTGGATGAATCTAGAATTATGAAACCAATGTCAGACGTCACCATGGACAAAAGGCCAACGGATTAGGTACCGACCCTCTCCGACTGGGAAGCCAGTGTCACGGAATAGCGGTAGCGTAGGGTGGGGATGCGGCAAATTAAGACACCTCTATATATTTGCACTGGATGACTCTAGGGTTATGAAACCAATGTCAAACCTTATGATGGACCAAAGGCCGACTGATTGAGTGCTGATCCTATCCGACTGGGAAGCAAGTGTCACAGAATAATGGTTGCGTAGGGGGTGGGGGTCGGGCAAAGTGAGACACCTCTATATCTAGGCACTGGATGACTCTAGAGTTATGAAACTAATGTCAAACCTCATGAAGGACCAAAGGCCGACTGATTGTGTGCTGATCCTCTCCGACTGGGAAGCCAGTGTCACAGAATAATGGTAGCGTAGGGTTGGGGTCGGGCTAAGTGAGACACCTCTATATCTATGCACTGGATGACTCAAGAGTTATGAAACTAATGTCAAACGTCATGATGGACCAAAGGCCGACTAATTGGGTGCTGATCCTCTCCGACTGGGAAGCCAGTATCAGGGAATAGCGGTATTGTAGGGTGGGGCAAAGTGAGACACCTCTATATCTGGATGACTCTAGGCTTATGAAACCAATGTCAAACGTCATGATGGACCAAAGGCCGGCCGATTGGGTGCCGACCCTCTGCGACTGGGAAGCCAGTGTCACGGAATAGCGGTAGTGTAGGGTGGGGATGCGGCAAATTGAGACTCATCTATATCTTTGCACTGGATGATCTCGGGTTATGAAACCAATGTCAAACATTATCATGGACGAAAGGCCGACTTATTCGGTGCCGACCCTCTCCCACTGGGAAGCCAGTGTCATGGAATAGCGGTAGCGTAGGGTGGGGCAAAATGAGACACCTTTATATCTTTGCACTGGATGACTCTAGGGTTATGAAACCAATGTCAAACCTCATGATGTACCAAAGGCCGACTGATTGGGTGCCGACCCTCTCCGACTGGGAGGCCAGTGTCACGGAATAGCGGTAGCATAGGGTGGGGATCCGGCAAATTGAGACACCTCTCTATCATTGCACTGGATGACTCTAGGATTATGAAACCAATGTCAAACCTTATGATGGACCAAAAACCGACTGATTGGGTGCAGACCCTCTCCGACTGGGAAGCCAGTGTCACGGAACAGCGGTAGCGTAGGGTGGGGCAAAGTGAGACACCTCTATATCTTTGCACTGGATGACTCTAGGGTTATGAAACTAATGTCAAACGTCATGATGGACCAAAGGCCAACTGATTGGTGCCTACCCTCTCCAACTGGGAAGCCAGTGTCACGGAATAGCGGTATTGTCGGTTGGGCAAAGTGAGACACCTCTATATCTTTGCACTGGATGACTCTAATGTTATGAAACCAATGTCAAACGTCATTATGGACCAAAGGCTGACTGATTGGGTGCCGAACCTCTCCGACTGGGAAGCCAGTGTCACAGAATAGCGGTAGCGTAGGGTGGCGGTGGGGCAAATTGAGACACCTCTATATCTCAGCACTGGATGACTCTAGGTTTATGAAACCAATGTCAAACGTCATGATGGACCAAAGGCCGGCTGATTGGGTGCCGACCCTCTCCGACTGGAAGCCAGTGTCACGGAATAGCGGTAGCGTAGGATGGGGATGCGGCAAATTGAGACACCTCTATATCTTTGCACTGGATGACTCTAGGTTTATGAAACCAATGTCAAACGTCATGATGGACCAAAGAACGACTGATTGGGTGCCAACCCTCTCCAACATGGAAGCCAGTGTCATGGGATAGCGGTAGCGTAGGGTGGGGCAAAGTGAGACACCTCTTTATCTTTGCACTGGATGACTCTAGGGTTATGAAAGCAATGTCAAACGTCATGATGGACCAAAGGCGGACTGATTGGGTTCCAACCCTCTCCGACTGGGAAGCTAGTGTCACAGAATAGCGGTAGCGTACGGTGGGGGAAAGTGAGACACCTCTATATCTTTGCACTGGATGACTCTAGGGTTATGAAACCAATGTCAAACGTCATGACGGACCAAAGGCCGACTGATTGGGTGCCGACCCTCTCCGACTGGGAAGCCTGTGTCACGGAATAGCGGTAGCGTAGGGTGGGGTAAAGTGAGACACCTCTATATCTTTGCACTGGATGACTCTAGGGTTATGAAACCACTGTCAAATGTCATGATGGACCAATCGCCGACTGATTGGGTGCCGACCCTCTCCGACTGGGAAGCCAGTGTCACGGAATAGTGGTAGCGTATGGTGGGGCAAAGTGAGACACCTCTATATCTTTGCACTGGATGACTCTAGGGTTATGAAACCAATGTCAAACCATATTATGGACCAAAGGCCGACTGATTGGTGCCGACCCTCTCCGACTGGGAAGCCAGTTTCACGGAATCGCGGTAGCGTAGGGTGGGGCAAAGTGAGACACCTCTATATCTTTGCACTGGATGACTGTAGGGTTATGAAACCAATGTCAAACGTCATTATGGACCAAATGCCGACTGATTGGGTGCCGAACCTCTCTGACTGGGAAGCCAGTATCACGGAATAGCGGTATTGTAGTGTGGGGCAAAGTGAGACACCTCTATATCTTTGCACTGGATGACTCTAGGCTTATGAAACCAATGTCAAACGTCATGATGGACCAAAGGCCGACTGATTGGGTGCGAACCCTCTCCGACTGGGAAGCCAGTGTCACGGAATAGTGGTAGCGTAGGGTGGGGCAAAGTGAGACACCTCTATATCTTTGCACTGGATGACTCTAGGGTTATGAAACCAATGTCAAACCTCATGATGTACCAAAGGCCGACTGATTGGGTGCCGACTCTCTCCGACTGGGAGGCCAGTGTCACGGAATAGCGGTAGCATAGGATGGGGATACGGCAAATTGAGACACCTCTATATCATTGCACTGGATGACTCTAGGGTTATGAAACCAATGTCAAACCTTATGATGGACCAAAGGCTGACTGATTGGGTGCCGACCCTCTCCGACTGGGAAGCTAGTGTCACGGAATAGCGGTAGCGTAGGGTGGGGCAAAGTGAGACACCTCTATATCTTTGCACTGGATGACTCTAGGGTTATGAAACTAATGTCAAACGTCATGATGGCCAATTGATTGGGTGCCTACCCTCTCCAACTGGGAAGCCAGTGTCACGGAATAGTGGTATTGTCGGGTGGGGCAAAGTGAGACACCTCTATATCTTTGCACTGGATGACTCTAATGTTATGAAACCAATGTCAAACGTCATGATGGACCAAAGGCCGGCTGATTGGGTGCCGACCCTCTCCGATTGGGAAGCCAGTGTCACGGAATAGCGGTAGCGTAGGGTGGGGATGCGGCAAATTTAGACACATCTATATCTTTGCAGTGGATGATCTCGGGTTATGAAACCAATGTCAAACCTTATGATGGACCAAAGGCCGACTTATTGGGTGCCGACCCTCTCCGACTGGGAAGCCAGTGTCACTGAATAACGGTAGCGTAGGGTGGGGCAAAGTGAGACACCTCTATATCTTTGCACTGGATGACTCTAGGGTTATGAAACCAATGTCAAACGTCATGATGGACCAAAGGCCGACTGATTGGGTGCCGACCCTCTCCGACTGGGAAGCCAGTGTCACAGAATAGCGGTAGCGTAGGGTGGGGGTTGGGCAAAGTTAGACACCTCTATATCTTTGAACTGGATGACTCTAGGTTTATGAAACCAATGTCAAACGTCATGATGGACCAAAGGCCAACTGATTGGGTGCCGAGCCTCTCCGACTGGGAAGCCAGTGTCACGGAATAGTGGTAGCGTAGGGTGGGGTAGGGGCAAAGCTAGACACCTCTATATCTTTGCACTGGATGACTCTAGGGTTATGAAACCAATGTCAAACGTCATGATGGACCAACGGCCGACTGATTGGGTGCCGACCCTCTCCGACTGGGAAGCCGGTGTCACGTAATAGCGGTAGCATAGGATGGGGTTGTGGCAAAGTGAGACACCTCTATATCTTTGCACTGGATGACTCTAGGGTTATGAAACCAATGTCAAACGTCATGATGGACGAAAGGCCGACTGATTGGGTGCAGACCCTCTCTGACTGGGAAGCCAGTGTCACGGAATAGCGGTAGCGTAGGCTGCGGCAAAGTGAGACACCTCTATATCTTTGCACTGGATGAGTCTAGGGTTATGAAACCAATGTCAAACGTCATGATGGACTAAAGGCCGACTGATTGGGTGCCGACCCTCTCGGACTGGGAAGCCAGTGTCACGGAATAGTGGTAGCGTAGGGTGGGGATGTGGCAAAGTGAGACACCTCTATATCTTTGCACTGGATGACTCTAGGGTTATGAAACCAATGTCAAACTTCATGATGGACCAAAGGGCGACTGATTGGGTGCCGACCCTCTCCGACTGGGAAGCCAGTGTCATGGAATAGCGGTAGCGTAGGATCGGGCGGGGACAAAATGACACACCTCTATATCTTTGCACTGGATGACTCTAGGTTAAGAAAACCAATGTCAAACGTCACCCTGGACCAAAGGCCAACTGATTTGGTGCTGACCCTCTCCGACTGGGAAGCTAGTGCCACGGAATAGCCGTAGCTTAGGGTCGGGCAAAATGAGACACCTTTATATTTTCGCACTAGATGACACTAGGGTTATGAAACCGGGTTAGCTCAGTCGGTACAGCGTTCGGCTAGAAACCACAAGGTTCCTAGTCCGGTACCTCTCATCGCCATTTCAGCGTATGAGTAGCACAGGGTCTCTGCGGTAAAGTAAGGAGCTAACGGTAGGTGTTGTGCTCCACCTCAGATGCTAAGACAATGTCCTCTGTCTATCGCAAGAGAAAAAGGGATAGACTCCTTCGCTGATTGTCTGATACCGACTTCAGGGCCCCGACGACTTTTTTATATTGTTTAAACATTGAACAAAATACTATTAATTTCTCGCTACAATTAATTTAAATAAATATATTGCTGATGAAAAATAACATTAGTAATATATTCTAACCGTAAAAAAATGTTGAATTAAAATAAACGTAAACATTTTAAAAAAATTTTTTAATAGGATTTATAAAATTTGAAATAAAAAATACCTGTTATATTTGTGAATGTACAGTGAAAAATAAAAATGTTTATTTTATTTCTAAAATGTTTCATGCAGTGCTTATTTGGTAAAGCCGCATGATTTGTTTACATTTTTGTTTAAACAAACCGAAGTGAAGAAAAAAGATTTTAAAATAAATATTTTTACACAATTCTACAATTTGTATTTTAATTGAATGAATGGATAAAAATTTTTTTTTTAATATCTGTATAATTTAATAACTCTATTATATCAGAATTTTAAAAATGTTTTCATCACTGGAAACTGAGTCTTACGGAGAAAATAATACACATAAGAATTTAACGTAAAGTATGAATAAGTGTTTTTTGCTTATCTATAGATAAATATATCGCAAAACTTTATATATTAAATAATTATAAATACAAATAAAAATAAAAATCACTATGTAAAAATGTATATAACTAAACATGCATTTATTGAAAGATTCGTTAAAAATCGTCTAGACCATTAAATATTACAAACACAACTCTATACTGTATATAAAGCAATTTGTTCCCTTAATATTAAGTATAACTCAAATTGATTATAAATTAGGTTCTCATTGATAAACGCTAGAGATTATTGTGGAATCTTTGACGTAAGCCGTTACGTAGTTTCGGCTTCAGTCAGAAATGCAAACTATCTCCATTATATATAGAAGATGAGTTCGTTTTGTCTTTCCATACAGCATATTCAGTGTTATTGTATCGCGGTATATACTGATGCGTTATAAGGACTTAATGTTGGTTATATATCGATAATATCTCTTTTTATATATACATATATATATGAATTTAACATTTTTGAAAAAACAAATGATGTTTATAATTGCTGACAGAAATCTGTTTCAACCGCTTTAATAGATCGGTCATCATCAAGAGCAAATATGAGAGAAAGATAGGATGAAACAACCGTTAGAAGAAAGGGTACAAACAAAACGCTATTATTCAATGCTGGAATTTTTAAAAATGCGTGTTCTGTGTTGAAAATAAAATAAATTTTATTCTTAAAAATCAGAAGCATTATAGTTCATAATAAAACTCAAAAGAGTTTGATGTAAAATTATATAAAAGTGTATAATGAGTATCAAAATTGTTCATGATATATTCCAGCTATTAAAGCGGTCGAAACAGATTTCTGTCAGCAATTATAAACATCATTTGTTTTTTCAAAAATGTTAAATTAATACTGTCGGATTAATTTCCATCTATTTTTCACATGTATATATATTTATCGATCTGCCTTTGTTCAAGTTGTTTGTTACCTTACTGATGATATATCTGTATGTATATCAATTACCGCAGATACTCGAATGTAAATCGATCGCAAGGTAAAGACGAGGTCAAATTCAACAGGAAAATCCAATTATTTTACATACGTCGATTGACTGATTGATTTTTACATCATTTCAACACGTATGGGGTTATTTTATGCCTAGAGTTTAGGTCATTGCGTACATTCTACGTCTATATTTATATTTTTAATGTAGCTTCTTTATATTTTACTCTGTTGGCATCCTCCCGTCAACAAATTGACGATGGCGTAGTGTCCAACTGCGTGAGTAGCTGAACAGACCAATTTTGAATGGCAATCTCTGGTGCAGTGACTGCAAACAAACATTGATGATTGCTGGAGTTGCTGTTGTCTCTTCTTCCTTCTGGCTCTCTTTTCTGTGGCGGCTTTTTCCCTCTCTTTTTCACTCCTTTTCGTCCCTTGTTTGATGAGGTGGCGCCAGGTCACTCGGTTTTCTGCACAAGCATCCCATGTGTTGGTGTTGATGTGGCATATCTTTCATGTCCATCTTTAAAGCGCAGGTGTGGTCTTATTAACGGTCGAGTACCTTCTACTAATTCGCCATACAGTAGGTCTTTGGGATGCGGCCTTTGTCCATCCTCCTGACGTGACCAAGCCAGCGCAGGCGTCTCTCGCAGATGATGGCAAACATGCTGTTTATGTTTGCTCGTCCCAGCACGTCTGTGTTGGGCACTTTGTCCTACTAGTGTATACGGAAGATGCGGCGTAGGTATCTGAGACGGAAATTGTCCAGTTTCCTTTCGTGTCATGAGTATGTGGTACAGTCTCCGCTATTGTAAAGGAGGGTATTGAGAATCTTTCAATTCCAGCATGGGTTTAGAAAGTAAAAGGCGTTCTTTTTGCTTCGTTCTGCTACTAAACTCCTTTTCTTTCCAGATATCGTAAGTTGTTATTTTTAAACTCTTTTTTACACACTGTTAAATCATATCAAGATTTTTTTTTCTTTTATAAAAATAATTTGCGAACAGATCTATTTGACCTGTAGATGGGACTCTAGCAGGTATTACTATTTCAGGTTACAGTGAACCTAAGAGAAATGTCAATGAAAGGGAAATCTACACTCTGCGAACTTTTAGAACTAGATCTTCACCGCCTGATATTCATTATTTTTTTAGTGGGGTACTCCTTTGCAGCACATACAGCCAGCATATTCACTGACAGACCGTAGATGACTTTAATATACGTCCAGTTCATAAAGACGGTTGTTATCTGGTGACATGTTGTACTATGTTTCTTGGTATGTTTGCACAGAGGGGAACGTTATTATTTCTACCTTTCTTTCTTTCATCCTTTCTTTTTTTCTTTTTTCTTTCTTCGTTTTTCTTTGTTTATTTGCCACATATACTTCTTCCTCTTCTTCTTCTTCTTCTTCTTCTTCTCGTCTTAGCTTACGTCCTCGTTTCTTCTTCTTCTTCTTCTTCTTCTTCTTCTTCTTCTTCTTCTTCTTCTTCTTCTTCTTCTTCTTCTTCTTCTTCTCTTACGTCCTCGTTTCTTTCTTCTTTCTTTCTTTCTTCTTCTTCTTCTTCTCTTCTTCTTCTTCTTCTTCTTCTTCTTCTTCTTCTTCTTCTTCTTCTTCTTGCCCTACCTCCTTTCTTCCTTCCTTTCTTCTTCATCCTCATAATCATGTACCTCTTTGTTTACTTTAGATGTTTTCTTTATTTTTTTCTTTTGATTTTCTCTTCTGTCTCTCAACGTCCCTTCCTTCTTTCCCTCCGGCTGATTTTCTTTCTTTTTTTTTTTTGTATATTCATTTCCCCGTTCTCCTTCTTCTTCTTCTTTGTTATTTCATTCCTTCTTTCTTTCTTTCTTCTTTCCTTTTTTCTGATTTTTACTCTATTCATTCATTCCTTCCTTCCTTCTTTCCTTTTTCCTTTCATTTCTTCCTATTTTCTCATCTTTATATATATATATATATATATACATATATGAGAAGTAAACAAACAAACAATGTGTTTGATAAGGCTTTTTTTTAGCCGACAATTTTTGGGAGAATTTTTCAGAGAATCCAACAGAATGAGGTAAAATAAAAGAATGAAAGAACAAAACTCAGACAGAAATGTGTTGTATATTCCGCTTCTTTAGCCTTTATTGAATCATTACCATCATACAAATGTGACTTTATGTTTATATTGATGCTTGCGCATATGTATGTACGTGTGTCTGTGTGTGTATTTTTATACTTATATATACTTTTATATCCATCCACTTTCCCACCCCCAACTAACCTGACTTCTCCTTTTGACCCTCACTTCCTGACCTGTTTGGTCCAATAACCACTCACTAATCAACTGGTTTGATTTTGATTTTATGGTCATCTAACCACCCCTCTTTTATTACTCTCATTTGCTTCTTTCTTTACTCAAATCTCTTTCCATAAAATGGCTACTCCCCTCCCCTATCAGGTGTCATCACCATTCATATTTTCTACCTACATCCCTCCACTCCTTTCCCTTCTGTCTCCCTCCTTATCACCCCAAAAGATGTCTCCTATAACCAATCAAATATTTCCCTCACCGCAAAACTTACCCACCTACCTACTTCCCCATTCTATAAAACACTTGTATGATCCTAATGATTCAATAAAGGCTGAAGAAGCGGAATTCAACATTCCAGCGAAATATACTACACATTTGTGTCTGAATTTTGTTCTTCCATAATATATATATATATATATATATATATATATATATATATATATATGATTTTTAAATACCACTAAATCCTTCTCACTTATGCTTTCCATTTTTCTCACCTACGCAAGCTGATATGAATCGTAAATGGATTCTCAAAATGTAAAAGAGAAAGGCTTTTAAGCATGAGACGTCAAACAGGGGATACAGGCAATATATATATATATATATATTATATATATATATATATATATATATATGTGTGTGTGTGTTTGTGTATGTGTGTGTGTGTATAAATTGGTGTTACGAAGACATGAAGTCAACAGCACTTGCTAAATGTCGGGGTTTTGCCTATGCGATTTTCAAACCATCTTTGGCTTGAAAATCGACATGATTTTTATTGAAGTTTGGGTTCTGCTGGATTTTCCATTATAAAACAACATGTGCTCGGTCATTGTACAAACAAACATGGAGACAGATATGCAGAATCTTTATTATTATTATATATATATATATATATATATATATATATATATATATATATATATATATATATATATATATATATGTATGTATGTAGTATATTAAGAAAACTTGAAAAAACACAGGTTTAAATGAGTTGAGTGGTAAGTTTATTGGTCGACGTTGCAGTGTTTCGATCTATTATTTAGACCATCTTCAGGGCATTTGTTGGTATATGGAAGGTAATAAAAAATTATTTATCACAGAATAACGAGAAAAGCGAGTAATAGTCCTTGTTTATCAGTTTTTTTAAATTTGAAGTCTGAGAAAAAAGAACGTTGAAAAAATGGACGGTTTGAAATATGACGTCAAATATTCTATTTTAAACAAAATGATAAACAAGGACTATTACTCGCTTTTCTCCTTATTCTGTGATAAAATTTTTTATCACCTTCCATATACCAACAAATGCCCTGAAGATGATCTAAATAATAGATCGAAACACTGCAGCGTCGGCCAGTAAACTTACCACTCCACACATTTAAACCTGTGTTTTTTAAATTTTTCTTAATGTACTACATACCGTCGGATTCACTTCCCTTTCTTCACACACACACACACACACACACACACACACATATATATATATATATATATATATATATATATATATATATATTATGTCTGAGTAAATACGGTCTCAGCCTCGATACCTTTTGAATAGACACTGTACAATAAAAATCCAATAGCAAGATTCAGCTCATAAATGCGTATCAGATTACTGATTTATTGATCCAACCGAGTAATTTTCAGTTTGTCGTCTAGCCAATGAAAAGCATTTCGCCTTATTTTTTTACTATTTGATTTACTCAAGCGAATTTTGCCGCATGTTGTGCTAGGCCCCGTGGGCACTTTGTTCGCTTCGCGACAAGCTCGTTACGCTCATCCCCTTGCCTGTCCTATGGGGAGAAATATTTTAGGAGACTTAAGTGGAGAGATTTTGGTGGTAAGTTTCCGTAATATTCAAGTTTGGATACTGATTTGAAAAGATAGCACAGAACGACAGCAATTTTTATATGATAAATTCTACATAAAGAAGAGAAATAAAAGATAAGAGTTGATAGGAGAGAGAGAGAGAGAGAGAGAGAGAGAGAGAGAGAGAGAGAGAGAGAGAGAGAGAGAGAGAGAGAGTCAGTTAGACAGACAGACAGACAGACAGACAAATTGTTCACAAATTGGTATATTTTACCTTTATATCTCGTACATTCTACGTGGATTTTATAATACTTTACACATCACCCTTTACCTTTTTACCTATTTATTCATCCATTCATTACGGGTGACTGGGCCAGTAAGAGAAAAAAGTTACAGACTGTCTCCCAACGGAATAAACAGCTTCATATATAGATTATTTTTACCTATAGCCATTCAAAGGCTTCTTTTTTTAAACTGAATATGTTCGACTTCTTCCTCTTGAATTTGTAGTCAGTTGATTGCTGGGTTGGTTGTATTTTACAGCATGTCAACCCTTATTGAGATATATCAAGATGTTTTGTCTCATTCATCCTTGATAGGGTTTTTTCAAATGTAATTCTATTTAATATCATTTTTAACTTATTTTTATAAGCTATAAACGGGACTCTAATAGGTACTATCACTCTGGATCAGAGTGGACCTGGGAGTAATTGCGATGTACTCTGCACTTCTCACAGTTCCAGAATTGAAAATTCACCACTAGATGCAGTTTAACGTCATATCTAGAAACTAAGACCCTCAGCCATCGACTACTAGCACATATTTGATAAATATATTTGATTTGGAGGATTACCATAAAATCAATAAGGTTGTGACAATCATTTAGATGTTAGGGTTGACGTGACCAGCCGATTGATCGGAGAGGGCCTCTCCAACCGACCATCTAGCCTACGTAAGCGCCAAAGTGGAGTGTTACATGTTATGGATTGCTCAGCCACCATGATTCTGTCCTTAAGCATCAGAGGTTGCCACCCACGGCCAACAGGTAGATCTATTGGACGGATTTTAAACCTCTGCAGAGTTGCAGTTGTTATATTCTCTAGCCCCAGCCGACCTAACAGGCTTTACGTATAGATTATTTTTATATTGCTATTCAATATCTTCTTCTTTTTTAGACTGAATATTTTCAATTTTTTCCTCTGGAATTTGTAGTCAGAGTTCGATCCCAAGTAACAGCACTTGAGTTAAATATTGATGTTGAAATCAAAAATCCTTTCACAGCTTAAACAACATAAGCTTCCTGCTCTCATTAGACTCTATTCACACAATTAAAAGTTACCAAATTTCTCTCGACGGAATAAGCCGCTTTATAAATATGTAGCGTTGTCAGATTAACTTAAGTCATTCTCTCAGGTCATATCGGGGTTCCTTCTTCTCTCGGACCGGGTATCTTCTTTCTCTCTCCGGCAGGGGGTTGTCTTTCTTGGTTCCATTTTGCTCTGTTATTTTCGAGAACAACATGGAGACATATTTTGTGTGCACACTTTTATTCCCCCAATACATTGTTCACCCACACGTATTAGGAGAGCAGAGACAGAAAGGTACATCTTGCCCAAGTAGACTGATAGACTCAACACAACTCTCTTCTTGATCGAAACGTGATCTTTTATATATCTAAAAAAAAAGTAATTAAAAACTCATTAATCGTAATTCTGGTTGTTTCTAGAACATTTTAAGTCTGATAGTTTCCTATTTTAGATTTTTTACCTGAAAAAAAAAAACTAGATTCTACTTAACTCGATTTCATCAACTTCAAAGGGAACTCCTTTTAATATAGCCGCCACACTGTCTGAAATGTTAATCCTTTACTCTGTCTGTGTGTAGGATCCATTTATGTGTTTAATTGTTGACCTGCACATAAGATTTTGCGGTTAACAGGTCATTCTTTTCATTTCTTTATCACAATTCCTCTCATAACGTAACATATGGATAGTTTTGTTTGGGACCGGATTAGCTCAGTCGGTAGAGCACTTGCCTAGGAATCGCAAGTTTCCTAGTTCTATACCGGTCCTCGCCAACTCAGCGTATGAGTAACAGAGTGATCTGTGTGGTAAGGTGAGTTACTGTTGATAGATGTGGCGCTCCACCTCAGATGTTAAAAGAATCTCCTTGGTCTAGTGCTAGTGAAAAGGGGATAGATTCCCTCGCTGCCTGGCTGATACCGACTGTAGGCCACCCTGACGACTTTTACTTTTAAAGCAAACGAGTGTAGACAAAACTTTGATAACATTTTCTTGTCTCGTCTCATGAGCAGAAATCAGCATCTTATCCGATATTTGAATTCTGGTCATGAATTCAACGATTAATAGCGTTTGTATTTAAATATTCCATAACAGGCACCGTCTGTGTCGATGCTGTCTTAGGATTGAAATATCTTTGGAAATTTATGGGGTCCTTTCCGAAGAACAATAATTGAAATCTATCGAATTGCTTGTTTGCCAAGAATTCTAAATATCTATCCAATTCCTCCGCACAAGTAAGGTGTGAAATGATGTCAGTCTTTAAGTGGAGTTTAACAGGTAAATATTCAAAGTTTTCTTTCTCAATTACCGGTTGGCACACCAAGGTTAAATATCTCATTCTGCTTTATTATTTATCGATAGATGGAGGTGTTGTATACCCTTTCTTTACTTCTATTATTCTTCTGCTCATCTTTGGTATCTTAAGTTCTTCTTCTAGCGTCTCTTCTAATGTCTCTGTTCTTGCTGGTTGGTCGTCCTTGATTCATTTCTTCTTGTATGCCAGTCTTGTTGCCAAGACATTCATAAGCCACAAAACCATATTATTTATTTAACCTTTATTTACTTTGTTGAATTATTTTAGATATAAGGCATGAGGCAAACGGTCACTCCTAAATATAGACCCGTTGACTACCACGTGACCACCGAAGGCATTTCTATTGTCCAATCACTGGCACTGCTGCTGCTGCTTCTGCTGTATTAATAGACCCCATTCTGAGCTTATGTCATTGATACTTGGATTATCTTGGACGACGGACTTACAAAGAATACCCTAACACTGGATTCTTATTGGCTTGCTTACTTACTTATTACATCTGGAACTAAGGATGCCGACCAGATACTTAACATACTTAACTAAACATATTTCTCTAACTAACACAACACGCGTGTGCAGTGAGACCCAGCTAAAGCAGACATATCTTCTCTGCCTGACGACCAAGCTGGAACTAAAGACCCAACCAGGTGCCACGTGACTTCACGTATTTCGCGGTCTTTCTGTAATGTTCCATGGATAGTCCTGCCCGTGATATGAAAAGGGCCATTCCTTCAGAAATACAGGGGGTTGACAATAATCCATGCATAGATTATGTAACAGAGGTAGAATAGATAGATTCATACCTTTCCCAACGTCCTCTTAATCTACTGTTCTTGTACATTACTTTCGACAATAACTCTAACATTACGTGCCTCCACTACCAATAGTTATACCACCGTTGGCAGGAATATTTCAGAGTGTTTGCAACGGATTCAGATATCACGTGGCATTCCTAACGAATCAAAATGCGATGCAAAAGGTAAACAAAGGGTTAAGAGTTGTCAATCAAAATATCTGGTTATTTCCATGACTCTTCCGGCAAATTACCAGTTAATCTATAAATTAAAATATTACACTTCATAGCAAAATGAATAGGCTACCTATCCATTAATGTAACTCCCAGAAGAAACTCACAACCAAAAAGTTGTATCTCTGTAGCCATAATCCCCCTACTAATCTTCCTTGTGATTCATATGATAGAGAATATGCCGTGTTTTTGCATGGAACACAGTTTTCCTATGCTTATTAAAGTTTAAACTTTTTTCTTTCTGATTTTTCATCCTAATTTTAGTTATTAATAACTAATATATAATAACGATGATTTTAGGCTCTTGTAATGATATTTGAGACTCTCAAATTATGAAATGTGATGCAATAAACATTTTTGCTTTTTTTCTGAGAAAACAAAATTAATTTCTTTCTATAATTAATATAAATTATGGACCTTTAAGCAATTTCTCACATCAACAAATTCTCTGTTTACACAAATATTCACTTATTAGATATATTCAATAAATGCAAAATAATTTTTCAGATGCTCAATATATATATATATATATATATATATATATATATATATATATATATATATATATATACACATATATATGTGTGTGTGTGAGTGTGTATAAATAGATAAATAGATAATATATATAAATTTATATATACATGTTTACATACATGCATATATATACATATATTTTATAGGTATGTTTATATATACATGTTTACATACATGCATATATATACATATATATTACATACATGCATATATATACATTTTATTGGTATGTTTATATATACATGTTTACATACATGCATATATATATGTTACATGCGTGGTAAATACAAAGGTTTTATTAGACTCTTGAAAAAGTATTTTGCTTACACTGTGAGATTCACGGTCATCATTTAGTTTTTTAAGTAATTGGGCGGACGTCTGCATGATTCCCTTAGTATTGTAATGAAAGTTGATAACCATATTGAATAAAATACTCTTTAAATATGTATACAAAAACTAATATATATTTATTTATTATCATAATAGCTCTATCAGTTATTAATTAATAATATCGCGAACCACTGTCTCACCAGGTGAGTAGTAATAACCATTTACTTTGTATATATATATATATATATATATATATATATATATATATATATATATAATCAATAGTAATATTATGGATTTGGACTCATAACTTAAATTTTTCTTGTTTATACAATCCTCATATGAGTCAAATGGTTGAGATTTTAAAAACCAGTAGCTTTTTAGCGTTTATATAAACGTGAAGTGTTTTCACGCGATGGGATAATATAAAGCTAAAAATGAGGATTGCATAACCATGAAACTTTAAGTTATGAGTCCAAATCCATAATATTACAATTGATTATAAACCTGCTCTGCTATATTAGCATTGAGCACCTTTTCATGCCAATACTTTTCTCATTCATTTTCTCATTTATTCTCTATTCATTATATATATATATATATATATATTAACAATATAACCCTGTGGGTTATTTAATGCCAAATCTATTTTGCATATATGATTTGTATGGAAATAGTTGTAGGTAGATAGTTTGTTGGTTGATTGATTGGTTGGATTTTACGGCATATCAACTTTTGTTGGGTTATTTTATGCCGAATCTATTCAACCATTAAATGGGACCCTAACAGGTACTTCCACACCGGGTCAGAATGGACCTGAGAGTAATGGCGATGAAGGGGTACTCCATACTCCCCAGATCTCCAGAATTTGAATGTCACCACTAGAGAGTTTGTCTTTAAACAAAGTGTTTGAGTGAGGGTAAACAATTGATAATCCTTTTTTGTTTCACAGGTGCATTTATGTAGAACAGATCTTGTTCCATTTAACTCATTAATAGGATAGGTACTACCATTTCTGATCAGGGTGTACCTGAGAGTAATGACAATGAAGGAGTACTCCACACTCCCCAGAGCTACAGAATTCGAACTTTACCTCTAAATGCAGTTTACCATGATACCCATGACATTAAGACTCTCAGCCACTGCTTTCCAGCATATATATGATAAAAGGTGGAAGCGCGTGGTGTAATAGTTAAAGGCATGGGAAATGGACTTGTCGCCCCGAGTTCAAATCCTGGGCGTGGTAATTGCATTTCACTTAGCGCTAATACCCTTGGGAAAGGTATGAATCCTACTCTCCCTCCAGCTATGAATAAATAGTAGGGCAGACTGGGCTCTTTAACCTTGGTTAGGCAACCGGTCTAGGAGAAGGAAAACTCTGAAGTCAAACCTGTTGAACTCCATTTAAAAAATGACCTTGTGTCACATCCTGCCCGTGCGGAGGGGTTGGTAAATATATATATGATAAAAAGGTTGGTAGGTTGCCATAAGGCCAATAGGGTTGGGTCAATCATATACGTGTTAGAATGTAACGTACAGCCCATTGATCGGAGGCGATTCTCCCCGACCGCCTGTCTAGCCTAAGTAAGGGCCAAAGTGTAGTGTTGTATGTCATAGACTGGCCAGCCATCAGGATTCCGTGGTTAAGAATCACGGGTTGCCACCCACGGCCAACAGGTAGCCCCACGGCCAACAGGTAGCCCCATTAGGGGTCTTACACAGTTGGTGAATTCTACCGCCTCAGCCGACAGGGGAAAACACCTTGTAATTGCATACTGAGGTGATGTGGTTATCAAAGGGGAAGAAGTGTCTTCGGCGTTTTACTGAACATTGGGACTATAATTTCTAACTAACAACGATCTTGGAGGACAATTGATTGCAACTAAATGGATGCATTTTACTAATGTGAGCCGCCCAGCTAAGACCTACATTGACCAGCTCTGTGCGGATTGTTGATGCTGCACAGAGGACCTCCCTGGGACAATGAATGATAGAGAAGGTTGACGAGGGATTGTCATGGATATCCGTACTAAATGCGTGGCATGATGATGATGATGATTGATATTTGATATTCTTAAATTATGAAATTTGATGCAATAAACATTTTTGCTTTTTTGTGGTGCCGTATTCTGAGAAAACAAAAATTAATTTCTTTCTGCCATTATTCTAAATGCAATCTCTGAAAACAACAAATTCTCTGTTCCCATAAATAATGTACAAAATTAATATCAGGTGTTGTGCATTTTAAACATTTTCTCGTTTGACCTGGATGAGCAGCTATTTGCATGATGATGACCTTGCATTATATACTGAATATTTGGGGGAAGCACGTGGTGTAATGGTTAAAGTAATGGGAAATGGACTCGTCGCCCCGAGTTCAAATCCTGTACGTGGTAATTGCCTTTCACTTAGCGCTAATACCCTCGGGAAAGGTATGAGTCCTACTCTCCCTCCAGCTATGGATAAAAAGTAGGGCAGACTGGGCTCTTTAACCTTGGTTAGACAACCGGTCTAGGAGAAGGAAAACTCTGAATTCAAACCTGTTGAACTCTGCTTAAGAAATTGACATTGTGTCGCATCCTGCTCGTGTGGAGGGGTTGGTAAATATATATACTGAATATTTGGAAAATTTACATGAAAATATGCAAAGTCGGTTTAGTGACCTATTCATGATGGATAAAACAACCTTTTGAACTTTTAATGCTGCCGATGTAGACATTTATTTACAGCAGACTCTAATTGAATTACAAAGTGATTTCAACAGTGCGGTAGTTTGGATGGTCTCAATTCTTCCTCTGATTTCTATATCCCCAGTCTTTTTTCCAAGTTTATTGGTACTGTTTCAAGTGCACCAACTACAATTAGTATCACTTTCACTCTCATATTCCACAGCTTTTTCAATTCTCAGGCAAGGTCCAGGTATTTATCCATCTTTTCATTTTCCTTCAGCTTTACCCTGTAATCTGCTGGAACCGCAAAGTCCACAGTTGACACGTTCTCTTTTGTTTTTCTTTCTTTTTTTTTTATGTTAACCAGTACTAGATCTGGTCTCTTGGCTGGTATAGAGTGATCTGTCTTTATCTCAAAGTCCCAGAGTATTTAGAGTATTTCATGCGTTTCCTTCTCAAGAACAGATCCTGGTTTATGCATATACCATTTTGTTGTATGGTCAAAGTTTAATTTTTTGCATAATTCCCAGTGGTTCACCTTCCCAAGCCAGTCGTGCCTAGCTTTGTATTACCGTTGTGCTAGTTTGCTACATTCGCAAAATTCAAACATAGGAAACACAATATATAGAAGACTAATGAGACTATTTAAGATTACTCACTACTTTGAGGTAAAGCACTACTTTACATTAGAGTTTTGCTATTATTTTACCTTGTTGAATCAGGATTTAGTCTTACTTTTCATTTATTATCAAAAGCTCGTAATATACTCCCCTTTGTGAAGAAGATTGATCATCGACTACCATTGACCAAGATAGAACCGAATATAAAGACTAGGTAAATTACTCCCTCAGTTCTACCTTAAAATGGTTTATTATGAATTATTTACTAGTATACATAAATTCTCTATAGAATTTTAATATGTTCATTTGCAATAAAATAGTTTTCCCTCAAAATAAAGCATAATAATTTATTATTTCTTTAAGTTTTGATACAATTTCCTTACATTTTTATTAGTGAAAAAATGTTTTGTTCTGTGGAACGGCTATGGGGAGAAATCCTGAGTTCAAACAAAATTTTCCTGCTTAAAAATTACCTTATGTCACATCTTGTTCATTATAGATTATGATAGATTAGAGCAGACTGACAAATAGATACGAGCAGATTTAGACTTGAGATAGATAGATACACACATACACACACACACACACACACACACACATATATATATATATATATATGTGTGTGTGTGTGTGTGTGTGTGTGTGTGGGTGTGTGTATGTGTGTGCGTGTGTGTGTGTGTGTGCAGACTGTAATAGAAATAGATAGATAGATAGATAGATAGATAGATATGAACAGACTGAGATTGATACATATATATATTTACCCACCCCTCTGCACGAGCAGGATACGACACAAGGTCAATTTCTTACGCGGAATTAAACAGGTTTGAATTCAGAGTTTTCCTTCTCCTAGACTGGTTACCTAGCCATAGTTAAAGAGTCCAGTTTGCTCTGCTATTTATCCATAGCTGCAGGGAGAATTGGATTCATACCTTTCCCAAGGGTATTAGCGCCATGTGAAATGCCAACTGAGATGGATACATAGGTATATGCACACATTCATACATACCAAGAGAGTCAGATATGAATATACTCAAATACATTGATTCATAGACACATAGATAATACATACATACATACATACATACATACATACATAGATAATACATACATACATACATACATAGATGCATACATAATATGCTTATACTTAGAATCCTACTGTGAACTGTTAAGAATAACTGCTAACTTGTATTATAAGTTCTTAGGCAATTTAAATTCATTTTTATGTTCACACTTTCACGGAATTCTCTTTTTTTTCCTCCATGTCATCGATTTTTTTTCCCGCACTAATTTTGATTTATGTCCAATAAATGGCAGAATAAACGTAAATAAAAAAAAAAGTTGTTCTTTTAGAATCGTTTTCTTGGAGAATTTTTATTTCTTCAGAATTTTTGTCTCTCCATTTATTCATTTTTTTCGATCAACATTTTTTAATATATTTTTTATATATCTATAATGGTACGCACGATTTGTCTAGATATACCGAGTGTCCTAAAATATGTAGATACACTTCAACGTTGAAGAATTTGTTGATAAGATATTATCATTGTTCCATTATTAATTAAATTATTCATTGAACTCAAATCATATAAACTGGAAAATTAGCCTTGGTCAGCAACGAGTATTCCAGAATTTTCTTATCATATTTATCATTTATCAATAGTGATTTACTTATTTGGTTAAAATATATATAAAGGATAAGATATGTGTAAGTAACATATCTATTAATAATGGAGATTCGATTGCGGTTTTTGTCTGTAACAAAAACTACGTCACTGCTTACGTCACACTACCTAAAATCGTCATTAAATAGAATGCATTTGAGCATGCAATGTTAGACAGTCCTCATTGGTTTTTTAAACAAGTTTTAATAAATACATACCTGGTATTATCTATCTATATATAGTTTGTTTTATTTTAATATATATTCAAAGTTATCAGAACTAAGTTTCCACTTCAATATTTTTATTTTTTACTCCTTTAATAAATCTATTTTATTTTTTACTCTTTTAATAAATTTGATGATTTTACTTTACTTATGATACAAACTCTCTGATATTAAATTTTCAACTCCCATCCTATCAGGTAATATTCTATTTTACGTCGCCCAGAGGGCGTTTTTCTATTTTGCTAGTGTATATAATAGTCATTTACTAAGCTTAGTATAGTTTGGCACATGGCCAAAAGTTTGAATTACCCGGCGAGAATCTAACTCACTAAAAATAGTCTGCTGGCCTAGCTGATTTTGAATAATGATTATTGCAGATATAACATTTAGTGACGCATCCATTAGTTTCACAAGACCATGTATCTACACCTGGATCTTGGGTGCAGGCCTGGGCAAAAACCAGCAGTTTCCCACTCCCTCTATGATACCTACTGTTGTGTAAATGTAAGAGGGGACAAGGGTTGATACATCTTGGTACTAGTGTCATAACAGGAGTTGTCAGAACATGGTTGAAGATAGTATCAGACAACCTAAGAAGTACCTCCTCTGTTTCAAATTCAGAGTTTTCCTTCTCCTAGACTGGCTGCCCACAAAGTCTGCCCTACTATTTTTTACCCATAGTTTGGGAAGGGCATTACTGCAATGTGAACTCCTTGCCTCACCAATTCCTTTTACTGTACCAATAACTATTACATTTCCTAAACTTCTAGGACAATGAAAAGTCTTATAAAACCACCGCTGCCTTGCGGCTCTACCTTATAAAAAAAGGCTAAGGGAGTAAACCCCGAAAACAAATCCGGAGATGGAGTCCCTAAGTTGGGTGGTGCTGAATCTCAGTACTCCCAGCAACTCCTGTGGCACCGCCGTTGCCAAATCGCATTGGTTCCTACGTTTCCTTTGGATCATAACGGCTGTGTGGAAAGGGTGGATCTGCTGCTTGGGCGACAGCTCACCCCCCCCCATAACAACCTGCCTAGGCTACGTAGTTTCCACTATTGAAAAGGAAATTAACTGCAAGAGTTATTTTCAAAACCAGCCGCGAGCGCGGATTGAAATGGACGTCAGTGAGCAAAAGAAAAAAGAAAGTAACTCTCCAACCTTCTACACACAGTCAACCCACAAAAAAGAATTGACAAGGACAAAAGGGTTGGACAATAACCCTCTTGTTACGTTAAAGGATTCGTTCGCACCAAAGAAAAGAAAAAAAATCCAACGAATTAACCAACCAACGAAATAAACCAACCACCAACAGAAAACCCTAACCACCAACGAAATAAACGAAAACCAACGAAAAAACAACCTACCAGCGAACGAACGAGTCCCTCAACGAAACCTTAAATGACAAAAACACACACACACACACACACACACACACACACACACACAAACTCTTGACTTTCCACATACATACAAAATAGGCTTTCCACATACACAATCCTACACAGCTCCGCTCTTAGGTGGGAAGTGTTGTGGGGATTAGAAAATACAAAAAATAAAAATAGAATTTAAAAAATTAGAAAAAAATAAAAAGCAACGGCCTCCCATAGGGCATTGACCGGAAGAACGCCTTTGCGCAGGTCCGACGAAAGGGTCTGACTGTCTTCCCCAAAAAGAATCCCTCGTTCATTCGGACGGAGGCCGCAAGAGAGTGTAGTTCGTTTCTTAGCGAGGGGACTTGTCCCCTCGCTACAAATCTTATCCTACCCCATAATACACAGGGGACTTTATGTTGTTGCTCATTGTTTGATTTGCTCGTTGACTGGTCTGTTCAACCACTCACGCGGTTGCAGATGAAAAAAAACAAAAAGTGGACACTACGCCATCGTCTTTAATAGACGGAAGGATGCCAACAACACTTCAACAGCATGTTAACACTTGAAAGTTAAGATATATATATATATATATATATATATATATATATATATATATACTTCGCCTGTCAGCTTGACAGTCGAGGTTTTGAGTCACACACGGAGCAGTCTCCCATGTCTATAACCTTGCTGATGAGACCTAATAGGTCGAAATGTACATTCAGGGATTGACATTTTCTCGATTTGTTTAGCCTTACATTTGAACATATATGCCCGCCTAAATTCATTAATTATTAACTAATTAATTTTCAAAATTAGGTATGACTTCAATGAAACACATATCCTCCCAAAAATTGTCGGCTTAAACCCATATAAAAATAAACACATTTGTTTGTTTACTTAACCTATATATATATATATATATATATATATATATAGTATCCATTTGCCGCTTTAACTTATTCGTTACAGTGGCATTTGTAATTTATCCAAGAGTGCTCAATATGTCATAAACATAGAGCTATAATAATAGTAATAGTAGAAAAGAGTTATAGGTCTACTACGGTTTCGAGCTACAATATTTCTTCAGAGCCCTGTGCCCTCTTACTTATGCCGGAGTGACTACATGGCATTAATAGTTCTGGTAAATGCCTAATGAGTCAAGGAAATAAAAAATACGATGTTTCACTCTAATCAATTATATTTCAATATACTGTTACCTATCGTATAAATGTCGTACTAAACAGGATAGATTATTTTTTTCGCCCTGTACGGTAACTTAAAAATGACTTAGTTTGAAATTTTAAAAAAAGATTGACACGCATAAAAAACACCTATGGTCGCCAACAAAATTACATTTGTTCCCACCAAAACAGAAAGGCGCGAATTTAAGAGAAAACGTTTTTAGCTTTCCTTCATTTGACGTATATTTTTATGATGCTTTATAATTTAATAAAAAATAAGTTTTTTTAACGGAAAGATGGCGATTGAGTTTGTTAGAGAATGAAAAACATAACTTCCCAATCGGAAATCTTCAAAAATAAATAGTACATGTGTTATTTCTGTCATTTCTTCCAGTCACTAGGGGGAGTCAAAGATTTTGCAATACAATGTTTGCTTTCCAAGTTATGATCTGACACTCGGTCGATTTTTTGCCCGATAGTCGAGTTTTTCTCAACCAGAACTATCATTCATTGCCGTCGAGAGGTACTCTGCGCAGCATCCAGTAACCGAGCAGAACTGGTCAATGTAGCTCTTTGCTGGACGGTCCACACTAGCTTGTCCATGAGCTGACTGTCATAGGAGAATATTGCTTATGAGTTCGTCTTTGATTCTCCAGCAATGTCCAGCATCTTATGCGTCTCACTCGGGTGTTTCGTGTGATAGGGGACAGGTTGTCATATAGCTGCTTCACCGTGGGGTGTTGTTTCCACGATTTGTTTAAGATCGCTCGCAGTGCTGCATATCGTGCAACGGAAGAGGAAGCTTCCGGCAAAAAGACAAAGAGAAAAAAAATATATATTTAAAAAGGAGAGAACGGAAGAGAGGTCTTCCGGTCAAGAAGCAGGGAGAAGATGAAGAAATAGATAAAAGAAAAAAAGGAAAACGGAAGACACCTTTTCCGGTGAAAAGGCGGATAGAAAGATAAAGAAATATATAACAAATGTCCGTTATCAGATCAAAAGATAAAAAATGCGTGGATATATTTTTTGTATAAAAAGGCTAGTGGATTATGGTGAGATCAGTCTCCAGCGAGCAGCAGTGAGCGTAACCTCGTAGTCTCCCGTATCAACCACCCTCGGAAGTTCATTGTGAACACTGCGCTCTTCGCCAGCCACCGGCATTTTCATTGTGAATAAAGACGGTTCCTATTTTTATATCTACGTGTCTGTGGTTTTATTGAAGTACAGTAGTCGGCTATACAACAGCAGCATTCTTATGCTGCTCTTATCTAGTTTATTCTCAAGGCTCTTCGTTAGGGTCCAAGTGGTACAGCCATACACTAGCGCCGATACAACTACGACTTTGAAGAATTGTTGCTTTAACTTGGCAGTAAGTTCTGATTTCAATATGACTGATAATCTATTTATAGCAGACCCTGTCTTCCCGATGCGTGCAATTACTATCGCTTTCCGTGGATGCTTCCTGCAAGAACACTTCATGGATTTACAACCAGATCTCTAAATTGTACATTACTATTGTTGGGAAGTTCGTTTATTTTCAGGTTCTCACACATTCCGGCCTCTCCAAACACGGACTGACATTTGATGGTTTCTCTTTATATTCAATGCTGTCATTTTGACATCCTGTTGAGTGACGTGTTTGTTTCACATTAGCAGAGGAAATATTTATATTTTCAGATTCCGTTTTTGTACCTCATAATCTTTTTAGATATACACAACTATATTTACAGTGTCTGTCTGTCAATCAAGTGATGTTAGCATGCGATTCTCTGCCATAAACACTTTTACAAAGCCCAATGATGACCTCATTATATACCAAATAATTTTTTTATTCTTCAGTCTATATTTTTTCTTTAGTTTTTGAAAGACTAAGAAAACTGAATAAGAACGAATATAAAACGATTACACTTATTTTGATTATATTTTATTCGGTTTCTATATGAAAAAACATTCATAGGATTGATTTTACTATGTTGGAGAATTAAGTAATAATATTAGAGATCAATAACACTAAGTAATTACCTATTAAACACAGTTTCGTTAAAACCAGTATGCAATTTAACCACACCATATATTATGTAAATCTTTATTTCTTAGTGATATATAAGACACATTGCAGGATTTCAAACGTACTAATAATATGAGCTGTTTTGAGGCAAATCTAACTTAGATTTTCATAGAGACATCGTTAACAAATTATATTTGTATTAATGATTTTGACAATAAATTAAATATTTATTGAAAAATTGGGCAATCCTGGGGATATAGTTACATAAGCAGTGAGGTAGTTTCGGTTACAGACGGATACTGAATCACCATTAAAATAAGATATCCATTGTAAATTTTGAGAGGCTTTCTTTTCTTTTCTTGAATATTCTGAACACTTCAAATAAATTTCGTTTAAATATAAACATCGATTTTCTGTCGGTCAATCGATCTTTTCTATGTCTTAAGTCAAATTATTAAATCTTACAAATAGATGGATTAGTTTTTATACAGAAATATATCGTGATCAAATGTTGTATACCCTTCTTTACTTTCTTCTATTCTTCTTCTGGCGTCTTTGACATGTTAAGTTCTTCTAGCGTCTCTTCTAGCGCCTGGACTTCTCTTGGGGACTTCGTGTCTGGTCTTCCATTAGGGATTTCTCTTATCAGAAGCCCTGTGTCATTGGTAGTTTTTAGATAATAACACAAGACTTCGATTTAACTAAGATCATATTTATTTCGAAATCCCCACCAGACTACCTGCGCAGATCGAGTCGGAGCGTACAATACACGACTCGCCACCATCGTGGTTTCTGGCCGACTAACTAAAATCTATTTCTAATCTAAGCCGGAAGAAGGTCTTCTCCACCGATTCTCACGGTATCCACTGGAAGGAAGGATTAGGACAGGTCAAGTCTTGTCATTCAAATCCTTCAAGGCCGTGGGCTGCAACTTATAACAGCCATTTTCATTTCTACACTACTGTACATAAATATTAAGAATCTAATAATTATGTAACACAAACATCTAACTTCTATATTGGACATGAGATGATCCCGCATCTTTGTAAATTTGTAGCCTTCTTTGTAGTATCTTAGTATATAATTTATAGTGTCAGTCAATCAAGTGAAATTGGCATATTTATTTTCTGCTATGAAAAAAGTGATTCAATAAAGGGGCACTACTCGGTATGACACCCCAATGACCCAACAGGTTATGAGGTACAAGTCTGAGGATGGCTAATTAGTTGTTGCTTCTTGGTGTTTATTACTCTTTGAAATGTATTATAAGACGCATGGCATCAGTTCTAAGACTCCAGAACAATTAAGATATCCCCATCAATATCAGCCCAGAAGAAATAAAGTTTGGTAAATGTTATTTTAAATAGGACCTTTCTTTATGACTAATTTCTTTCATACATTACAAGTGTACAGAAGACCACAAAATAAAACATCAGTTAAAATTGCAAACTCTTTATTCTTCCCTGAGAATGGTAAACTCATTGAATTGCTAACCATTCCTAATTAATACAATATCCTAAAGAAGACAAGTGATCATGGCCTTCTACAGATTCTTCTATATACAAACTGTGCATAACCATAACTATTATTGGGAGAGGTGGTTTATTTTTAGGTTTTCACACATTCCGAACTGTCTCTAACCCACTGACGGATACGGCTTCTGTTTATATCTGATGCCATTCTTTTTGACATGCTGTTTGATTGACGTGTTTGCTCCACGTCAGTTTGGACTTCATAATTCTTTTTAATATAAACATCTAAATTTACAGTGTCCACCAGTCAATCAAGTGACACTGAAATGCAATTATCCGTCGTAAACACACACGTTCATGGGGGGGGGTTGTAATGCAGACGTTGTAAGAAATGCATACGGTAAACCGATTTCAAATCCTGCCGAGGGCGTTTGCAATTCACATAACGCTAATCGCCTCGAGAATGGTATGAATCCAATTATTATCCCTCCATCTATGGGTAAATATTAGGGCTGACGGGACTATTTAACCTTTGTAGAACAACCGGTCTAGAAGGAATTCTGTTAATTCACACTTGTTAAACTTCGCTTAAAATACTGACCTTGTGACGCATCCTACTCGTGTGGAGGGGTTGGGTAAACACGTAAACGAATGTTTATGAATTCAGCTGATGATCTCATTATATACCAAATGCTTTTGTTCTAACATTTTGTTTCTGAGTTCTCTTATTGTTAGGTACAGACTTAACTAAATCTAGAGTTGCTCCCCTTGATCAGTAGAGATTTGATGGGAATCCGGAAGTGGGGTTTCCGCCATAACACTTTTTGGATTGTGATTCCTGCTGAGTGGACGCTTGCACAACACGGTTCAGCTAATTAAGTCACTTTTAGGGTAGAAGCATTATCTACCCTGTGTTAAATAAAACCTTGTTAATTATTTTTTTAAATGGTCTGGCATCTTCATTCAGAGTCCCGTACTTTATTTGTATGTAAAAACATTACACTTATTTTTTTAAAGAAAAAGAAAAGTTACAAGTATATTCAGAGTGATTTCCATCATTTGAATGATTAGGATTAGATGTGTTATCTTTGTAGGGGGAGGGGTTGTACTCTTGCTTTCTAATCCACGCAATAACACAATTCATAGTAGAATAGCGAATCTGGTTGGCGTCTAGATGTAGATTCTTAGCCATTTCATCTGATTCAGGTGATGATCTGACTTCGTCTAGGAAGAAAAGATCTTGGACGACAAATTATATTGAAATGTATTGTCATCAACAGTTCCTAGTTAACACAGACTTAGGGTATAGAGAGGTGGCGAATTGTTTCAGCAGGGACTCTAAACGCCTTGGTTGACCTTCCAATTATTGCCTGTCGGATGAAAATGCGTGTTGCTTTTATGTGGGTTTCGTCCTCTTCGTCTTGTCAGCAAAGTTCACTCAACTCAACTGCTGAGGCCGATGCCTCTCACATATTGTTACAATAAAAGAGGTAAGACCCCGCTACTTTAAGCCAGGTTTCAACAAGTTTTACACAGTACTAGTTCCTCCAGTTGATATTGATTTATTGAGGTGGGTCTGCCTCTTATCATCTCTATGTTACTGGAAGCGTATGTATAATGTTTATCGTCAAGCAGAAGCAGGATGTGACCCAAGGAAAAATTTTAAGTTTAACTACTATTTGCCCATGGAGGGAGAATACCTTTGAGAAAGGTATGAACCCAACTATGGGTAAATAGTAGGGCATACTGGCCTCTTTAACCTTGGTTTGGCAACCGGTCTAGGAGAAAGGGGAACTCTGTATTTAAACCAAGGAGGCTCTCTTCTCGTTAGTCAAAACCACTTTGAGAGCACTTCCTCCCCTTCCTATCATCTTCCTAATATATAACTTTCCCAAGGATAGGTTTTGAACAGACCGTTCACAACAGGTAGCATGTGACAGAAGGTCACACATCCAGCGAGGATTAAACTCACTATTTACAAATTCAGACATTAAATAACCCTTAAGGAATTGATATGTTGTTAAACAAATAAAGCAAACCAAACCAGGGCTTAAATTATGTATGAATAAAACTGTGGTCATATGGCGCTGTATTGAAATACCGAATCTCGGAATCAGCGCGCCAAATGTGCGCCAACACTTTAGTTACAGTACTGGCTGAAGAGGAAATATAGTCTGTGACTTCCTCATTGTATCAGCAGCTGGTGTGGAAAGAGATGCCAAGTGTTGGCGACTAAAAAAAACTCTCCGTTACAAGAATATAACACTTTTTTTATTGATACAACTGTCCTCCACAATTGTGAGTTACACGAAGAATGAGACTTTAGATATTTGGGGGAAGAGAACAATGATTAATTCGCAAAGTGGTTACTTTGCGTGAGTGAGTTACTTGATTAGGAAAGAAATCTTAGCGTGCAGTCTGGAGCGAAGTTTTCCCTGTCTATTTCTGTCATCCTGTCTTATGATTGTTGGATGTTCAAGAAAGATTTCTAACCCAGAAAATAATTAATTCCTATTGGTTAATTTTTATAAAATATTCTTTATAACATTTTAAAAAAATTATTTTGATAGAAAGGCACATTTTTTACTTTAAATAAGATTCCGAGTAATTTTGGGATTAGTACTTTTCGTCTGTTTTAACTCTGAATATTTTGTTATTATTATTGAATTTCCAAATACAATTGAAATTCGCACATATTTGTTTTGTTTTGATTTGCATACCTACTCATAAATCAAATATATTGTTATAAACTTTGTCAATACATTGACCCAAATATGACATCTGTTAACAACTTCTGACATTTCTTTACATTCTTGATACACGCGAGAAATCAATCTCTTCCATAACTTAATTTTTTATCATGTTTCATATTCAAATAAAATTATGCTACTATTTTTCATTAAACCTGCCTGGCGAATAATCATAAAACAACATGAATTTGGATAAACATATACCATAAGAAAACCATTTAGAAAATGTGCTGTGTCTTAAACTGTCCGGCTTTTAGGTGAGAAAATGGTAAGGTGTATTTAAAGCAACGTTTAAAATTGGCCAAGGACCGATATTTTTTTTGTTTTTTTGTTTTTTGTTGATTTTTTTTTTTGTATTTCACAGCAGAAAAGAAATCTTATCAAGTTTATCGATTGGTTCATTTCACAGTTTTGGGATGATTTTTTTTTGTTCTTCACGCTGCTAAAGTCTCAGAAGAAAACAAGAAAAAATGTATTTTTAACTTTTCGATTCTTAGGCTCTCTCTCTCTCTCTCTCTCTCTCTATATATATATATATATATATATATATATATATATATATATATATATATATATATATATCAAACTTCTGATTAACTTTTTCTTTCCATTTCAATTGCCTTCTCTCTTCCTCATACGGTATATAAGGTATATCTCTCTCTCTCACTCTCTCTCTCTCTCTCTCTCTCTCTCTCTCACACACACACACACACACACACACACACACACTATATATATATATATATATATATATATATATATAATATATATATATATATCCTTTAAATACTTGTATAGTTCTTCACTTTATTCTTCCAGACTATCTTGTTTATCGAACAACGAACGTAGCTAACCAATGTTTCAGTGCGCACACACTTCTCGACCGTGTCCATTTCTTAAAATAATCTAGGAGACTGAATGGTTATTAATTGGTCTGCCCGAGGAACCCCACCCCATGGGAACCAGGTGACATCTACGTTCAATTAGTCACTTACTTATTCGAAGAATTACCCAAACACAATGGCCAGAAGAATCTTTGCAATCTGGTCATAAATGCGAGACATTGGAAGAATTATCAATAATCTCAGAACTTTGGTTTTGGGGTTATTTTCGAATTATATACAATAAAATCGTTAAAGAACATGAATTAGGTGTAATATCTTTATACAAAGTAATATATGTATTTGAACCGGTGAAGAAAGAAAGAAAGAAAGAAAGAAAGAAAGAAAGAAGGAAATATATTTATTTTCTCACATTACATGTCAAACAAGAAACGTAAATGGGTGAAAAAGAGCAACTCCAGCAGGCATCACTGTTTGCTTGCAGTGATTGCCATTCAAGAGGTGGACTGTTCAGTCACTCACACAGCTACATATTAAAGGGGAACAAAGTGGACACTACGCCATCGTCTTTAGTAGACGGAAGGATGCCAATCATATTTATATAAAGTAATATATGTATTTGAACCGGTCTAAAGAGGCTTACACACAGATGATGATTTTGAAGAAAGAAAGAAAGAAAGAAAGAAGGAAATAAGTTTATTTTCTCACATTACATTTTTTTTAAATACAACAAATAATTAAATAATGTATTAATGTGTGAAGGATGATCACTAGTTAGGACTGAGCCTCTGCTATTTCATAGGTTTGCAGATTAAAGTTTGAAGAGATTGAAAGCAGTTTTAAAATGTTTTAAAAGAATCGAATGTCTTCAAATAGATAAAATTTAAATGGCTTTAAGTTTGAAATAAAACAAAGTTTATTCATTTGGATAAAACAAGTTGTAGAAGTTTGAATTAAATTTTCATAACACAAAAACTCGAAAATGTAATGATTATTGTAATTTTTGTTGAAGAAAGAAATCAATACTTCTGGAAAAGAGAACATTTTTATTTTAACTTTATTTTTAGTCTATAAATGTTTAGTTCCAATTTCCATTTGCACGTGATTTAACATTAAAAACAGAATTCGAAATATATATACCTGTAAAATTCAAAAATGTATGATGGGTGGGTGGGGGAACTTAAAAGACAAACACATGCATAACGACATTTCAACTGCATTTTATCATCAATCACCCGAAACATTTTAAGACAATGCAGGTGATTTTGAGTTGTCTAAATTTGAATACATCACTATCTATCTAGGTACCACCAACCAGTTTAGGTCATCTTGAATAAAACGGAAATAAATATTTCCGAACTTTGTTTATCAAAAGTCTCGTAAAAAACAATTAAAGATCGTACGTACAGGGTTGTTACAAAGAAAAATAGTTAATTCAAAGATCAAATTATCCGATTGGGAAAAATTGCATCGTTATCTTAAAAAATAAACAAAGCTATCCGTATTACATGCGAAAGGGTAATTTTCAAGCCACAATTTAATATTTACTGAGTTTTTTTTTTTTTTGAGGGGGGGGGGGTTAGTAGACCACCTAATCCTTTTTGGAGTGAGGCATTTTTTCTTTTACAAAAACAAAACATTGCGTTTGTTTGTTTTTTTTAAAGAGCCTTCGGGAACTGTTAAAATATTTTAACAGATAATTCTTTAAATTATCGGTGTTTTTATATTAGGTTGGTTGGTTGGTTGGTTGGTTGGTTGGTTGGTTTTCAGGTATGTGAACTTTCATTGGATTCAAATAATCGATGTCTTTTTTGGTGATCCAGATTTTTGCAATATTTGGTAAGGTGAAAAACAATTCCGCAACTCCGGACGCTTTTGCTGAGATTGTAAAAAAAAAGACAAAGTGACTAATTGTCTGTATCAACCGAACAGCGTGCGAGTCTATCCTTTTGTCGCTAGACAGGTGGACAGCTTTTGCTTAGAGCGCCACATCTACAGTAAGCTCCCAAAGGTTTTTCAGCTCAGATCAGATTACCCAAGCTGAGCTAATCATGGTCTTATGATTCCTCTACTGACTGAGGTAATTTTTATTATAAAGAAAGGAAGGGAGAAAAGGACGTGCTACGCAGAAAAGTATAGCAAGAAAGAAAGAAGAGAGTAAGGGAAATATAGAAAGTAAGAGAGTGGTGATTGTGCGGAAGCAATAACTAATATGTCTCAATCGAACATAATTTTGTGAGTGAAATTGTTCTACTGTAAAAGATGAAATTCTGGTATCATTAGTTAGAAGAAAATTACGTTTTCGATAAAAAAAGACAAAAAAAAGCTGTTAGGGTAAGCCCTTTGAATGGATAATGTTAAAGAAAGAATATAATCTATTCAGCAGAGGTGAAAGTGGTGTATATTGTACAAACGAAAATAGGAATTTCTGGTTAAATTAAACAAAGAAAAGACGACAAAAATGACAAAGGACTTTTTTCCCGGTAAAAGCGAAAAGAAGTTAAAAAACGGAAGAGAGGGTTTCCGGTCAAGGAAGCAGGGCGAGGATAAAGAAATATATAACAAATTTCCGTTATCAGATCAAAAGATAAAGATGCGTCAATACAAAAGCCAGAGGGTCGAGGATTTAGTCAGTCAGACAGGAGACAGCGAACAGAGCACAAGGAGCGACCGTCGACACGGTCGGTCGCTGTCAGCGGGCGGTGATGATTTACCTCAACATGGCCAGACCACCCCAACAGTAGTAGTAGTCATCGTCAACCCTTGGACACTCATTGTAACAAAGAAGGGTCCTCTCTTTGTACATACGTATCTGTTGTTTGTGGAAGTCAGTAAGTAGCTGACTACTACATATATCGTCTAGGGTTAGTGACGGCTATGTATGCAGATACACGATTTAGCTGCATGAATTGAAGCCGCTATATAACTTATAGAATTTGATGCCAGTATGCAACAAAAGCAGAGTACTCAGCCAAATATTTTTTGGGTCCATTTCACACCTTTGGAAAGAGCAAAACAAGTTAAAACCACTGGTGTGAAGAATCCACACTCAACGGCAAGCCTCTTAAGCCAGTAGAACAATTCACGTACCTGGGTGGTAATATCTCCTCCACAGAGAGCGATGTTAATACACGGATAGCAAAGACATAGTCGGCCACAAATAGATTATCAGTCATATGGAGGTCCGACCTCCCTGGCAAGCTAAAGCGACAGTTCTTCCAGGCTGTGGTTGTGTCGGTGCTTCTATATGGTTGCACCACCTGGACCCTAAAAAAGCGTATTGAGAATAAGATAGATGGGAGCTGCACAAGAATGCTGCGCGCAGTCTTAAACAAGACATGGAAGCAGCACCCCACAAGGAAACAGCTGTACGGTCACCTGCCCTCTATCTCACAAACTATCCGAGTGAGACGGACAAGACATGCAGGAACCTGCTGGTGAAACAAGGATGAACTCATAAGCGACGTTCTCCTGTGGAAGCCAACTCATGGACATGCAAGTGTGGGGCGCCCAGCAAGGACCTACATTGACCAGCTATGTGAGGATGCTGGTGCTCCACAGAGGAGCTCCCAGGTGCAATGAATGATAGGGAAGGTTGTCGAAAGATTGTCATGGATACCCGTGCTGTATGCGCGACATGATGATGATGATGATGATGATGATGATGATGATTTTTTAAAAACATTGTTAGGGTTGTACATGGTTTTAGGTGCTACTGTATAATGTCACTTTTATTGAAGGAAGGGAACGTTTACTTGACTAACAAATTCACACAAGCCGGTGTTTTTGTTTGAACAATCAAGCATTGATTGTTTGACGACTCTAAAACATTTGTCAATAGACTAGAAGAGAGATTTTGACAAGCCTCGGCTAATGGACATTCGTTTGAGCGACAACGCAGTGGAGCAGCAGAACAAATCCTTTCGGGTTTTCCTTCTTTTCCGACCCACGTCCCCGACCCAACCCCTGTAGTCATATCCGTTACAGTCCACACGTGCTAAGCAAGCACCAACGAAATTAGAGAAACGTTACAGATGAACACTCAAAAGCTGACATTATAGGCCCACTCTGAGTTTCCTTGATTGTATTGATTTTACTACTTTCTTTTCTTTTTTTTTCTTTTTTTTTTTCTTTTTTTTTTTTTTTTGAGCTGTTCGTGACTTCGATTGTTAACAGCGCTCAAAGCATAGTGTTAATCAAGGCGATTGTTAAGCTTTCGCTAAACCTTTCGGCGACAACGCAATGATTTTCTTCTTCTTCTTATTATCATTATTGCATTTATCTATTTTGTTTGTGTTCGGTCTGCTTTCAGAACTCTCCAAATCCCTTCGTCTCGGTCAAGTGTAAAGCTCCCTTCGGGTGACATTCGACAATGCTCTCAATGTCTCAGTTACTTTCTTTTTATCTATCTTCAATCTAGATATCCATCATCATCATCTCTCTCTCTCTCTCTCTCTCTCTCTCTCTCTCTCTCTCTCTCTCTCTCTCTCTCTCTCTCTCTCTCTCTATCACACACACAAAAACGCACGCACTTATTTTCAAGGGTGACATTTCGAAAACAAAGATACAAACATATTTTTAAATTCTTTCATTCTCTCTCTCTCTCTCTATATATATATATATATATATATATATATATACCCCTCTTTCTCTCTCTCTCTCTCTCTCTCTCTCTCTCTATATATATATATATATATATATATATATATATATATATATATATATTTCTCTTTCTCTCACTTTTCTCTCTCTCTCTCTCTTTCTCTCCCTTCTCCCGTATTCACACAAACACTTGTACACTTCTTTTCTCGTGTGACATTCGAAAAGAAAGATATACTCACATTGTTTATTTCTTTTTCTCTGTGACATATTAGGGATATCCCCCCTCTCTCTCTCTCTCTCTCTCTCTCTCTCTCTCTCTCTCTCTCTCTCTCTCTCTCGCACGCACACACATATTTGGGGTTATTTTCTCGTATGACATTCGAAAAGAAAAAAATATATATACTCTTTCTTTCATTCTTTTTCTACGTTTAACTTTCGGACTAATACTCAAGGGAAAGGTATGAACCTCCTCATCCCTGCAACTATGAGTTAAATACAACCACTACTGTCCATCTACAACATTCTTATTTGGTATTATATAACCCACCAAGTTTGATTTGCCATTAAAACAAAGAAACCAAACTAAACATTATATTTTGTTGGAAATATTTACGATACTGAACGAAAGATCTCCAACGACTAAACACATATTGCAGTCACAAAATGAATGTAATATCAGAATACATTTAAGGGGAAATCTGATATTATTTTTCTTGGAGATTTTGTAATGTCTTTCCCCTCAAGGAATATTCTTTTTTATAATTATCTTTAACTACTGAGCACTTTTTTTTTTATATAATTCAGTCCGCAAACCAAATAAGCGAAAGGATGAAAAAAAAAATGACTGATTTGTATAAAATTACGCAAAGTTAAATACCTTGGAGCTGTTTTACTGTTGATTATTATTACTTGCGACATTTTTTAAAATTAAAACAAGAAAAAAAAAAAAAGACTAAAATTGATTTCATTATTATTTTATTTTGTATTTTTATTTTTTTTTTTAGAAACTTGCCAATCTTATTTTTTGTTAATTTTATTTCGTTCTGTTTTTTAAGCAAACATTAGCCGAAAGATATTTTTGCAAATTGCTATAATAATAAACAATGTAAAAGTAGAAACGATTCAGTTGTCTTCGCTAAAAGGTACAAAGCAACTCTCCAGCTTATAGCGTCAATATTGTCAACAGAAACACGGGAAATATCTATTGGTATGCTTGATGATAAGGAAGATATTTAGTCGCTTCCCCACTCACCAACGACCAACATTAGCATCAGTATGTCCGTGCTATACTAACAGGGAACACAACGGAAGGAATGACAAGATAAACGCATCTGCACCTACAAGAACATGTAACTTATTGAGCTTCTTGGAAGGAGTGAGGATATATAGTTGAGTAACCATTCACCAAGGTCCAATGTTGGCATTACTATGTCCATGATATACTAACAGTGAACTCAACAGAAGAAAAGACAAGATAGACGCAGGTGCACATACAAGAACATGTAACCTATTTGGGTGCTTAAAAGAAGGGGGAATTTTTAGTCAAGTCTCAACTCACTAAGACCAAAATTATCACTAGTATGTCCATGGTATACTAACAGGGAACGCAACGAAAAGAAAGACAAAATAAACGAATGTTTACACACAAGAACATGTAACCTATAGGCCTGACCTGTAAGTCTTTATACTTTCATTTTCTACCAGCCAGCTCAGTCGGTAGAACATCTGCCTAGAAGCCTAAAGGTTCCGGTTTCGATACCGACCATTGCCAACCCAGCACGTGACTAGCATGGTTTGGATCTGTTCGGTATTATGGTCATGATGTCAAACCTGGTAATGCACCTCAGATGTAAAAACAATCTGCTTTGTCCAGCACCAGTTAAAAGGGGATAGGCTCCCTCGCTGTTTGACTGATACTGATAATAGGCCACACCGCCGACTTTACCTATCCAGAATTCAACACTTTCTCTATTAAAGACTCTTTTTATATTAGGACATTTCTATAGGAAGCGCGGCGTGGTGTAATATTTAAAGTCATGGGAAATGGACTTGTCACCCCGAGTTCAAATCCTGGACGTGGTAATTGCATTTCACTTAGCGAAAGGTATGAAACCTACTATCCCTCCAGCTATGGGTAAATAGTAGGACAGACTGGGTTCTTTAACCTTGGTTAGGCAACCGGTCTAGGAGAAGGAAATCTCTGAATTCAAAACCTGTTGAACTCCGCTTAGGAATTGACCTTGTGTTACATCCTGCTCGTGCAGAGGGGTTGGTGAATATATATATTAGGACATTTCGCTCATACAACTCTGTATGAATGAGCTCTTCCACGTGTCTCATGTCATGTCTGTGTGCAATTCTGTTAAGTTTGTTCAAGTAATAAATATTCTTGTTATTACTTCATTATATGAGCCGGTTTAGCTCAGTCGGTAGAGCATCTGTCATGGAACAACAAGTTTTCAGGTTCGATACCAGCCCTCGCCAACTTAGCACATGGGTAGCATGGCTTAGATCTGTGCAGTAAAATGGGGAGCTGTTGGTAGGGAATAGGTGTGTCATGCAACTCAGATGCATACACAATCTCCCTGGTCTAGCGCTAGGGAAATGTGGATAACTTCTTGTGCTGTCCGTCTGATACCGACAATAAGCCACTCCACTGTCATTACATATCTAGAACTCAATAATTCCTCTACAAATGGGCGTAAATTAGAAAAAACTAACGAAGCTAAGTAAGAACGCATATAAATAATACGCCTATTTTTATTTTATCTTAATTGATTTCTATATAAGATAATGCATGTGATTGCTTTTACACGTTTGAGAATAAAATACTAATATTAGAAATAAATAACACGAATTAATCATTTATTAAACCCGGTTTTGTTAAAACAGGAATACATAGTATCCTTGCTATATACTATGTAAACCTTAATTACTTAGTGTTATACACACTATGCAGGATTTTAAACACATTAATATCATGGGGTATTTTGGAGCAAATCAAACTCAGACATTAATATACACATTGTCAATAAATAAGAGGATAATCAAGATTAAATAATGATCATTTGAGAATCATTTAGAATCATTGAGAATATAACGTAAATAACTCTGGGGTTGTGGCGTTTGTAGTGACGTAGTTTCGGTTATAGACTAACATGCATAATCTTTATTCCAATAAGAAGATTAGACCGGAGTAGTGAAAAGTTAATCATAAATTCGTACGTTGGTTTTCTATATTTACTCGTTTCATATTAGAACATTTCACTCATACAACTCTTCCTTGTTTTTTTTTATGTGATGTCTGTGTGATATTCTCTTAAGTTTGTTCAGCCAATGAAATATTCTTGTTACGACTTCGTCTTCAATTGTTCTCATATCTATTCTGTATGAGGAGACACTAATCAACCAACCAACGTTCTTCTACAGTACTGTACCAACAAATTGTATTATAATGGAGATTCGGTGTCTGTCTGTAACCGAAACTACGTCACTGTTTACGTCACAAAACCTTCAGAAATTGCGTACGTTTATCAATGAGTTGTTAATTTATAGTCAAAATCATTAATAAATAAATAAACTTATTTATTAACAATGTCTCTGTGAAAGCCCGGGTTAGATTTGTTGCAAAACTGCCCTTATTATTAATGCATTTAAAATACCGAAATATGTATTATATATCTCTAAGAAATAAAGATTTACATAGTATATGGTAGGAATAATTTGCATAATGATTTTAACAAAACTGGGTTTAATAAATAATTATTTGCTGTTACTGATTTATAATACTATCATATTCAAAAACGAATTAAAAGTAATCCTATATATGATTTTATATAGAAATCAATTAAAATAACATAAAAATAACTGTAATATTTTTTATGTTCGTTCTTATTTAGTTTCTTTAGTGTTTCTACTTCAATATAATATTTCATTGCATTAAAATTTAGATACTTGCGCCCAAGGGGCACATACTTTTTCTAGTATAAATAAATACCTTTCTTTTTTCCTTGGTGTCTAATAATCATAGCAGTGTCCTGTAATAAGCTAATTTATATTATATATATATATATATATATATATATATATATATATAAAGAACCGCCGTTGAAATAAAAAGAGATTTTTTTAAAGAAAGAAAGAGGGAAGACAGGCGGAAGAAAAGAATATCTAAACCAGAAGTTGGACAAATATAGATTGTCTGTGTTTTGTCTGAGATCTTAAGACGTGTTATTAATATCCAATTTTTTTAGACCCTCTTTAAAAAATTTCACTCGCACAAATAACTAATAACAGACAATAAATATCTACCAACAAAAATTCAAGAACGTGTTGTCATGTATCTACATTACCTTAGTTTAGCTGACTTTTGATATCCGGGCTTCCTCTATTGTCAAATAACATAAACTAGCAAAAAAACACCACCCGGGCGTTATAAAAGTACATTTTTGAAGAATATTGTCTGAAGTTGAATATTAAAGCTATGGGACTGTTGTCTTTTCTGTATACATCTGATGTTGTTGTTCATGGAGTTTTACGGCATGTCAACACATTATTTTGTTTTATTCATTCTTGGGGGTTGCTCAATTTATTTTAAATACATTTTTTCTATTTAACCCACATATGGGACCCTAACAGGTAAAACCACTACAGGTCCGAGTGGACCTGGGAGCAATGGTAAAAAAGTGGTGCTCCACATTCCCAAGACCTCCTGAACTGGAACCTTACCATCAGATAGAGTTTAACGTCATACCCAGAACATCAAGACCCTCAGCCACAGCATTCTAGCACATGTGTGATAAAAATAAGGGCAATAGGGTCGGGGCAATCATATAGGTGCTAGAACTCGATGCGACCGTCTGTCTAGTTTAAGTAAGGGTCAAAGTGGAGTGTTACATATCATTGAATGCTAAACCACCAGAATTCCGTCCTTAAACATCACGGGTCACCACCCAGGGCCAACAGGTGGTCCCATTGTGGGGGGTTGATCTTACCCTCTGCAGAGGTGCAGTCGGTGTATTCTAAAGCCCCAACCGTAGGGCACGTCTACATCTGTAAATGTAATTAGATTTATTTTTATGTCTTGTATACAGAAGCTATTTGAATTGAACCAGTGAGAGGTTATTTTTCATTTTCTATAAACAACAGAAAATCTTCCGACTGAAGCTTGTTACAAACCATTACGAGTAGTATGGAAAAATAACAACGGTGTTACGAGTGATCATCAATAATTACATAATCTGATGTAGTTTTCAGTTGAATATAAATCTCATTTACAGATCCATTCACCTAGGGCGTTCCCATCAAAATTTAATGGTTAGAAAACTAGTCTTGCAGATCCATTAGTACTGAATAGCGGGTTCGATCCTCGCCGGATGCCCCATACTAGCGACTTTGTGTCACATCCTACCCGTGACAACTGCAATGGCTATTAAAAGGGCACCTCACGTGGTGTAATAGTTAACAACCGGGATTAGCAAACCATTGTTAGTGAGTTCGATTCTCCTTGGATGACCCATACATGTGGCTTTGTAGCATAACTAAGCTAACCATAGTAAATAACTTGGGGTCTTCTTGGGTTCTTTCTGTCTTTGCACCCGTAGTTAGTTTTTAATTAACGAAAACAAGACTTGAAGGTGTTTTTTCAGAGCTCTTTATTGTATTTCGACTTGAGTAAATGCCCATATCTTGTGTCTGTCCTCTGCAAACTCTCTCCGTCCGTCCGTCTCTTTCCAACACTTAGTCAGACTGTTTAAACTTTTCACTCTCTCTTTCACTCTTCGCACTGTTGTACCAAATAGGCCAATCAGAAGCCAAGGTCAGTGACGTCCACGTCATCACTCATACTTCAATTTATTCGGGTTAATTTTCATTATTGCACTCTTCAATTTCTCCACATTTGTCCCACGTCAACCCACCGCTTAGGTCACACACTGACTTCCATACTCATTATTGTACACCAGCCGACAGGGCGTCGTGGTGAACGGGTTGGGTAAATTCCTATCCTTGCGAAGCAGAATTCGCCAAGCGTTCGATTGTTCACCCACTGACAGGGAACGTGAGCTGGGATTAGACCGTCGTGCGACAGGTTAATTCTATCCTACCGATCGGCACGTGTGTTACGTCGGTCGTGGCCACGGCTATCCCGTCCAGTACGAGAGGAACCGCGGGATCGGAGCAACGGTTCGCGTGCTCGCTCGAACGAGCGGCGGTGCCAAGCTGCCTCCGCGAGATAACGGCTGAAAGCCTCTAAGCCGGAACCGCGGCCGGTGTCGCCACGCGCCTCCAGTAATAATGAATTTATAAACCAATTCTCTGAGATGCTATTACGCTAACAGAATAAATTCAAGTGCTTATTAATTTTTTTACGTGAATATTAAATTGATTCGACGACGATGAAAATGGATTAGTTCCATAGATGCAGTGAGATAAATTCGGGCACGCGAATATATTGATTTATAAGATATTTGAATTGCTTTTTTTTTCTGTTCTAGATGCGCTTCTGTCAAACTTAAACTCAAAAACTAGGGTACCCGTTCCGTTTTATCAGATTGTATAGAAATAAAAACAAAAATCGTTTTGGAAGTGAGAGTAAGAAAAGAAGGTAAAAAAAAAATTAAAAAAAAAAAAAACGGAACTGAAATGAAAGATTTAATCAAAATCTTCCGATCATCTTTTATTATTTTCCCCAGAGGTGTGACACTCAGTCGTTTTTTCTGTGATAATATTTCTTCTGCAAATCTCCGTACACCGGCACTGTAATCTTTAATTCGTTATCATCCAAAGTCGACTCCATTCAACAAAGTGTTCGATATTTGTTATATATATTGTACGTTATATTGTTATATACACTGGCACATGTATAAACACATACACGCACATAGATAGATAGATTCGATAGATGGATAGATAGATAGATATATTGGAATAGACTTAGATACAAGCAGACAAATATAGATAGATATTTGAACAGACTTATAGATAGATAGATAAATATGAAGGAAGAAATATATATATATATATATATATATACATTTATTTCAATATATATTCCTAACTATCTACCTCACGCTGTTCGTATCTATCTATCTATCTATTTCAATGAAATAAATCAAAATTAAATGAACATTATAGACACCTCTTTACACTTGCATTGTGATAGCCTTCAAAACTAACCGCCAAACCAATATAAACACAATTGTTCAATCAAATTATAAAACTCTTATACATATATATATGTATGTGTGTGTGGAGTATAATAGCCAAATATCAAATAGTGTATATATACATATATATATATATATATATATATATATATATACACGCACACACACACACACACACACACATATATATATATATATTATATATATATATATACGCTATTTTCTCTGAATTTTTGAGATGAGTCTTGATGATTAGTATTATCTGCGTTATTCGGACTATTGTTCCCATCTTTATTGTTATCTGTACAACGTTTCGGCCGATATACCCTCCGGCCTTCTTCAGGTATTTCTTGTCGGACTCGGGAACCTTCTTTTCGGACTCGGGAACTTTCTTGTCGTAGTCGGGAACCTGCTTGTCGTAATCGGGAGCCATCACGGAACTTCGAACCTAACCCTTTATTCAATCCACAGTGGTATCCTGTTCTCATTCCGCTAACTAACAGTTGTGTTAATTATTTTTCTATGTCACTGCCTCTACTCAGGATTGAATCCAGAATCTAGAGATAACCGTCACTTAGAGGTGAAATAGTCACTTAGAACTGTCTTAACCTAACTACATTATCCACTAGGCCATGTGTCCAATTGGACAATTCAGCGTGAATTTTAGAAACGTATAAGCCTAATGTCTTGTTTTGGCTAGAATATCTACCTATTCATGTTTATGTATGATTTTTTTTTACCCAGACTCATATTGTGTGTTGTTTTATTTTTTAATTTTTTTAATCTGATCTAGCCTTCTTAATTATGGGTTCCCATATTGTATTCATTTCTATGCTAGGTCGACTTAACAGCCCAGTACAGCCTATCATATGAGCTGACTCTTTGAGGCGTCTTCTCCTCTAAGTGACTATTTCTCCTCTAAGTGACAGTTATCTCTGGATTCTGGGTTCAATAGTGAGTAGAGGCAGTGACATGGAAAAATAATTAACACAACTCCTACCCCAGCTGTTAGTTAGCGGAATGAGGGTTAGGTTCGAAGTTCCGTGATGGCTCCCGATTACAACAAGAAGGTTCTCGACTACGACAAGAAAGTTCCCGAGTTCGAAAAGAAGGTTCCCGAGTCCGAATAGAAGGTTCCTGAGTCCGACAAGAAATACCTGAAGAAGGCCGGAGGGCATATCGGCTGAAACGTTGTACAAATAATAATAAAGATGGGAACAATAGTCTGAATAACGCAGATAATATATATATATATATATATTATATATATATATATATATATATATATATATAATAAAAATAGTTTAAAGAAAATATATGTATTGCATAACATAAAACTATTGCCACTTTTTCTGAATGGAGGAGCGATTCTTGACTATATTGAGGATCAAACTCACTATTCATTGTAATGGCCCTGCAAGCCCTAGCTTGCAAACAATTACTCCACGAAAATTATGGAACCAGGTATCGATTATAAATCGCGTTTTCAAGTTTTCGTAAAGATGAAACCAGAAGGTAGAGGTAAATATGCGTACATCTACATATATAAAAGGAAGTTTGGTATATACGTGTCGACATATAACTCCAAAACGGGAGGTTACTCAGATT
>CM042141.1:106133702-106153702 GCA_023376005.1 Doryteuthis pealeii | reverse complement strand
ATCGAGAAAAATCAATCTCTGTATGTACATTTCGGCCTATTAGGCCTCATCAGCAGAGCTATAGATCGGAAGACCGCCCTGTGCGTGATTTGAAACCGTACTAGAGAGAGAGAGAGAGAGAGAGATATGTATATATATGTGTGTGTGTGTGTGTGTGTGTGTTGGGAGAGAGAGAAGAGAGAGAGAGAGAGAGAGAGAGAGGGGAGAGAGATAAAGGCAGGTGAGATTGTAAATATAAATAAGTTAAACTCATTGGTCGAGACCTTAATATGCATATTTATTTGTATCTCGTTTATGAGACATTCTGTGCATAGATATACATGAACTAAGATCTTATCAAATTGATATGTATATATATATATATATATATATATATATATATAGAGAGAGAGAGAGAGAGAGATGAGAGAGAGAGAGAGGGAGAGAAAAGAGACATACATACAGACAAAATAGACAATCGAGAGAGAGAGAGAAAAGAGAAGAGAGAGGGAGAGGGGGAGAGAGGGGGTGAGAGAGAAAAGGCAGAAGGAAGGATGAGGAATAAAGCCAGGTGAGATCGAAATAGAAATAAGCTAATTTCATTGGTCGAGACCCTAATATGAAACGGTAGTCATGTGGGGTCTGCAACAGAAAGCAATTTCCTCGATAAAGTTTTGATCATAATCTTCTTATTCCATGTGTTTAGCAAAGAGGGATTTACAGATAATCTGACTTAATATTTTTCCCATTACTGCTGGGCAGCGTTACAAAATCTGATTTCGTAAGCGGATGGCACTGTCTGGGTTAAAATCTATCCAGTTCCAATGTTGCATCATCTCATATTACACTGCGACTCTATCTTGTTGGCGCTTGATCTCGAACAGTTCTCTAAAGTCATTGTTGAATAACGATAATTTAAGAGGTTTGAATTGAGAGTTTTCCTTCTCCTAGACTAGTCGCATAACCAAGATTAAAGAACACAGTCTGTCATACTATTTTACCCATAGCTGTAGGGAGAATAGTTGGATTCATACCCTTCTCAAGGGTATTAGCGCAATGTGAACTGTGGCTTCGTCCAGGATTTGACATCGGATCGACGAGTTCATTTCCTACGACTCTAAACAGTACACCACGCGCCTCCTGAAATAGTTGGTTGGAGATATCGTTTCCTCATACAGTGTAAATATAAAAACAATTCAAGATTTCACAGCTTCATAAGGCTGCTCGCTACACTACCTAGCATCTAATGGTAGAGCTAATACATATGTATATAAGGGAAATGTCCTAAGAGGAAAATACTATTTTATAGGTAAAGTCTTGAGGCTGCTGATAAAGGAATAAAGTATAAACAGTCACATTTTTAGTATGTTCTCATGTGCTTTGCGACACGTAATGCTGAGAACTAAAAGCCCGAAGGCTGTAGGGTAAAAGAGGAATTTGATGTTGGCGCTTCTAGTTTTATAAGGCTGTTTACTAAGCCACCTAGCGCTCACTGGTAGCACGGTAGGTAATTACTTCTCGTGTCTTTTAAAGTCAAATAGGGGAACCGTGCCATGTAAAGAATGTAATCCCTACACCGTAAAACACTATTAAAGTGTTATAGGTTGATTGGCGATCTTTTAATTAAATACTAATTAATTAAAATTACCCTAATTATTAATTATGGTAGTTTGTTAAAAGTTAAAAGTTACTGTAAGAAAAGAAAATGTAAAAATAAGAAAAACAGTAATAATAATAATAATAATAGTAATAATAATAATGTTTATATAAAAATTCCAAGTTTTTGAAAAGTTGGTCAAAAATTTCAAAAACTTACATAATTAAAACAATGGCTGACCTTCAGTTGTGACAGTTGGAAAAAAACAATGGAAAACTACAACTAAGGCTGACACAAGGCCATTTAGACAAATAGGCAATGTTATCGAGTGTCTGGCCAATCAGAGACATATGTTAAGGGTGGGAAGGTCTGGATCCCATAAATAACAGACCGCCAGCCGGAGTCATAGAGGCCGAGAAGAAGGAAAAGAAGAGAGAGAAGTGGAGAACGTCCGCTGGAGCCAGACACTCCGAAACCAGGGAGCTCGCCATAGCTCGGTGCCCTTGCCACAACTTTACCGATACACTCTGATGTCTTGCCACTCGGTACAAAATTGATAATTTAGCAAAAACCAGCTGTAGATCGCCAATCAACTGACAAAGAAATCACATCGCTCTTCTGACATTATCCAAAAATATTAATCATTGTATAAAAAACAATAAATGTATATATTTTGTATATAATCATCAGAAGGCGTTCCTGTTTGTTTTGTTTGACCCCGTTGACAGCTTTTGGTTATCATATTTCAGCCGAGTTGGTAAAGGAACAAAACCAGCTCTCCTTCAGGACACTATAATACTATAATCTGTGCTACTACCAGCATTAGAAGAAATCTCTCATTATAGTATTATATTCGGTATCATCCAACACAACGACTGTAATACTGAGCCGGAGCATCGTTCCCATACATACATTGAGACCGTGCCCCAGCACATGTTATTTTACCGTCAATCATATGTCATAGTTATGACAAGAAACGGCATCTAGTGGCAAGGTTTCAGTTATGAAGCTCCGGGCAATGTTGCACAAGGTTAAAAGTGCGGGCCACCCAGTGAGGATCTAACTCATCACACATTAGTAATTAATCTACGAGACTAGCTTGCAAACAATCATGTTACGATGATTCTTCCTGATATACTTTTGATGTGGTTTATATTGGCCACAAGGTCACGAGTACGGCGCTCCTTGGAAGGATCGAACCAGGTGAATCACCCTTTCCTTGCAATTGCACCGAGATCCACTCTGATACGGTGGGAAAATACCTGTTCGAATCCTATCTATTGTGTGGATAGAACTGTTTGAAAATTATTAGCATTACATATTTACCATATTACTGATGTTAATAAGTAGTTACCATATCAAGGCTTGAAGTAAAAGTGTTTCCTTCTCCTGGAATAGTTGCATAACAAGTTTAAAGAGACCAGTATGCCCTATTATTTAACCATAAGTAGGGGAGAATAGTTGGATCCAAGAGTATTAGCACGATGTGAAATGCAGAGACCCGTCTAGGACAGTATTGAAGCAAATGAGTACATTTTAGATTGATTTTGTTGATTTTAGCGTTGCTAAGAACGCTACTTACGGTTGCTAGGGACGCTATTTTTATTCAGAAGGAGGTTAGGGTCGCTATTGTTGGATAGAACTTGGATATGGACACTATTGATGCTATAGGCTGTATTTGAGATAGTTTCTGTTCCTAATTGCTTTTGCAGAGGGACGTTGCCAAGGACGCTGCATATGGTTGCAAGGGACGCGATTTTTAACCGGAGAGTGACTATTTGCTAATTTTGTAGTAAGATGATAAGCACACTGTTTACGGTTGCTAGGGCCGCTATTTTGGCTCAGGATGCTGTCTATGGACAGTATTGAAGCTAAGGGGTACATTTTAGATTGATTTTGTTGATTTTAGCTGTTTCAAGTGACCATTGCTAAGGACGCTAATTACGCTTGCGAGGGACGCTATTTTTGCTCAGAAGGAGGCCAAGGTCGCTATTGGATAGGGGCACTATTGATTCTATAATCTGTATTTGAGATACTTTCTGTTCCTAACTGCTTTTGCAGAACCACGTTGCTAAGGACACTGTAGTACGTTGCTAATGACGCTTTTTACGGTTGCTAGGGACGCTATTTCGGCTCAGGATGCTGTCTATCGACAGTATTGTAGCTAAGGTGTACATTTTAGATTGATTTGTTGATTTTAGCCGTTGCTAAGGGCGCTACTTACGGTTGCTAGGGACGCTATTTTTGCTTAGAAGGAATCTAGGGTCGTTATTGTTGCTATGGAACTTGTATAGGGATACTATTGATGCTATAGGCTGTATTTGAGATAGTTTCTGTTCCTAATTGCTGTTGCGGAAGGACGTTGCTAAGGACGCTGTTTATGGTTGCTAGGGTCACGATTTTTAACCGGAAAGTGGCTATTTGCTAATTTTGTAGTAGGTTGCTAAGGATGCTGTTATAATACTTTGCTGGGGCACGGTTTCAATTTATGGAACGATGCTCCGGCACAGTATCACAATCGTTTTATCGGGGTGTGTGGTGATGCGGGTAACTTAAATGATGCTCGAAACTGCCCGTTCGGACCTTCCGTTCTTTTGTTGTTTGCTGATCAACAGCTGTAGTGAATTCATGGAAGGGGTAACAAGGGAATGCTGAAGGCTAAAAGATAACTGGGTTCGTGCTTTCTCAATTTGGTTGTGTTGGATGATGACCAAATTATCCAAAGCTGTCAACGGGTCAACAAAACAAATAACCACGAACGCTTATTAATGTTTATATACAAAAAAATACCTTTATAAGAGGTCCACAGAGGGTTAACTCTGGTTCTTATAAAACATTGGGCTACTTAAAGGATAAGTACCCAATGCGGAATAGTTCAGTTAGGAAAACAACAAACGCGTTAGTTACATTTATATAACTTTATTATAACATATATAGGAGAACGAAGTTCCCCAGGCTATTTAATGTCACAAGTGTCCGAACATACACAATAGTGTTAATAGATAAAGTGGTAACCACTTACTGTAATTAGAGGCTGTGGCGTCTGTATGCACCATAGGTGTCTGCTAGAGAGAGGTGACAAGCACGCCGAGGCTTGTTCAGTGGCATCGGAAGAAGAGGGCTCTCTCCTTGGGTTCCTGTGTCACGTGACCAAAATAGGGTCTCCGGACACAAGAGATTCACCAAAACCCTCAGACAAGGGAGACTGCCCTTACACCTTTATTAATCATACAAAAATGGATATCTTGTATGACGACAAAGGAGCGTGAATATCGAAGTTATTTTTTTTTCTTTAGTTGACTGGCGATCTACAGCTAGATTTTTATGGTTAAATGGTTAATTTGGTACCGAGTGGCAAGATGACGGAGTGTAGCGGCAAGTGGTGACAAGGGATCAGACTTGTAGCGAGCTTTCGATCATTGTGTGTCTGACTCCGGCTGACGGTCTGTTATTCCAGCTTCGGGTCTTCTTTTTATGGGGTCCATACCCCCCCCCCCAGAACATACGTCTTTGTTTGGCCAGCCAATAGAAACGCCGGACCGCAGCGTAAATATCGGGGAGGAGTAAAATTAACCTCCCCACTTCTCTTTGATTGGTGAGCCACTCGATAATATTGATTATTTGATTAAATGGCCTTGTGCCAGTCTTAGTTGTAATTTTCCTTTAGTTTTTCCAATTCTAATATTATTGTTTTATTCTCTAACGTATTAAAGTCAATCATATGAAAGATTTTATATAGGAATAAATTAAAATATAAATATAATAAGTGTAATCTTTTTATATGCGTACATATTTAATTTTGTTATTTTGTTTGGGGGGGGGGGTGCTGCTTGGGAATTTCCTATTCCCTTGTTACTCCTTCCATGAATTTACCACAGGTATATTCGTTGGATGGTGCCGGCTCAACTAACCTAGTGTAAATGTCGTCACAGAAACTGAAAATAAATTTTTAATAATAATGATATTGTCTTAGATAGAAAAAAAGAATGCAGGCACTAATTCTATAGGAATGGTTATCAAAATATCTGTTTTGTGTATCTCCATGTTCATATATTTGGCTACAGAAAGTCAATGTTGCAAACTTTGGTAAAAATAAAATCTATTTTTAAATTTATAGTTTTTCACTACCAATCATACAATTCTGGTATTTTTCATTAATAAGAAAGTTATTTTTATAAGAAAATGGTAATAGTATACTTATTTATAGTAGATGATTTATGCATATTACGCCAATTATTATTTTATTTATAAAATGTTGAAATTCTTGAGTAAATTTCAAAAGTTTTCAGGAATTTTTTTTTTGTCAACCCGAGGTCAATTATTATTTTGTTTTTCAATTGAAACCCAAAGTGAACCATTGTTTCACTTATGTAAATCAAGAATTGGAATTCCTCATCAAATCCATTGTTTCAGGAATTTTGTATTTTCTTCTTTGGCATTGACCTGACAACCCAAAGTAAATTGTTTTATTTATTTAAATCAAAAATTTTAATTCTTTTCAAATTCCGTTGTTTTAGGAATTTGCCATTTATGACACAAATCTTTGTTTTTATCTATTGAAAGAATCCAGTGTCGCTGTATGTAAACAAATTGTGATTTCTAATATTATTATTATTATTTCGTTTTTTCTTGTTTTTATACTACCTTACAAAAGTAACTTTAACTTTTAACAAACTATCCTAATTATTCACAAGTAATTAATTTAATATTGCCAGTCAACTTATAACACAATCATAGTGTTATACTATTTATGGTTGCTAGGGGCGCTATTTTGGCTCAGGTTGCTTTCTATGGACAGTATTGAAGCTATGGGGGTACATTTTAGATTGATTGTGTTGAATTAAGCTCTTTCTAGAGGCCGCTACTTACAGTTGCTAGGGACGCTATTTTTGCTCAGAAGGAGGCTAGGGTCGCTATTATTTTCTAAACTCTAGGAGTCCGTTCCAAGTTCACCAATTACAATTGATGTTGCTTCCACCTCATATTTCATTTTTTTTTCTATTCTCTAGCAAGTTCCCGGTATTTGTTTACCTTTTTTCTTTTCTTTCACCATCGCCCTGTTGATCTACTGGGAATACAAAATCTATCCGTTGACAAGTTCTCATTGTCTTGTTAATTATATTATATATATAATATATATATATATATATATATATATATATAATATAATATATATATATATATATATATCAATGCATCAACATCAGAAATGAGCAAAAACATGGTTCTATCCGTCCACTTACTGACTATATATATATATATATATATATAAATTATATATATATATATATTATATCAATGCATCAACATCAGAAATGAGCAAAAACAGGGTTTCTATCCGTCCACTTACTGACTATATATATATATATATATATATATATATATATATATATATATCTATATATATCAATGCATCAACATCAGAAATGAGCAAAAACATGGTTCTATCCGTCCACTTACTGACACTGGGCAAATCGAGTTCTCACTACAGTTTACCTGTACCACTACGGTTAAACGACACATGGTCCTATTTACAAATATATATCGGTGTGTACGGTGGCCGAGGCAATATGGTCTCTGACTATGCCTGCTGAGGTCCCGGTTTCGATTTCTGTCAGAGGGAAATCGTTAGTATACATCGCTGATGAGACTTGATAAAGTCGAAACAGTTTGTACGATGTTCTACACACCGAGCAATTCTTTGCTGGGATTCACTTGTCAAGATTATTTTCTATAAGTATCGAATTTTATGCGATACATGCATTGCCTTCAAGCAAAAATATAAATAATAATATGTATATATATCATTACAAATATATTATATATTATATATATATATATATATATATATTATGTGTGTTGTGTGTGTGTGTGTGTGTGTGGTGTATGTGTGTGTGTGTGTGTGATAAAATGTAAGGAACACATCCATGGGTGTCGTAATGCTAAGTGGTGAAGAAAATGGATTCAGCGAGCCGAGTTCAATTTCTGTGGGAGGCTACTTATGTTTCACTTCGCGCTAATCCCATTTGTATTTGAATCTCTTCAACCCCCCTCCACAAACCCAGGTAAGATCGAACTCTGAAGTCTTTGTTGGGTAATCAGCTCCTCCAAAATTGTGTCAGCGGGAAACGGAAATATCAATTTACAAAGATGTGATGAGGCTTGATAATTTGTATTGCTTAGATTTTCCGGAATGCTGTCCTCATCTTTATTGTTATATACACAATTTTTTGGTCAATATGCCCCCAGTCTTCCCGGAAATCTTGTTATTGGGAGTCTTCATGTCGTACTCGGGAGCCTTTACGGAACTTTGAGCCGAACCCTTTATTTGATCCATTGGGGTAGATTGTTCTCATTCCTTTAACAATACCGGGTATATGTGTTAAACTATGTTAAGTATTCTATATTATTTTTGCTAGTAGCCTGCACTGAACCAGCAATCCCTATATAATTGTCATTTCGAACAGTATTAACTCAACCCTTATATCCGTTAGGCCAGCGCGTGGGGTAATGGTTAAAGTCATGGGAAATGGACTCGTCGCCCCGAGTTCAAATCCTGGACGTGGTAATTGCATTTTACTTAGCGCTAATACCCTTGGGAAAGGTAAGAATCCTACTCTTCCTCCAGCTATGGGTAGTTAGTAGGGCAGACTGGGCTCTTTAACAACCGGTCTAGGAGAAGGAAAACTCTGAATTCAAACCTGTTAAACTCCGCTTAAGAAATTGACCTTGTGTCACATCCTGCCCGTGCGGAGGGGTTGGTAAATATATATATATATCCGTTAGGCCATGTGTCCAACTAAAGTTTGGCAAGAAACACCTGAAAAAGGCTGGAGGGCATATCGACCGTAATAATTATGAGGACAACAGAGCGAAAAATCTAAATAATACAAAAGAAATTAATTCTTACAAGCTGTAGCCATATCTGTACTACTGTATGGCTGCACAATTTGGACTTTAACAACTTTGCTCCCTCGACCCTACGCTACCGCTATTCCCTGGCACTGGCTTCCCAGTCGGGGAGTGTCGGGACCCAATCAGTCGGTTTTTGGTCCATGATAACATTTGACATTGGTTCCTANTAAAGCTAAGGTAGGAAATCCACAAGAATGCTGCGTGCTGTTTTGAAAACGAAAAAAACAAAAACAACCTGGAATCAGCCCCCCCCCCAAAAAAAGCAGTAATTTGGCCGCTTACCCTATATTACAAACCATAATAGTTAGACAAACAAGACATGTTGGGCCAGTGCTGGAGAAGTAAGGACGAACTCAATAGAGACGTGTTCCTGTGGACTCCTACCAGTGTAGGCCAGCCCTTAAATCTTACTTTGATCAGCTCTGAACGAACACTGGATACCCTGTAGAGGACCTACCAAAAGTAATGGTCGATAGAGATGAATGGCGAGAGAGAGAGAGAGAGAGAAGAGAGAGAGGAGAGAGAGAGAGAGAGAGAGAGAGTCAAGGAAATCCGTGTTATCAGCAGTAGATGATGATGAGGAGGATGTTGATGATGGTGGTGGTGGTTCTCCAAATGTTTATGTTCATTCGCAGTTTTTAAGATTACGTCTTATCAAGGGAAATAACTCTTATTCACGAAAATAGAAAAAGAAATTGACTGGTGCATGGGAAGTAACTCTGTTTATATATAGAGGAGATGAGTTAAAAAAAACAAACAATGTCCATGCCAATCTTTGCATTCAACTTAAAAACAACAATATATTTATGTTGAAATGAAAAATAAAGGAAAGAAAATGCTGAACGAATAAAATAGATTTTATTTTTATTTTGTTTTGCTGACACGTGTTTCGCCAGGAGTTTATCCATGTACATATGTACTCTATCTTATTATTATTTTAAATACAAAATAAAATAACAATAATAGAAAACTATTTTAAAAAATTTAGTATACAAGGAATAACGTTCTTCGCCAGAGTAAATTATTTGGTGTTTTATTATCAAAGCGGTTAAAATACGGAAAGTTTCTGAAATGTTCGGAAAAAATAATCTTTTTGAAATTGCTCGAGGAAAACGTTCCACGGCGATAGAAAACAGTGATGTTTATGTCATCGTCGGATTTTGAAAAAGAAAGAAAACGGCTAGAGAATATAAAGAACAAAATCAGGTGGAATCTCAATTTCAATGGATGGGGGGGAAGGGTGATTTTTTTAAAAATAAATTTTTTAATTTATGCGTATGTGTTTTGTGTTGGTGGTTATTTATGAATTTGTTATATAATCGTCATAGTGATTTTTTTAAAAGAAATTTGTTTTAATAAAAATATGAAAAAGTGAATATATATATATTACTATATATATATATATATATATATATATATATATATATATATATATATAATATATGAAGTGGTCAAACGATGTGTTTTGAAAATGACGAAGGCCGAAAAATTTTTGGGAGATTATGTGCTTAATTATAGTCATACCTAATTTGATAAATTAATTAATTATAATTAAATGAATTAGGCGTGCATATCGGTTTAAATGTAAAGCGTAAACAAATCGAGAAAAAGTCTATCTCTGTATTGTACATTTCAGCCCATTAGGCCTCATTTCTCGATTTGTTTACGCTTTACATTAAAACCGATATGCACGCCTAATTCATTTAATTATAATTAATTAATTAACAAATTTAGGTATGACTTTAATTAAGCCATAATCTCCCAAATATATTTATATATATATATATATATATATATATATATATAATGAAATAAAAAATAAAATATATTATATATATATATATATATATATATATATATATATATATACATATATATATAATACATAATCTCCCAAATATAAATATAATATATATATATATATATATATAATTATATATATGAAATAAAATGGAACTTAATCCGACTGTGTGAAATTGATATGTTGAAAAAAACAAAAAGATGTTTACAAAAAGCATGGGATCATCAGGAGAGAAATGTGCAACCGTTTCGGGGCCTTCCTCTCAACGGTTTTAAAAAGCAACATCGTCCCCCCCCCTCACTGATGTGAGGTCCCTAGGAATATCTGTATCGACCGCATGTGGATCGGTCTTCAACAAAAAATAAGACGGGATGAAATAACGTTAGAAGAAAGAATGCGCAAAACAGAACGCTGCTAGTCAAAAGTTGGAATATTTTTTATCAAAAAATGCGTTTTGCTGCGCTGGAGCGTCACCGTCTGTCCGGAAAATTTTTCACAATTTTCTCGAAGAGAATATATAAAAAAGAAACGTTTTGTCTATCCTTCTTCGTCACGTTGAAAAGTTTAAAATAAAATAGGAGACAAAATTGAATTTAAAATAATTTATTCAACAAACAAATAACTGAGGTCTTGCATAAAATGTCCTTCATGCTCAAATTATCAAAGGCACTAAGCCACAAAAAAATAAAAATTTACTTTAACAAATTTACGAAATATTAAAAAACTTACTTGCGTTCAGCAAATAATGAAATAGAAACAAATTTTCTTTTCTTTTCTTGTCCTCAGACAATCTTACTTAGGGCTGCTGCTGCTGTGATGGTTTTAAGGGCTGCAGACGACAATTGTTTTCTTCGATCCCTGTTTTACAATCAAAAAAATATCTCGACAAATTGCCGAGACAAAACAAAGTGTCTAATGACACAAATTTACTAATATATTAGGAAGAAATAACTATGTATTTCTCCTTTTATTCTTTACTTTCAAGAGGCTTCAAACGCCTGGACAATAAAAATATTTTCTTAATGATAAGAAATTAAAACGGTCTCAAACCGAATTTTACTAATTTAAATCAATTTTACTCCACTCTGAGTAATATAACTTTATTTACAATTCAAATAAAGAAAATACAATACGGGGACTAAGTTAAAATATACAAATTTTAACCATTTTCGTCCAGCCTGTAATACAAATACAATGTTGACTCTTACTCAACATACATAAAGATTTTACTTTCTAAATAATTTAAATTTATCTCTCTAAAGAGTGAATGACATTAATGAATGTCTCAAAATTTATATATCCAGATAAACTATACAAATTTCAATAATTTGTTATTTTCGTTAAACTGGATATTCAACATTTTAACGTTAAATAAATTTTTAACGGAGACAGAAAGTTCGATAACTCGAGAACTTTAAAAATAAATTCTGTCTGGCGATTCTCGCGCCGTTCATCAATAAAAGGGATCATTGCCGCGTCTCAATACCCAATAAAACCAATCACAGTTTATCATTCAAATTTCAATAAATTTTTTAGCGTTTGGCTGAGAAAGATTCTAATTTTTGCCAAGTGCAATCGTTCCCCCAGCATTGAACCTATTTAAACTGGCAAAAATACAAATTTGGGGGGAGCGTTTGCCGGGAAAAAGATTCGATTTTTACAAATAGGTTAAAAATCACACCTGCATCGAACGCTATTTAACTGTCAAAAATACAAATTTTTTAAAACGTTTGCCGGAAAATTCCGCCCAGGCATAAACGCTATTTACAATGTTTTTAAAAAAATGAACAATATCAAAATGCCCTTAAAAGATTTCTTAGAAAAAATTCTCAATCGTCAGCTCTCTACTTTATTGCAACAGTATAAGATCTGTATAACTCATGTATGAGTTAGCGGGGGTTCGGTATCGAAACAGGAACCTTACGATTACCTGGCGGGTGGCCTCTACTACCGACTGAGCTATAACCGCCCTTTAGGGCTTCTTTGAAAATATGTATTACTAATTATTTTAAGAAAGGATGAAAAAAGACTAAAAACGTTTGAAATTGAATATGATGAAATCTCCCAAAAAACGTCATAATGAGTCATAATATACTTGCGCCTTTTACCAAAACAGTCGCTACATTCCTAAAATTTTCTTGAAGAAGATTTGACGAATTCAAAATCTCTATAACTTGCCTTGCTTTGACGATTAGCTTTTGACGAAAAACACATTGGAATATATTCTTTGATTTCATAAAAAGGTAGGAAGTTATTTGCAAATTCGTCAATCTCTTCAAGAAATTTATAAGGAATGGTTAAACGAAATGTTTTGGTAAAAGCGCACGTATTATGACGTCATTTATGACGTTTTTTTGGAGATTCATTCATATTCAAATCCAATTTTTTAGTCTTTTCATCCTTTTAAAATAATTAAGTAATACATTATTTCAAAGAGCCCTAAAGAGCCCGGTTTGCTCAATTCTGGATAAGAGCACCCGCCCAAGGTAATCGTAAGGTTTCCTGTTTCGATACGACCCCCAGCTAACTCATCATGAGTTATACAGATTCTTATATGTGCAATAAAGTAGAAGAGGACGTTGAAATTTTTTCTTTAAGAAAAAAATCTTTTAGGGATTTGATAATTTGGTAATTTTTAAAAAACATTGTAAATAGCTTTATGCCTGGGCGGAATTTTCCCGGCAAACGTTTTTAAAAATTCTGTATTTTTTGACAGTTTAAATAGCGTTCGAGCAGGTGTTTGATTTTTAACCTTATTTGTAAAAATCGAATCTTTTTTCCCGGCAAACGCTCCCCCCAAATTTTTGTAATTTTTGACAGTTTAAATAGCGTTCAATGCTGGGGAGACGAATTTGCACTCTTGGCAAAAATAGAATCTTTCTCAGCAAACGCTAAAAATTTATTGAATTTGAAATGATTAAACTGTGATGGTTTATTGGGTTTGAGACGCGATGATCCCTTTTTTTTGATGAACGGGCGCAGAGAATCGCCAGACCAGAAATTTAATTTTTAAAGTTTCGAGTATCGGAACTTATCTGATTCAGTTATAAATTATTTAACGTTTATGTACTGAATATAACAGGTCTTAGAATTAACAAATTATGAATTTGTTATAAGTTATCCTGGATATATAAATTTTTGAGACATTCATTAATGTCATTCACTCTTTAGAGAGATAAATTTAAATTTATTTAGAAGTAAATCTTTATGTAATATGTTGAGAAGAGCAACATTGTATTTTATTACAGGCTGGACCGAAAATGAAGAAATTTGTATTATTTTAACTTAGTCCATTTATTTTAGAATTGTCAAATAAAGTATATTACTCAGGTGAGTAAAATGTATTTAAATAGTAAAATTCGTTTGCGACCGTTTTAATTCTCTTATTCATAAGAAAATATTTTATATTGGTCCAGGCGTTTTGAAGCCTCTTGAAAGTAAAAAGAATAAAAGGAGATAATACATGTTCATTTCTCCTAATATCATTAGTAATTTGTGTCAATTAGACACTTTGTTTTGTCTCGGCAATTTGTGAGATATTTTTTGATTGTAAAACAGGGATCGAGAAAAACAATTGTCGTCTGCAGCCCTTAAACCTCACAAGCAGCAGCAGCCCAAGTAAGATTGTCTGAGACAAGAAAAGAAAAGAAAATTTGTTTTCTATTCGAATTATTCTGAAGCAAGTAAGTTTTTTAATATTTCGTAAATTTGTTAAAGTAAATTTTATTTTTTTTGGCTTGTGCCTTGATATTTGAGCATGAAGGACATTTTATGCAAGACTCAGTTATTTGTTTGTTGAAATAATTATTTTAATTCAATTTGTCTCCTATTTGATTTTAAAACTTTTCACGTGACGAAGAAGGATAGACAAAACGTCTTTTTTTTATATATTCTTCTTCGGAAAATTGGAAAAAATTTTCGCGACGACGGTGACGCTCCCGCCGCAGCAAAACACGCACTTTTGATAAATAAAATATAGTCAACTTTTGACTAGCAGCGTTCTCGTTCTGCCATTCTTTCTTCTAACGGTCATTTCATCCCGTTATTTTTGGTTGAAGACCGATCCACATTGCGGTCGATACAGATATTCCTCTAGGGACTCACATCATGAGGGGGGGGGACGAGTGTTGCCTTTTAAAACCGTTGAGCAGAAGGCCGAACGTCACGATTTCATCATCCTGATGATCCATTTTATTGTAAACATCTTTTGTCTTTCAAATATCAATTTCACACAGTCGGATTAAGTTCCATTTTTATTTCTATAATATATATATATATATATATATATAATATATAATATAAATATTTGGGGATTATGTATATTATATATATTATGCTGTATATAGTATATATATATATAGTATATATAAACTATAATAGTAGTATATATATATTATATTTTTTCACTAGTTTATATATTATATATATAATTTATATTAATATATTTGGGAGTTATTGTGCTTAATTAAAGTCATTACCTAATTTGTTAATTAATTAATTATAATTAAATGAATTAGGCAGTGATTCGTATTATAATGTAAAGCGTAAACAAATCGAGAAATGAGGCCTAATGGGCTGAATGTACATACAGAGATAGACTTTTTCTCGATTTGTTTAGCTTACATTTAAACGATATGCACGCCTAAATTTCATTTAATTATAATAATTATTATCAAATTAGGTATGACTATAATTTAAGACATAATCTCCGCAAAAATTTTTCGGCTTCGTGGTCATTTCAAACACATCGTTTGACCACTTCATATATATATATATATATATATATATATAATATATATATATATAAATATGTATATATATTTATATATATATATATTCACTTTTTCATTATTTTTATTAACAAATTCTTAATAAAAAATCAACTATGACGATATTAATAACAAATTTTCATAAATAACCACCAACACAAAACACATACGCATATTAAAATAAATTTTATTTTTAAAAAATGCCACCCTCCCCCCCAGATCCATTGATATATAGATTCTCACCATATTTGTTCTTTATATTCTGCTAGAGCCTTTCTTCTCTTTTTCAAATCGACGATGAATTAAACATTCACTGTTTTCTATCGGCGGTGGAACGTTTTCCATAAGAGCAATTAAAAAGATTATCGAACATAAAACTTTCCGTATTTTAACCGCTTTTTGATTATAAAACACCAATATTTCACTCTGGCGAAGAACCGTAATTCCTTGTATACTAAATTTAAAAATTAGTTTTCTATTATTGTTATTTTATTTGTATTTTAAAATAATAATAGAATAGAGTACATATGTACATATATATTAACCATAACGTCATCCACTACAAAGATATAGAGGTGTCTCACATTGCCCCTCCGACCTTACGCTACCGCTATTCTGTGACACTGATATCCCATTGAAAAGTTTACTTTCCTAATTTCTATTTCAAATTGTTTATTTTTTACCATTGGTTTCATAACCCTAGAGTCATCCAGTGCGATGATATAGAGATGTCTCACTTTGCCCCTGCCGACCCTATGCTACCGCTACTTATGTGGCACTTGCTTCCCAGTTGGAGAGGGTCGGTACCTAATCAGTCGGTTTATGGTACATCGTAACTTCTGACATTGGTTTCATAACTCTAGAGTCATCCATTGCGTAGATATAGAGCTGTCTCATTTCCCCCCGACCCTACGCTACCGCTAGTCCGTGGCACTGGCTCCCCAGTCGGAGAAGGTCGGCACCAAATCAGGGTCGGTACCTAATCAGTCGGTTTATGGTACATGGTGACGTCTGACATTGGTTTCATAACCCTAGATTCAACCAGTGCGGAGATATAGAAGTGTCTCATTTTGCCCCACCGACCCTACGCTACCGCCATTCCGTGGCACTGGCTTCCCAGTCGGAGAGGGTAGGCTCCTAACCAGTTGGTCTTTAGTCCATGGTGACGTCTGACATTGGTTTCATAACCCTAGAGTGTGAAGATATAGTGGTGTCTTATTTTGGCCCCCACCTCGACTCTATGCTACCGCTATTCCGTGGCACTGGCTATACATTCATCAATAAGTGGAATACTATTCTGTATTAGATGATTTAAAATAGCATTTTATTTCGAATTTATATAAATTTTGTTTTGTTTTTAAAAATTAAATAAATGAAATTCTTCGGCCGACCCGAGCATCTGGAACACTCCATCTAAAATTTTTGTTTTTAATTTTTTATCTTTTTATTCAATCGATTATTATCGATTACACACCACTCTATCAGACTGTAAAAAATTCAAATAAGTTAGTTATTTTTTGAGTTTTAAGGGGTACTAAGTGCCCGTGTAAGTTTATCGTAAATCGATCCCCCATATCGGAACCGCTTAAAAAAATGTTTCTTTTAATTTTTTTCCTTTTCTTCAATGGATTATTATTGATTACACACCAATCTATCAGACTGTAAAAAAAAAATTCAAAAAAGATATTTTTTTCGAGTTTTCCTGGGTGCTCAGTCCCCCGTATAAGTTTATCGTAAATTGGTCCCCCATATTGGAACCGCTCTATCTTGTCAGTTGGGCTGAATTTGCACAAAGGTGTCAAAATTAAGGTGACGGAGAAAAACGGAAACCACAAATGTTGTAATAAAACTGTTAATTTTAACTAGTGGGGTTTAGGGTTAGGGTTAGGTTTGGGTTTAGGGTTAGGGGTTGGTGTTGGGGTTTAAGGTTAGTTTAATGGGAAAATAAATAAATAATTTGGCTTTTGTTTTTTCTGGGCCAAACAAACTTTGACACCTTTGCGCAAGTTCATTCGAGCTGTTCCGATATGGGGGATCGTTTTACTATAAACTTTTACGGGGAAATGAGCACCCCTGGAAACCGAAAAAATAAAGAACTTTGAAGAATTTTTTAAAAACATCTGATAGATTGGTGTGTAACTGATAATAATCCATTGAAGGAAGAAAAAAAAGAAATAAAGAAATATTTTTTCTTTTTAGCGGTTCCGATATGGGGGACCAATTTACGATAAACTTATACGGGGAACTGAGCACCCCGGAAAACTCGAAAAATAAATATCTTTTTTGAATTTTTTTTTACAATCTGATAGATTGGTGTGCAATCGATAATAATCCATTGAAAGAAAGAAAAAAAAATTAAGAACAAAAATTTTAGATGGGGCGGGGTCCAGATACTCAGGTCCGCTAATTATTCAATTTAATGCTTACTTTAATGGATATAAACTTTATTAAATCTCTAAGAAAATGAATTAAGAGTGTAACAACATATATTATATTCATTAATTTATTGTACAAACATTTTTACATAAACTAGCAAAATACACCATCTGGGCAGTTCTAAAAATTAATTTTTGAAAGATATTGTCTGAGTTAAAATTTCCATATAAGAGGGTTTGTATTATCGGTAAAATCATCAAATTTATTAAAGGAGTAAAGAAAAAATGAAACCATTTGAAATAGAAACTTACTTCTGTCCCCCTCAAATCAAAATGTTGCATGCATCTATTGACTATTAATTAAATAATATTTTATCAATGACAGTATTGTGGTGTAAACAGTGACATAGTTTTAGTCACAGACAAATTGATACTGAATCTATTATGAAAAGAATTTATTTCTTGAAGAAAATTTTTAAAGAATTTATATTTTTATAGAATGGTACCAAATAAAATTTAGTTAAAAATAAATCAATAAATTAGATATTTTTATTTCCTCCGATTAAAAAAATTAATATTAAGTATTATTTAGCATTTGAAAATTGATTTAAGTATCATTACTCTATTTTATTTTATATGATATTTATTTACACTAAAACTAAATATTAGTTAAATGTAAAATAAATAAGGTGAATGTTTATTGTTTTTTATTTCACAATTTTTAGAAATAATCAAAACAATAAAAAATCATTTTGTATAGTTAATTGTTTTATTCATTGATAAACTAAATTTAATTCTATTATTAAATATTATTTCAGGAAAAATGTTGGTGTAGAAATGTTAACTTTTCTAATTTCTCCTTCAAATTGTTTATTTTTTACTCCTTTAATGAATTTGATGATTTTAATTACTAAAATCATTAAATGTTGAACGTCCTTTTAAAGTTTTTGGCATATTTTGGCATTGTTGTTTTTTATTACTTTAATTGATTTATTAATTTTTCTTGGATACTACCCCTCTGACATTGAATTTTAACTCCCACCCCCCTAAGGCTATATCTTTCAAAAGTTTATTTTTACACCACCCGAAGGGTAGTTTTGTTATGCTAGCTTATTTAAATATATTGTAGCGAGAAATTAATAGTATTTTGTTCAATGTTTAAACAATACACATTCATCAATTAAAGGAATACTATTCTGTATTAGATGATTGAAAATAGCATTTTACTTCGAGTTTATATAAATTTTTTTTTTTTAAAGATTAAATAAATAAAATTATTCAATTTAATGCTTACTTTGATGTATATAAAATTTATAAAATTTATTAAATATCTAAGAAAATGAATTAAGAGTGTAACAACATATATTATATTCATTAATTTATTGTACAAACATTTTTACATAAACTAGCAAAAAACGCTATCTGGGCGGTTATAAAAATTAATTTTTGAAAGATATTGTCTGAGTTAAAATTTCCATATAAGAGGGTTTGTATTATCGGTAAAATCATCAAATTTATTAAAGGAGTAAAGAAAAAATGAAACCATTTGAAATGGAAACTTGCTTCTTTCCCTCTCAAATCAAAATGTTGCATGCATCTATTGACTATTAATTAAATAATATTTTATCAATGACAGTATTGTGATGTAAACAGTGACATAGTTTTAGTCACAAATTGATACTGAATCTATTATAAAAAGATTTTATTTATTGAAGAAAATTTTCATAAAATTTATATTTCTACATAATTGTACCAAATAAAATTTAGTTGAAAATAAATCAATAAATTAGATATTTTTATTTCCTCCGATTAAAAAAGATTAATATTAGGTATTATTTAGCATTTAAATATTGATTTAAGTAGCATTGCTCTATTTTATATAATATTTATTTACACTAAAATTAAATGTTTGTTAAATGTAAAATAAATAAGGTGAAATTTATTTTTTTTTATTTCAAAATCTTTAGAAATAATCAAAACAATAAAAAAACATTTTGTATAGTTAATTGTTTTATTCATTGATAAACTGAATTTAATTTTATTATTAAATATTATTGTTGGTTTAGAAAAGTTTACTTTCCTAATTTCTCCTTCAAATTGTTTATTTTTTTACCCCTTTAATGAATTTGATGATTTTAATTACTAAAATCATTAAATGTTGAACGTCCTTTTAAAGTTTTTGGCATATTTTGGCATTGTTGTTTTTTATTACTTTAATTGATTTATTAATTTTACTTGGATACTACCCCTCTATCATTGAATTTTAACTCCCACTCCCCTAAGGCTACATCTTTCAAAAGTTTATTTTTACACCGCCCGTAGGGCGGTTTTGTTTAGCTAGTATGAACAATAAACATATGTGATATTTAATAAATACGGATAAACAACATAAAATAATTATTACATTAATAACCTAACTACCTTATTACCGAACAAACAAAGACATGGGAGACTGCTCCGTGTTTCGAGGTTTCGAGTCACACACGGAGCAGTCTCCCATGTATATAACCTTGCTGATGAGACCTAATAGGTCGAAATATACATTCAGGGATTGACATTTTCTC
>CM042141.1:106111202-106128702 GCA_023376005.1 Doryteuthis pealeii | reverse complement strand
TACAGCGCTAGCATTTTAATGCTATATTTCTTGTGACTATTCTTTTTCCTTCCCTTTCTTCCTCAAACGTTCTGCTCTCCTCTCCTCCATCCTTACCCTGTCTTTCCTCCCTCATCTTTTCTCCTTCGCCTCTTTTTTCTCCCCTTATACCTCCATCAGTAGGAAGCGCGTGGGGTAATGGTTAAAGTCATGGGAAATGCACTCGTCGCCCCTAGTTCAAATCCTGGATGTGGTAATTGCATTTCACTTAGCGCTAATACCCTTGGAAAAAGTATGAATCTTACTCTCTCTCTCCAGCTATGGATAAATAGCAGGGCAGACTGGGCTCTTTAACCTTGTTAGGCAACCGGTCTAGGAGAAGGAAAACTCTGAATTCAAACCTGTTGAACTCCGCTTAAGAAATTGACCTTGTGTCACATCCTGCTCGTGCGGAGAGGTTGGTAAATATATATATGTATATATAGCCAGCAGATAGTATTTGAGTTTTTTTTTTACATATTTTGACGTTTTTCACATATTTTAGTTTTTCACATATTTTGACGTTTTTCACATATTTTGTTAACTAAATCTTCCATGGAATATCACGAGTTAGATAAGTAACTAGAAATCAATAAAATACATAAATGCGAGTTGGCTGCTATGCAAAATCAAAGTCTAGATCTTTTGAAATGTGTTTCAAATATGAAATGTAAGTATAATAGATATAGACTCAAACGAAAGATGGCCAAATGGATGAGACTGTATATACAAGTCACGCACGAAGAGCCCTGGTGGTTGGGAGGGGGGTAGAAACGACAAAAATGATAACGGTATCTCAGAGGGGGGGGAATAAAGGGAAGGGAATAGAGGATTGGGGGGGGGTTACAGTAATAACAAAAAATAACAGCGATATCACAGAAGGGGAGAGGAAGAAAAGATGAACAGAGGATTGGGAGGAGCATAGAAATGATAAAAAAATGATAACAGTATCTCAAAGGGAGAGAAAGGAAGAGAAGAGAATAGAGGAGTGGCGGGGGGAGGACACAGAAAGGAGAAAAATAATAACTGTATCACTGAAGGGCAGAAAGGAAAGAAAGATGGATATTTAAGCACCCTCCTCCAAAAAACAAACAATAAAAACAAAAACAAAACAACAGAACAACAACAACAACAACAACAACAACAACAACAACGACAACAATGACAACAATAACACGACGAAAAACTGAATAAAAGTAAGATTCAGGCGAACAGCTGACAAGAAGCAGTTTTGAATTAAAAAAACAACAAAATGTCGGAAAAAGAATGAGAATGTCAAAAGAAAATTTATGGTTTCTGGAAAAAAGATGTATCGGTGGGAATATCGGATGTAAATCAGATCACTGGGTGGATCCTTTTTTGTGAAGATAAAAAAAATGGGCGGTAAAAATAAAGGGTTAAATAGGGGGTGAAAATAAAGGAATATACATGTTAAAGAAAAAAAAAAGAAAGAAAGAAGGAAATGGGAAAATTGGAGATGAATATTATTTAAGTTTCTAAGTCTGGCACAGAGACCTTACGGGTGTTTACAGTAGTGTCTCGTAATAGTATTGTAGCGGGGGTGAGCAATGGTTTCGAAGTGTGAAAGTTGTGTTGTAATTGAACAAAGCCGTTGTTTAAGCCTGTGTAGTGTGTAGTAGAATATATCCTTGAAAGCATATATATATATATATATATATATATATATATATATATATATATATATATATATATATATATATATATATATATATATATATATATATATATATATATATATATATATATATATATATATATATATATATATATATATATAGATCGATAGATAAATAGATAAAATAGATAGTATAAGTGTTATATCTATAAGTAAAAACTGTTTAATATCATCGATAGATCATTTACATATAAGTTAGCGTAATATGGAGTCAATGACACTTTGTTACTGCCAGTTTCTCATCAATACAATCTTCAGACCAAGAATCTCTCGCTCTCTCTCTCTCTCTCTCTCTCTCTCTCTATATATATATATATATATATATATATATATAAACACACATACACACACATATATATATATATATATATATATATATATATATATATAAAGTGTATTTAGGCAGCATTTTTCTTTTATACAGGTTTCGTTGAATTGAACAGACAATTCCTGTCTGACAAGTCTTTCGTTGATCCTTTCTAATCTTCGGGCCATCCTTCTGGTGTCAGGGTGGAACTGGTATACCAGTCCACCGAATGTTTCAACACTAGCGCTTTCGGCAATACACTTTGCCATCCTCAGGTGGGAAACGAAAGGAAATTAAGGGAAAGGAATTAGTGGGAGGTAATATCAATTGGTAGTGGGAGGTTTTGGAATGGTAGTAGTATGAACAAAGTAGTGGTGATTTTTTTTGTTGTTGGAGGAGGGGGCACAGGTTGTGATAAGGAGGGGGAATAATGGAAGTAATGTAGGCAGAAAATTATAAGCATTTTAGGATATGTTGACTTACTTCAAAGTTTATTTTGTTTATGGTAGGTTTTTTTTTGTTTCATATATAAAGCTTCAATTATTTGAAGTTTTTGTTTGTTTTTCTCTCTATGTAGTGTGTGTGTATTTTCAGTTAGAATTTTGCGGTAGGTATAGGGTGGGGCATGAATGTGTTTTAAGATGTTGATTAATGGAGCTGGAATCTGATAAGTGTAGGGTTAATCTACGGGATAATGTAGTCGTCGTGTGGCCAATATATGTATTATTGATTTTGGAGAGACAGTCTCCTACGGTACATTTATACACGATATTGGTCTCATTAAGACGGGTAGTTTTTGGGGAGGTATTAATTTTTTTAGTGCATTTTCGTCCACTTTATAATTATGGTGCATCTGATTACAGTAATAGATGTTTTGGTTAGGGCTATTGGGTGTGCTATTGTTTTCATTATGGTAAATATTATGGAGGGTTTTCCGGATTTGTTCATCAACAAAATAGTTAGGGAATTCATTATTGATGAGAGTTTGCTTAATATTTTTTATTTCAGAGAAGAATATTGTTTTAGAAGAAAAAGTAAGTTTTGCGCGGTTTATCAAGTTTTTTATAATGGCTTTTTTACATTGTGCAGAGCATTCACTCTTGTAGTTGATAATACAAGAATTGATAGAGGTAGTTTTTTATATGGGGAGGTAGTGAATTTGTTGTTGTTAGAGTCTATCATGACATCGAGGAATGGAAGTTTATTGTTTGTTCATATGTGAAATTTAGTACAGACTGTTGTTGAAATGTTCGTTGTAGTTCGTGGAGTTCATTTACATTGTAACAAGGAGGAGAATATCGTCGACGTAGCGAACATAGATTCTGTTTTTTTTTATAATGTTGAATACTTTGTTTTCTAGGTGGGCCATATAGAAATTGCTAAATGTCGGACCCAAAACCATTCCAAAAACCTCTCACTACCAATTGATATTACCTCCCACTAATTCCTTGCTTCTACTCGTTCTCGTTAAAAACGAGACATGAAAATTATTCCATCGTTTCCCACCTGAGGATGGCAAAGTGTATTGCCGAAAGCGCTAGTGACGAAACATTCGGTGGACTGGTATACCAGTTCCACCCTGACACCAGAAGGATGGCCCGAAGATTAGAACGGATCAACGAAAGACTTGTCAGACAGGAATTGTCTGTTCAATTCAACGAAACCTATATATATATATATATATATATATATATATATATATATATATATATATATATATATATGGAGGTATATATTATATATGGTATCGTAGGAAATGGACTTGTCGACCCGAGTTCAAATTGTGGACAAGGCTGTTAGCAATTCACATAGCGCTAATACCCTTGGGAAAGGTATGAATCCATATATTCTCCCTCCAGCTATGAGTAAATAGTAGGACAGAATAGGCTCTTTAACCTTGGATACGTGAACAGTCTATGAGAAGGAAAACCTGCTAAACTCAACTTAAGAAATTTACCTTGTGTCGGATCCTGCTGGTGCGAAGGGTTTGGTATATATATATATATATATATATATATATATATATATATAATTCAGGAAGAATTAACAACATACGCAGATATATAAGAAAAATCTGGAGGTACGTTGTGTGATGAATACCGTCGTAGGAAACGGAAACGGCGAGATGAGTTCAAATCCTGGACGAGACTGTTAAAATTTTATATAGCGCTAATACACTTGAGAAATTTATGCATCCCAATATTCCCCCCAGCTATGTAAATAGTAAGGCAGACTGGGCTCTTTAACCATGGTTTGTTAACCAGTCTTTAAGAAGAAAAAATTCTGAATTCAAATCTTTTAAACTCTGCTTAAGGAAATGACTTTGTATCACATCCTACTCGTGCGAAGAAATTGGTAAATATATATATAAGAAAACGTCCTAATATGTAGATAGTCTTTGGTTATTTGGTTGGTTGGATTTTACGTCATTTTAACCCTTGTTGGGTTATTTTATGCCGAAGATACTTTATTTTATTCATTCTTGATGGGTATTCAAAAATTTTCTAAACACATGTTTTTCCATTTAACCCCTAGATGTGCCCCCTAACAGGTACTACCACTCCGGGTCAGAGTTGGCCTTGGGTGTAATGATGATGAAAGGGCACTCAATAGACTTTAGTGTGAATAGAATAGTTGAGGTTGTTTTTTTGTTTTTTTAAAGAAAAAAGTTAAAAACTTAATGCTGAGAATATATTCTTGTTTACTGTTCGAACATGAAGTTCCCGTGGGTCGATTACCTATCCCTTTGTCACAAAGACCGGAGACACAATTGTACGTGATACCTTGTTGAGGATTTTAGCTGAAAAATAATTTTTGACTTTGGCGCTGCTGTATTTATAAGGCTGCATGCAACAACACCTAACGGGAGAAATACGTGTGGTAATCAGGCAAAGTAAGGAATGCAATTCTTAAAGTATCACGGGAACTACTTCCCTACGCACACTGATGTGCGTAAACCCCTTAGCGTAGTAATGCCTAGGGACACATCATTTCGAGACCTGGCACGACATTCAATGTATCAGAATACTCACAGAGTGTGTACAAAACGTCAATAAATGCATTAAACTGAAACATCACTTTCTGTTCATTTAATACCAGACAATAACAACAACAACAACAACAACAACAACAACAACAACCAAATTCTACAATATCCATCCCATTTTCTATCGCTATAATACAATGTCCTGCAAGCGTCGTTAAACGAGTGGGCAGAGAAGAGTGCCACGGTCATCTGTTGACAGATTACACTATGTAAAAGTCAATAATATTAATGATGATATGCAGAAATACAGAAGACTGCAGAATCTACTACTACTAGTAGTCATATAGACTTCCGATCTCACTGACAAGCTATAGCGACAATTCTTCCAGGCTGTGGTTATATCAGTACTGCTGTATGGTTGCACCACCTGGACCCTAACAAAGCGCCTAGAGAATAAGCTAGATGGGATCTTTATAGTGTGTTCGGGATAAATTTGACATATTTATATTTGGTTATTTTTATCCGTAGGTTGGAGGTATTGACGCATCATTTAAAAGCTAGGACCCTTCTTCATTCATATACGCGATGACAGATAGAATGGATGATTGGAATCCACCTGAATCATGGAAGAGAATAACTTGTATCATGATTATCTGCACCAGCAGATATTAGGAGATTATGGTTGCTGCCCAGTGCTCCCTGAACACTGTAAAAACAATCATGCATGAACTAGAGAATTGTAATGAAGACTACGAGGCCGTGGCTAGAAGAAAGCAACATAACATGCGATTTGATTGCATTCGTACAGCAGAATTCCTCGAAAATCTGCAGAAAAAGTGTTGGATGACCCCCAGATGCCTATGTGGAGTTGCAAAACACTGTAGTCAAGCCCTGGATAACAAGGGTAGCCAATGGTAGGCCATATGTATGGCAGCAGGATTCGGTCCCCTGCTACACTTCTGGGACAAATCAAAATGGTTGCCAGCGAATTTTTACGACTACACCAGTCCCAATGTTTGGCCTCCGAACTCCCCAGATCTTAACCCCGTGGATTATTATGTATGTGGCGTTGTTGAGAAAGACACCACTCGCTGTGCCAGTACTACAAAGCCCCAATTAATCGACAGAATTAAGGTAGTTGTTGAGACCCTTCCCAGGGAAACTGTAACATCAGCTTGCTTCGGGTTCTGGAGCAGGATTGTGGCTGCGATCGACGCGAATGGTGGTTATTTTGAGTGAAACTTGTTGACAGTAGTGTAATTTCCGTTTCTGTTGAATTTCTTTACAATCCATTACATTTTGTTGTTACCAAGCACTTTTTCTTTTCCCCTTATGAAACTGTCAAATTTCTCCCGAACACCCTGTATATACTTCTGGCAAAGCTAAACATGTATATACTTCTGGCAAAACTAAACTTTAGCCCTTATTTAAGCTAGACGGCCGGTCGAAAAGGCCCCTTCCGACCAATCGGCTGGCCGCGTCAAGCCCTAGCGCCAATGTGATTTTCCCAACCCTATTGCTCTTATGATGATTGGAGATCTTTAGTGTCCTGGGTTACTGATGTTAAACTGCATCTAGTCGTGAAGTTGCAGTTTTAAGTGGTATTACCTGTTAGGGTACCATCTATCGGTTGAATAGAAGAACAGGAGTTAACAAAAGTGGATTAAAAATTGAGTTAAAAAGTAATAATATCAGTACCCATCAAGAATGAATAAAACAAAACCTCTTCGGCATAAAATAACCCAACAGGGGTTGACATGCTGTAAAAACCAACCAACCAACCAACCAACCAACCAACCAACCAAACGCACCAACCAACCTAAACTTTCCCGAGTAAGACACTATTCTAACGAAGGTTGCATTTATTTTCAACATTTAAAAGTTTAAGTAAATAATAGGTTATGAATTCTAAGCTAATGTCTCAGTCAAATAAGATTACTGAACATATTATGCAGCAGGTGACTGCTTCTCTTTATACACAGAATTGTTGTTCAATATACCTGAGATAGAAAACAACAAACCCTACCATTTAGATGCAGAACTATTTTCCAGTAAGAGAGGCTTAGAATTGCTTGCAATTTACTATCATTATAGAGTACGCTCTGAAGTAACATGCAATTTTCTAAATGACAGCTGTAAATATTATTTAACTTTCGTAGAATCGCGGTTTCATAAACAACGAAAACGAACGTAAATAAGTCTGTATCTTTATTTTAAAGACCTTATCCTTCTCGAACACTTGCACCCAGATTTATATATGATCGATAATCTGTCTATAGCAGTCCGTGGCTTTCCTATGCGTATACTGACGTCCTTTGTGTAGATGAGATATTACTACCTACGAATGTGAAGTAGTCTACTAATTTCAGAGGCTTACCCTCTAGAATGGAGATGTCTCCATTATTTCAAACACATGGATACATAATAATGTAAATCGCTAGAAATAATTATATATTTGTATATTATGTGTAGGAGAAAAATACCTTACATATATATCGTCATAGAGAAATCTGAGTTCAAATCATAGGTGAGGCTGTTTGCATTCCGCTTTCTACTAATGCCCTTTGGAAAGGCATGAATCCTTCTCTTCTTCTTCCAGTTATGATAAAATAGAAAGGCAGACCGAGACCTTTAGCTTTTATAAAGCAACTAATTTAAAAGAAGTAAATATGCTTCCAGTTTATTTTCTTAGAGAGATTTAGTTTGGGCATATAACCTTGTTCATTTTAGAATTTATTCTCTTGCACAATTCCCAGTGGATCACCTTTCCCACCTAATATTGCATTCCTTTAGTATCATCTTGCTTCATTCGATTATTATTATTATTATTATTATTATTATTATTATTATTAGTAGTAGTAGTAGTAGTAATAGTTTTTTTTACATCAGCATTAGCTGATGGTCTTTCACTGGAGTTTGAGGGACAACATATCTCCTCAGGTCTCCAGGAATCTCCTGATTATTCTAGCTGATTTCTGCTGTTATTTGGATGGTCTCAATTCTCTCAACAATTTTCAGTTCCTCTAGCTTGTTTTAAGCTTTTGGGGACCGTTACAATAGCCCCAACTACGATTGGTATCACTTTCACCCTCATCTTCCACAGTGTTTTTCAATTCTTTAGCAAGGTCTAGGTATTTGTGTATATTTTCGTTATCTTTAATCTTCACTTTGTGATCTGCTGAAACTGCAAAATCTATTATTATTATTATTATTATTATTATTATTATTATTACTATTATTTGCTCCTTTTGAGTTTTCACATCAGCATTAGCTGATGGTCTTTCACTGGAGTCTGAGTGACAGCAAGTCTCCTCAGGTCTCCAGGACTCTTCTGAGTATTCTGGCAGATTGCAGCAGTGCAGTGTTCTGAATGGTTTCAACCCTTCCTCTGATTTCCAAACATTCCAGACCCTTTTCCAATCCTTTTGGGACTGTTCCAAGTGCACCAACTAAAATTGGTATCACTTTATCTTTCATATTCCATAACATTTTTAGTTCTCTGGCAAGGTCCAGATATTTGTCCATTTTTTCATTTTCCTTTAGCTTCACCCTGTGATTTGCTGGCACTGCAAAGTCCACCAGTTGACAAGTTCTTTCTTTTTTGTTTATCATCACTAGGTCTGGTCTTCTTGCTGGGATAAGGTGATCCGTTTTTATTTCAAAGTCCCAGAGAATGTTATGCGTTTCGTTCTCAAGAACAGTTTCTGGTTTATGCATATACCATTTTGTTGTATGGTCAAAATTAAATTTCTTGCATAGCTTTATTCTATAAGTTGGAGATTCTTACCACTATTGCTCTAGCGTAAATCTCGCTAAGTTGTGTCGGTAAGATAACTTACAAACGTCTGGAAGAATTATAATAGAGATAATTAGACGATCGTAGGTGCCAACTCTTAAAATTGTCTAACGATCACCTGGAAATCAGAGAAGCGATTAAGATCATGACCAAGGTATGTTGTTTCCCCTGGGAATAGAAGATTGATTCGACAATTCATGAAAACCTTTTGGTCAGCGGTTTACAGAATCAGTCATGAATCAATGTCGCTTCAGTATTCACTTGACCATTGTTTACCCGTTAACAGTAACTTTAAGCCGCAGGGTAGGGTCTTCAGGTCGGGTTGCATTGATTTATTCAACGCAACCAAGTAAATAAACAGGGAGAGACAATGTGAATAAACGCGTTCAGAGTTGAGCAACGTTTGCCCAGTGTTAGGGGAGATAAATCTTCCCTAACGAACGATATCAATCTTTAGTAAAAGAGAAGTACAGAGCTACATCAATGGCGGATGGGATCAAGAATAAATAAAATAAGATGACTGCATGAACACGCATGTGCGTACATTTGATGTCTTATTCATATAAATCCTCCTGTATCATAGTCGGTATCATAGTCGGTGAGAAATAAAGACAAATAATGTTGATTTAAAAATAATTTTAACTTCCTATTATGTTGGATATTATTTCCAATATACGTAACATACTATATATATATATATATATATATATATATATATGTGTGTGTGTGTGTGTGTGTGTGTGTGTGTGTGTATGTGTGTGTGTGTGCGTGCGTGTGTGTCTGTGTATTTACCTAACCCCTCTTTCATGGGTAGGATGGTACACAGTAAATTTTGAAGCTGGTTTGAATTCAGAGTTTTTCCTTTCCTTGACTGGTTGCATAACCAAAGCTAAAGAGCCCAACTATCTTATTATTAACGCATAGGCCGAGAACATACGGATTCTCGTCATTCCCCAGTAGAGTACAGTTGGTGTGAATTAAGAGTTTTCCTTCTTTGAGACTGATGGCTGAGCAGTCCATGACATGCAACACTTCACTTTGAGCCCTTACTTAGACTAGACGGGGGATTCAATAGCACCCCCACTCAAACGGCTGTTCACGTCAGGCCATAGCACGTAAACGATTAATCCGACCGTATTGCACTCAGGGCAAACCTCCAACGTTTTTTCTTTATCATATATGTGGTAGAAGGTTGTCTTAGTGTCCTGGGTATCACTTTAAACTGTATGTAGTGGTGAAGTTCCAAATTCTCTATTATTATTTCTTGTTCCGAGCATTTCAGAAAAGAAAAGAAAGACGTGTAGATATCTGTAGCATAATGGTCGGGTCTTACCTGGAAACACAATATTTGTGGCCCTGTGTCAAACAGAAAGAAAGCTTAATAGATGTAGTATGATTCTCAGATCTTACCGGGTGGTCTCTTTGAAGAATCGGCTCGAAACGAAATAAAAACACAAACGAGATTTTTGGAGACATGAAGGCGGGCTTTAACGAAAATCCAGTCTTCTTGACTGTTAATTGCTCTTTGATCCGAATGGCCGTGAACTCACAATGACAGTTGAAGGAATCGAATGATTAGAACGAATCGAACATTCTTTTCCTTCTAGGAAGAAATAGATTCTTAGAGAATAAGACCCTTCTAGATTTGTTCTGTTGAGATACTATATAAGGAGATCAGTTGGTCTGGGAGTTGGGCAGTAGAGTTGGTCTGATAGTTGGAGTTAGATCGGGGAACGATCTGTTATCGCTGGAAACGAAAAGTGATGTCCTGATATTTGCTGACTAGAAAAAGTGTGTCACCAAAAGTTTACTCAAAGTACTGAGACTCCAAGGGCCATATAAAGACATTATTTATTAATTAAGTTGACTCTCTCTCTCTCTCTCTCTCTCTCTCAAAAATTAAGAAAACGGAATTGAATTGAATAAATAAGTCATTGAAAAGAAGTGAAAAGTTTGTTGTCAGCTTTATTTTACTACGGAAAAATACTACGAGATATGTTATGAATGAAACGAGATTCCTCTGACCACTAGACACTCGTGGAGATAAAAGTAATTGACCCTAACAAAGAGCACGCGGCCTGTGTAAGTTGATACTCCGTCGACATGACACTGACCAACGAAAGAACTACTAGAATCCTGTGGGTGTGATAAACAGAAACCCAAAAAACGTTTACACTCGCGCAGAACGAAGTTAGCAACCAGCGTATAAGTTTAATAGTGCATGCACGGAGTGCACGGTGTAAGACGTGAGTTTAAAGTCCACTGCGTAAAGCGCATTGTGAAGAAGGACCCCGCTACGTTACATATACGATTTAGTGCCGTGAAAAACCCCATAACGTTACATATCTATTGTAGATGTGTATGATACTTCTTTCTTTTTAATGGTATTTAACCATGGGGGTTATTTAATGGTAAACCGATCCCTCTATAAGGTCAGTAGTGGTAATATTTAACCAATAGAATTTTTACGATGAATCCAGTGGTGTATTTATATTCATACCGTAATTCATTTTGACTCTCTAGGGACCAAATTAACGGCTGTGGAATGAGAAAATAGGAAAAGAAAAATAAGTGTCGTTATATTTTAGAATGTTAATGGAATTTTGGGCTTAGATGCTTTTAGACGTCCGTAAATTGTTAAGCATATTTGTTGCATATCCTGCGGCGGAAGTAGGATTTTCCTTTTAAACCGAAACAAAGAAAAGACGACAAAAATAACAAAGGACTTTTTTCCGGTTAACGTGAACAATGAAATCGGAAGTAGATTTTTCCGCTGATAAGTATAACAAAAGAAAATGCGTGGGCGGTTTATATACATAAAATAAAGTCGAGCAGGGACGGCAGTCAGTCAGACAGAAGACTCGGAACAGAGAACAAGTGAGACGACGTACAAAAGGCACTATAGAACATTTATCGCTTTTGGTACAGTGACCATACCAGCTACGTAAGATATTGAATGGTAGTCAATTCGTAAAGACCAATACTTTTCAGTCTTTGTTAAAAATATCTATATGTTTTGTTATAATATTTTCAACAAATCATACAAAGAATTATTTAGTAATGCTGACAAGCCTTGCTCTTCACTAATTGGCTACAAACCAATAGGCCTAAAAAATTGACGGCCGTCTAAAAGCACCTAAAGCCGAAATTTCGTTGATATTAATAATATCTGGGATTAGAAATGCTCCCCACAACATCGCCAAAATTTCAGAATATTCTAAAACCACACCTTCTTTCATCGTTCGACGAAGACGTTCGAAAATAGAAAAACATTTTCGATTTGAGATTAATTTCGTGATTAAGTCTTTGAAGTTCTATATTAAAATAAAAAGACTTTTCAATTTCTAAAAAAATTAAATACATTTTCTTTATGAATATATAATTTTTTTCATGAATGAATAAATTTGAATAAATATTGTATATGAAAGAACATCAGTAACACGATTATTGATAATATTGAGCAATATGACATTTAAAAAGTGTATACTTAAATTTAGCCGGATACTATATAACCCTAGAAAGGGCGGTTTCTTTTCTTTGTTTAATGAAAACTTTCAGGCTTATAGAATACCAAAACCATAATCATTGAATAAGTTGTGGTACTATTAAACCCATATCTTAGGGTGAGGGGCTCATAACTTTTCAAGGGCATTAGTCCAATAGTGAACGTAATAGTAACATTGGATTTTGAACTCACTTGCTACGACGTTGCACATTAACCAATACGCAACGGAGACTCCTTTCTCTTTGTCGGTCTTTTTAGTTAAAAATGAAGGAAGAAATGATAATATTAAAACATTTAAACAAACTTGTCTAATTTTGTTAGGGATCATATCGTGGTGTAATGTTTATCAAGTCAATATAGTAGGACTATTATTACTAAATTGCGTGTTCGATTCTCGCTGAACTTGCGACCTTGTGTCACATCCTGCCCATGGCGGACGGGTTGGGTAAGAAATACTTGTGACCTTGTGTCATATCATACCCGTGGCGAGAGGGTTGTGTAAATACCAGATTGCCTAATTTTGCTAATACTTATTTTCTTTTGTAGTTTCATATCGACAATTCAGGCAACGGAAACACAGACACAGACACAGACACACACACACACACACACACATATATATATATATATATATAGATATATATATATATATATATATATATCTCTAATACCAAGTGTAAGGTATGCATCCAACTATATTCCCTCCAGCTATGGGTAGGTAGTAGGACAGACTGGGCTATTTAGCCTTGGTATATCAACCGGTCTAGGAGAAGGAAAACTCTGAATTCCAACATGTTACTCTGCTTGACAATGACTTTGTGTCATATCCTGTTCGTGCGGATGGGTTTGCTAAACACACACACACAGACACACACACACACACACACACACATATATATATATATATATATATACATATACATATATATATATATATATATATATGCATATATGTTTGTGTATATAGTTTTAAAACATATATAGAGCTAGTATATAGATAAATGAACAATTGTCTCATTAGTGCAACACAATAGTCTTCCTCTATTTGTTTGTGCTCAGCTTGATCCGACACGAAAAACTAAAACAGATGTAGTTTCTAATAAAGTTGGCCATTGGAAGAATGAATTTAGTGAGTATTAAATTTAGTGGACCCTGAATAAGAGAGATGTAACAGATTCTCCGCCAAGCAATAGTTGTAAAGTCGCGGAATTCTACTGGCTGCAAGATAATTGGCACATTCTAAGCGCATCAAGTTTCTCCAGCGACTTAGACCGGGACACATTATCGTTACGTCGGGCAGAGTAATCTATTTGTTGAAGTCATTGAACAGACGGTCGTATTTTAAGGCGAGGAACGTAAAGTGACTGTTTCTCAATCCAGAAATGTCATTGGCAAGGATATGTCTGTAATAGGTAAAGCCTGTCCACTCGTGACATCGTTGCGCGTAATTTCTTTGTCACAACTGTCCGATCTGTTCAGCCTTGCGGAAATCTCTTAATGGTTAGTATGGTGGAATTTCTTATGGCGTAGTGGTTAACGTGCTGGACTGCGACATCGTAGTCAAAGAGTTCGAAATATTACGTGTAGCTATTACGTTCACTTCTATGGGTTGTATGATACCACAAATGTTTTTCTACGAGGATGGCTTTGGTATTAAATAATCCATGAATATTGGTATGTCATTAAACAAAAAATATAAAACAAACAAAAACAAACAGAGGAGGAATTTTCCGTAGCGTAGTGGCTAACGTTCAGGACATGCTGAACTTCATACTCGTCACACTATCACGTTTACTTTTAGGCTAATACCTTTGGGAAAGGTATGAACTCCCAAGTTATTAGTTAATAGCACTACAACTGTTTTTCTACAAGAATGGCTTTGGTATTAAATAACCCATGACTATTGATATGTCATTAAACAAAGAAACAAAACAACAAAAAAAAAAACAACAAAAAACAAAAAAAGAAACCAAACCAAACCAAAACCAAAACCAAAAACAACAAAAAACAAAACAAAAAAACAAACAAAGGAAGACTTTCCCGTAGCGTAGTGGCTAACGTTCTGGACATGCTGGACTTCTTACTCGTCACACTATTACGTTCACTTTTAGACTAATACCTTTGGGAAAGGTATGAACTCCCCAGTTATGGGTTAATAATACTACAACTGTTTTTCTACAAAGATTGCCTTGATATTGAATAACCGACGAATATGTTATTAAAAAGAAACTAAACTGAACCAAGAGGAAATTTTCCGTGGCGTAGGGGCTAACGTATTGGACTGTGACATTGTAATAAGCGAGTACAAACTCGTCACGCTATAACATTCACTTTGGGACTAACATCTTTAGGAAAGGTAGGAACCACCACACCACAAACTATGGGTTAAATATTATCACAAATGTTCTTCTACAAGAAATTACTTGACGCCTAATCAAACTTAGTTGACCTCAGCTAGACATAACAAAGTTCTCTCTAAGAGCAATTCCCAAATATAAGATTCGGCTAATCTATTATTTAGCAATGAGACCATTTGTTGTTGGTCGGGTGAAGCAAACAAACAACGGTGCGGTGATGCTCTGGGGGTTGGGAGATGTAAACAACGATGGCGTGATAGTGTGATGGTCGGAAGAAGTAAACAAACAACGAAGGTTAATCGGGAAACTACTTATCACTAATTTTAATACTAATAAAATATCATTGTTGAAATTCATGACAAAATAAAAATTCAAGATCTATATTTCACAATTTTATTTTACAAAAAAACTATTTCTCATTATTTACAGTTTTAGACGAAATAGAAATCATATTTTTTTCTGGGACAACAATAAAACTCATGTCAGATGAAACCTCTTAAAAAACCACTGAAGGCAAATTCTGTAATTTGTCGTGCATCAGTTTTTATTTGATGATTTTTTTCTTCTCATTTTATTATTTTTTTGTATTCATTTATTTCAATTATTTTTTCCAGTGCAGTGCAATGTCCGATAATCGTGATCACAACTCGCTGTCATGTTTCAACATCCTTGAATAAATGTAATACGAACATCATTTTAATTGCTATTTAAAAATAGTTTTCATAATTGTTTTGTACAATGTTTTTTTTTTGTTTATATAAGTTCATACGCCTACGCTTTAAAGACGTCTGCAAAAAGGACATGAAGACATGTCGCATCAACACCAACACATGGGAGATTGGTGTAGAAAACCGAGTGACCGGGCGCCACCTCCTCAGACAAGGGACGAAAAGGAGTGAAAAGGAGAGGAAAGAAGCCACCACAGAAAAGAGAGCCAAAAGGAAGGAGAGACAACAGCAACTCCAGCAAGAATCACTATTCGATTGCAGTCATTGCAACATAGATTGCCATTCAAAAATTTGTATGTTCAGTCACTCACGCAGATGCAGTTAAAATGGACACTACTCCATCGTCTTTAAGAGACGGAAAGATGCCAACACAATAAATTCATAAAAATGTTGTATACAAAATGTGACACAAGGTCAATGTTTAAGCGAAGCACAACTGGTTTGCATTCAGAGCTTCCCTTTTCCTAGAATAGTTCTGCCATACTATTTACCCAACGCTCGAGGGAGAATAGTTGGATTCGTGCTTTTGCAATGGGAATTAGCGCTCTGGGGAACACAGCCTCATCCAGAATTTGAACTCTAGTCCCCGATTCCATTTCTTAAGACGATAACCATGGCACAAGCGCACCTCCTCTATACTCTTATGTATGCTATGTAGATGTAATAAACTTTACTTAGCTTTACACTCAGATTACTTACAGTACCATATCAAGGCTTGAATTAAAGCTTTCCCTTCTCTTGGAATAGTTGCATATCAAGTTTAAAGAGACCAGTACGCCTTACTATTTACCCATAGATAGAGGGAGAACAGTTGAATTCATATCTTTCCCAAAAGTATTAGCACTATGTGAAATGCAGACGCTTGTCTAGGGTTTGAACTAGAGTCACCCTGTCCATTTCCTACAACGGTATCCATGACAACATGTGTACCTACTGAAGTATAGGTATTTGCCAACCCCACCACACGAGTAGGATGTGACACAAGGTCAATTGCTTAAGCGGAGTTTAACAGGTTTGAATTCAGAGTTTTCTTTCTCACAGACTAGTTGTTTAACCAAAATTAAACCCTGTCTGTTGGAGGCTTGAAGGTTTGATGGTGCATTTCTTTAGCATCGTCTTAATATGGTCTTTGAACCGCTTGGGGTGGGGGCTCCTGTCCTCCGCATGCTATCTGTGAGTTCACCGTAAAGTATTTTACGGGTGCCGCTGACTGCAGGCGGGCGGATAGTGTGATCCATCATCGTAGTTACATTCTATTTATCAATTTGTCTATATTAGTATGTACACATCTATATATCTATCTCAATATGTCCACTTTCATCATTCTATCTCAGTATTTCCACATTTATATATCTATTTCAACCACAAACACGCACTCTCTCTCTCTCTCTCTCTCTCTCTCTCTATATATATATATATATATATATATATATATATATATATATATATAAAGAATGTTGTTCTGATTCCAACGGGAGAAAATTCAATATTTTATAAAAAAAAGGTCCGCAAAATGTATTATGTTTTCAGAAAATTTTTTAAAATTCTTTTTATCTTACATATGCGACACGTGTTATTATTTTGGCAGAATATGTCCGATATTTGATAGGTTGTGTGTGTTTTTGTAACTTTTTTATTATAATGGTTGTCGCATCTGTAAGATAAAAAGAATTAAAAATTTTTTTCTGAAAACATAATACATTTTGCGGACCTTCTATTTTATAATATATATATATATATATATATATATATATTATAAATAAGTAATCGATAGACACGTGTTTCGAAGTTTCACCTCTCATCAGTGTAGTTATAACTTAACAGCTACACCTGGCCGGGTTTGAGACCCGAATGAACTTTCGTTCGCCAAATCTCTTACCCGTGCGGCCAGAGGCGGGTGTCAAATATAGGAGAATATTTAATTGATACATTTCTAAGCGGAAATGATGGTCTCAAGTTATATTATAGTTATAGATTATTAAATGCTTACTTTTTTCTTGACATTTTTAAAAAATTTGTTTATCAGGTTCTTGTTTTCTTATAAAATCCCTTCGCCAGTTGTTGCGTGATTATGTAAGTACATTTCCCCCCTTCAGGCGATGATTTA
>CM042141.1:106103702-106108702 GCA_023376005.1 Doryteuthis pealeii | reverse complement strand
TTTTCTGTAACATAAAATCTTATTCGATGAACATACGTGTGACCAGCTGCAATTAATCGGTAACTCGATTAATTCAGTGGATTTAACTCTGATGATTCTAGCGATGAAACTCGAGTAGATTTCTATTGTATCCATTTCTTCAATATATATATATATATATATATATATATATATATGTGTGTGTGTGTGTGTGTGTGTGTGTTCGCGGGAGAACATAAGAGAATATGGGCTAAATAAAAGCTTGATCAAGAAGAAGTTTTGTGAATTTAATTAATCTCAATGACTAAAATAAGCCCAACAGAAGCCCTTAGAAGCCCTTAGTTAGAAGACAGCAATTAGACGACAAGATGACGAACAGAGAAGAAGAAGAGGAGACAGCCAGACAAGATAGCATCAAGCAAGTAAGATATCCAACCAAGTAAGTTTAAACTCTGTATCTGTCTCTCTCTAATATCTCTCTCTATCACCGAGTACCCTCTGAAGTCACTCTCTCACGTATATACCCAATGAGGGTATATAATATTGTCACAATTTAAGAATTATCCAATTTCTTTAAATACCACTAAAAACTCCACTTAGTTAAAATATTACAAAACCACTTATTAGTTCTCCCGAGTAAATAATTTTCTAAATAATTTTCTCAATCACTAAATCTGTTAATTTTTTTTACGTCAAGTCCAAATTAGCTACCATACATTCTAAACCGGAAGTCTATGGCGATGAATTGCTATATAAAGTCCTGTACAATTTACACTTTTAATCCGAACAAACAGGTAAGTCAACTGTATTTCTTGAATATTAGCCTATTTGAATTTTTAGTATAACTATTTTCCATGCTTCAAAAACCCATTACATTCATTTTTTATAACTTTATCATCAAATATCTGAAGCATACGCGAAACCCTTACAATTTAATATATATATATATATATGTGTGTGTGTGTGTGTGTGTGTTTGTGTGTGTATGTGAGAGAGAGTGCGTGTATATGTGCGTGCGTATTCCATTACATACAACAGAATGGTCTCAGCTATTAAAAACTAAAGTTGTTCTGGATTTATGGGAAAAAAAGATTTGATAATGACCAATGTTGACGGAAAACGCTTGGAGAGAAAAGTTCCGTCAATTTTGAAATAAAAAAGTGAGCAACATTCAAAAAGTTTTGAACAAAAACAAAAAGAAGAAAAATCAATGAAATTTTTCGAAAGAAACTTTTCTGTGGCTTTTAGTGAAACACGCACAGACACATATACACATACAGAGAGATAGACACTCACAGGTGTACATACAGACACATGCGCGCACTAACACACACACACACACACACACACACATATTATATATAATATAATATATATATATATAGATAGATAGATAGATTGTTAGATGGATGGAAAGATATATATATATAGTTTACTATTTATTTACTCTAGAAAAGTTTGTTTTTTACGTACACACATACAGAGAGAGAGAGAGAGAGAGAGAGAGAGAGAGAGAGAGAGAGAGAGAGAGAGAGAGAGAGAGACACGCACATACACATTCATACAAGAGTTGGCTGAGAAGTTTATAGATTTCCTTGGGCATTGAATTATGTGTTAGTATCGTAAGTATTTTTTTGTTAAATGGCAGACCTACTCGCCGGTGCCCCGGATTTAAAAAGCAAAACATAAATTTCTTATTTATATTTACATATAGACTAATGACAATTATTTATTTGCTTTAATATCCTTTATTCTTTATATATTCTTATTTCTAACTTGTTTGTTTTTATCAATCACATTTTCTTTATTTCTTTTCTTTATTTTTCTTTGCTTTTCAAAAAGATTAATTTATTAATTTGTTTTATTTTTTAATCATATTTTGATTGAGTTTTTAATATATCCTTTATTAATGATATTATATATATATATATATATATATATATATATATATATTAGTAATAGAAAGGAAATGAATCCGACGGTATGAGTATAGATAAAATGATATGAAAACAACACAATATGCTGTTAAAGTGAAAATATTTCATATCATATTCATTGCTAATATTGAACAATATTTCAATTGTCTGAAGATGATTTTTATAAATCAAAATATTGTTCAATATTAGCAATGAATATGATATAAAATATTTTCACTTTAACAGCACATTGTGTGTTTTCATATCCTTTCATCTATACTCATATATATATATATATATATATATATATATATATATATATATATATATATATATATATATATGTGTGTGTGTGTGTGGTGTGTGTGTGTGAGTGTGTGTGTGTGTGTAGTATAGTGAGAAATTTGGAAAAAAAAAAACACAGGTTTAAATAAAATGAGTGATAGAATTATTAGCCGTCGCTGCAGTGTTTTGATCTGTTGAGTAGATCTTCTTCAGGGTTTTTGTTTATAGATATATGATATGGATGTTGCGAAACTTTTTTTGGTTCTATCGGAAGCATGTAAAAATATAAGATAAGGAATAATTGACAAAAGGTGGAGGGCCACCTGAAATATTAGGATTAATAAGTAAGATTAAAAGCAACACAATATTCATCGCTTTGATTTTTTGTTTTTATTCCTCATCATTTATTTTTCCATTATTTTAATACAACCAACAACATTTCCTAACATCACACACACACACACACACACACACACACATATATATATATATATATATATATATATATATATATGTATAGAAAAGGAAGTGAATCTGACGATATGTAGTATATTAAGAAAGAATGAAAAAACACAGGTTTAAATGAGTTAAGTGGTGAGTTTATTGGCCGACGATGCATTCAAACCTCAAATTTTAAACAGACCGAATAACGAGGACTACCACTCGCTTTTCTCGTTATTCTGTGATAAAAATTTCTTATTACCTTTCATATACTAACAAATGCCCCGAAGATGATCTAATTAATAGATCGAAACACTGCAGCGTCGGCCAATAAACTCACCACTTAACTCATTTAAACCTGTGTTTTTTCCTTCTTTCTTAATATACTACATATATGTATATATATATAATTTTGATAGATTTCGTAGTATATTGGATATTGCGTTAGTATCGTACTTCTTTTATTGTAAATACTGACTAGAATGTGTATGGCTCTGTATGCGTATGCATATGTGTCTAGAATTGTCTACGTATTGGAATATTAATGCAAAGTCGACAAAATCTGTTCTACCTCGAAATCTGAAATCGCTAAAGTTCTTTTATTCTAGATTATTGACTGCTGGGTAATTTCGTGTTTTCAGGAGACGAAATGAAATTTCCGTTTATATTCTTTTTGAGCCAACTCTCTTGAATTTGCCTGTCTCTATAGTCAAATGAAAAGGACAACTGCGATTTCTCACACTTAAAGTAACATGTTACATTGGTTCGCTTCCAAAAGGTTTATGCATAGGCCTTATCTTTCTATCTATCTGATGTTATAAAGATGTTGGTTGGTTGGTTAGATTTTATGCCATATCAACCCTTGTTGGGTCATTTTATGCCGATGACCTTTTGTTTTATTCATTCTTGATGGGTAATCAGTTTTTTTTCAAACACGTTTTTTAAACTCATTTTTTTCCTATTCAACCCATAAATGGGACCAAGATAGAGTTTAACGTGTTACCTAGGAGGCTAAGACATCAGTCACCGCCTTCTAGCACAGATATGATAAAAAGAATTTGGGCTTGCCATAAGGGCAATAGGGTTGGATAATCAAATAGGAGCTAGAGCTTGGCCAGCCGATTGATCGGAGAGAGGGGGCTCTGAGCGCACGTCTAGCCTATGTAATTGACAAAGTGGAGTGTTGCATGTCACAGACTGCCAATCCATCAGCGATTGTGCGTTGGTGATTTGACATTGTGTAACTGTATACACGGGTCATTTGGTTGTTTACATAAGTATTATATAAGTGCAGGTGCGCCTGTTATTTGGATACGCGTGCGTATGATGGCATGCACGCACACATAAACACACGAAGAAAGGCCGGCGCCGCGCGCACACATACGTATATGTTGAGAAATTTCTCTTATAAGGTGTGTGCCTGAAGCCCACTTCTATTTATAGACTCGCCGAGAACGACGTGATCAACCTCTTGGCCAATCACTGGCAGTACTCTGCTGCTGAAATAATACTTAAACAGAGCATACTGAGCATACTGGCCATACTTACTTTGAAACCTTCGTGGACGACGGACATAGGATTGTATCACTGGACCTTTACCAATACGCTGGATAGGACTTATTCGCAGGATAGGACTTATACACCTACCAAAAGATTCCATAACTCATGACTTACTTACTTAAGCCCTTTTCAACTGGCCAAGGATGGCATTTAAAAACTTAACAGGTTATGGGCCCAGCACGCTTCCACTGCGCAGTGGAAGCGTGCTGGGCCGTAGAATAGGCCGACTGTATTCCATGCAGAGGGGTAAGACCCCCTCCCCCCCAAAAAAATGGATGGCTCGGACATTGTTACATAATTATTAGATTCCTAATAATTATTTACAGTAGTGTAGAAATCAAAATGGCTGCTATAAGCTGCAGCCCACCGCCTTGAAGGTTGAATGACAAGGCTTGACCTCAGTCCTAACCTTCCGGTGGATAGCGTAAGAATCGGTGGAGAAGACCCTCTTCCGGTTTAGATTAGAAATAGATTTTAGTCAGTCGGCCAAAAACCACGACGGTGGTGAGTCGTATTATACACGCTCCGACTCGATATGCGCAGGTAGTCTGGTGGGGGATTTCGATAATAAAATATGATCAAAGTAAATCGAAATCTTGTGTTATTATCTAAAAAACTACCAATGACACAGGGCTTCTGATAAAGAGAAATCCCCAATGGAAGACCAGACACGAAGTCCCCAAGACGAAGTCCAGACACCAGAAGAGATGTTACAAGAAGAACCTACGATAGAAGAAGAACAGAAGAAGAAGAATAAAATAAGTAAAGAAGGTATACAACAACATGACATTAAACTTATCAAACCAAAATACTAACTCA
>CM042141.1:106093702-106098702 GCA_023376005.1 Doryteuthis pealeii | reverse complement strand
ATTTCCATGAATCTCTCTAGCCACCCGCCCCAATCGGCCATCGCTCCTGGCAAGTCCCCCGCACAACATTCAGTATCCATACAGAGCTGATCAATGTAAATTATTTGCTGGTTGACCTACACAGGTTTCACAGTATTGGCATCATTATCAGGTCGTGCTGACAGCATGGATTCCCTTATCTTTTACTCGCCAACCGTCCCTATCGTTCATTGATCCTGGCAAATCCCCCGCTCGACATCCAGTAACAGCACGTGAGGATCAATGTAGGTTTTTGATGTTTGGCTTACACTCTTATGTACATGTGTGGGTGTCTACAAAAAGACGTAAGTTATAAATTCGTCCATACTTTTATTTTGCTAGGCTGCTGCTAAACTATTATCTGTAACTTCAACTTCACATGCCATACCACCAACCACTCTCCCATTGTAGGCTGCCATAATGAGCAACCTCTTTCGACAAACATCGAAGCACGTTTGTATCTTCCTCTTGAGTTTGGGTGCATTTTTAATAGCAACTCACCCGGATCGTGATCTCTACGAAAGCGTGGAACTTTGCGTATCGAAAACAACACAGTCAGGTTACCTTTATTGCTGTTACAGTTTCGGGCCATTGTAGAAATAGTGACCCGTGTTATTTGCAATTAAAAAAGTGACCAGAATTGAAGGTTGAAGGTTGGTGGGATTCTATGGCAGGGAAACCGTTGTTGGGTTATTTATGCCGTAGACATTTTGTTTTATTCATTCTTGTAGAGTATTCAACTTTTTTTCAATTTTTTAAACATATTTTAATACTCATTTAAAAAATATTTAACTCATAAATGGGACCCTAACAATTACTATCACTCCAAGTCAGAGTGGGCCAAATAGTAATGGTGATAATGGGGTACTACACACTCCCCAGAATTCCAGAATTTGGAACTTCACCACTAGAAGCAATTTAACGTCATACACAGGACACTAAGACCCTTAGCCACTGCCTTCTAGCACATATATGATGAAAAGAGTTAGGGTGTTGCCATAAAGGCAATAGGGTCGGGACGTCATTAGGTGCTTTCAGGAGACGAAATAAAATTTCCGTTTCAATTCTTTTTGAGCCAAATCTCTTGAATTTGCCTGTCTCTATAGCCAAATGAAAAGGACAACTGCGATTTCTCACACTTCAAGTAACATGTTACTTTGGTTGGCTTCCAAAAGGTTTATGCATAGGCCTTATCTTTCTATCTATCTGATGTTATAAAGATGTTGGTTGGTTGGTTAGATTTTAGGTTATGTCAACCCTTGTTGTGTCATTTTATGCCGATGATCTTTTAATTTTTTATTGATTTTTGATAGGTGCTCAATTTTTTTATAACTTTTTTTTTTCAAACACGTTTTTAGACACATTCTTTTCTATTTAACCCATAGACGGGATACAGATGGAATTTAATGTCAAATCTAGGACACTAAGACCTCAGTCACCGCCTACCCTTTATTTAATTCATTGTGGTCGATTCTTCTAATTTCGTTATCCCTGACCGTGTACAAGTGTTAAGCTATATTAATTATTCTATGTTATTTTCGCCTGGGGTTGACAAGAAACACCTGTAAAAGGCCGGCAGGTACATCGACCGAAACCTTGTGTATATAACAATAAAGTGGAGCATACGTATCATAAAAAGAATCTGGGCTGGCCATAAGGTCAATAGGGTCGAGACAATCATATGGAAGCCAGGGCTTAACATTACCACCCGATTGATCGGAGAGAGAGCCTATTCAACCACCCGTCTAGCTTAAGTAAGGGCCAAAGTGGAGTGTTGCATGTCATAGACTGCTCATCCACTAGGATTCCGTACTTATGCGTCACGGATTGCCTCCCACGACCAATAGGTGGCCTCATGTGTGTGGGGGATTTCCCCCTTCTGCAGTTGACGTATATTAAAATTATTTATCAATCTCTATTAATTATTAATCTCCTCTACTTGTTAAACTTCACAGAAATTCACTAAAGGAGGTCATCAGTGATATTACCTCAGTATCATTACAGATTGTGGGTTTTGCAACATCATATCTGTTCAATCGTTCAGCCTCAGCCTCTCAAAATCAATAATATATTTTTGCTTAAAATATTGAAGTAGATTTTGGACAAAACATTATTTACGTTCAGATTTGTTTTCGCGAATTGTGGAATTGCTGTAAAAAGAATTTTTAAAAAGATCGTTCACTATTAAATACGTACCAAAATGTTATTAAAATCTGATAAATAATTGATTCTTTTTTTTATTCGTAGATTTTTATAATTGAGGTGTTTTTCACCTGAAACCATTCTCATGCCATTCATACGTTATTCTGATTTACCCGATGTAAAATAAATATATACTGATTTCTCTAAACTATACTGGCTGTCCAATGACAGAAGTAAAACACAGAGTTTGGCGGCCTACAATATGAGAGAAGTTGGTGATATGGCAGTTGAAGTTGAAGCTACGGATAAAATGTAATTGAAGTCTGTCAATCAAATCCCCTGTATTTTTCCACAAATCTCTTAGTTTGATTTAACTACACTACCGTACACAATTGATAGTTAACCTATCAATATTACACTAATAAATTATTATTGTTAGATAGAAATAGATATTTGAAATATTGATATTAGAAATATTTGAAACCATACAACTGTATGGAAATTATTTTCATTTGAATTTTTGATATCATATAATTGTGCTAAAAACATAAAGTTTAATAAGATATAATTATATAATAAATAAAGATTTTGCCCAAAGAAATTTCATGTATTATTTATATCATTATTATTTTTTCTTTCGGACTGTTGTCCTCATTTTATTGTTATATACACAACGCTTGGGCAGATGTATCTTACGACCTTATTCAGGTATTTCTTGTCGAACTCTGGTGTTTCCTGTCGAACTTGGGAACATTCTTGTCGGAATTTGGAGCTTTCACGGAACTTCGAATGGAACCCTTTATTTAATCCATTGTGGTCGATTTTTCTAATTTCGTTAACTATGACCGGGTACAAGTTTTAAGCTATATTAATTATTCTATGTTATTTTTGACTGGAGTTGACAAGAAACACCTGAAAAAGGCCGACATGTACATCGACCGAAACGTTGTGTATATAACAATAAAGTGGAGGACAGCAGTCCGAAAAAAGTAATTTATACAAATTTTCAGGCATCATCACAGAAATTCAGAGAAATTGTAAAATTTCTACTCAGTAAATATTTATATCTAACGATGTGGCAAACATTTTTTGGCTCTTGTGACCATTTTAAAAATGCTGAGCGTATTTGATTTATAATCTTTAGTTCTTGTCTCGTTTTCATTAGTTTTTGAGAATATAAAAAGTTTTTTTATAAGAGTGGAATGCAAATTCATTTAAATGAAAGATTTGAAAGTGTATGTACGAGGGCAATCACAAAAGCAAGGTCACCAAAATGCGTGGGACGCAGGGGAATTTTTCGTGTGGCTATAGGCAACGCTGTTGTGTATGTAGTGTATGCACCTACCCCTGCGCGCTTCTTATTACCACGCTCAGTCTTGGCTTGACAGTCGTTTCTGATGGAGCTCCCGATCAATGCTACCCCGAATTGTGAAATTTCCGCAGTTATTACGTTGTTGAACACAAAAGGCATTAAACCAATTGAAATTCATCACCAATTAACGGAAGTGTGTGGCGAGTAGTGCATGGATGTCAAAAACGTCCGCAAGTGGCGTATGAAGTTTGCAGCGACGGTGAGATTCAAAGCATCTTCAACGACATGATGGCAACCTGGTATGACATGGGCATACGAAAATCTCCCGCAGCGCGTATAAAAATGCATTGACCAAAATAGTAATTATGTAGAAAAACAGATACATGTTGAAACTTTAAATTGGTGTAAAAACGTTGACAATAAAACAATAAAGGTTTCTATGATTTCTAACTATTTTGGAGATCTTACCATTGCGATTACCCTCGTACATATCCGGGGAAATAATCCGAATATACTTAATGGGCCCAGTATTTCTTTTATTTATATTTTTATAGAGTTTGTATCGGGCATTCATCTTCATATCTTGAACCAGTGAGAAGCTGGAAATATTAACTGAAACACTTGAGAAAAAAAAAAGATATAAAAAAGGCCTGAAACGTGCATCGTCAGTAAATTGGTTGGTTGTTTGGCTGGTTGGTTGGTTGAATTTTACGGCATCTCAACCCTTGGGTTATTTTATGCCGAATACGTTTTGTTTTAATCATTCTTGTTGAGTTTCCAATTTTTTAACCAAATCTTTTAAAACACAGTTTTGTAAACTAATCTTAAAAAAACTATTTAACCCATAGATGACACCCTAACAGGTATTACCAATTCGTATCAGGGTGCACCTGGGAGTAATGGCAATGAAGGGGTACGCCACACTCCCCCAAGCTTCAAATTGAAATTTCACTATTAGATGCAGTTTAACGTCATACTTAGTAAATTGTTTAATTTTTTTTTTTTGCATAATGTCATATCAACCTTTGTGAATTATCTAATGCAAAATCAATCTTTGTTGAAGAACTACGCCATGCGGCCTCGGTCATGACAAGTAACAGATTTTTAATCGAAAATATCAATCTATATATATTACTTTATCAATTTTGATTTGGAGATATCTTAGTATTTCTTGAAATTGATTTGATTAATTTGTTTAATGGCATATCAACCATTGTGGGTTGTTTGATGCCAAAACCATCCGTGTAAAAGAAAAGTAGTGGAAGTTTTCATAACTCATAGCTGGGGGGATGATGGGGTTCATACCTTTCCCAAGGGTATTAGTCCGAAAGTAACGGTAATGGAGCAACTGGAATTCGAACTCGCTTACTACGATGTCGCAGTCCAGCACGTTATCAACTACGTCACTGGGACTCTCCCATTATCGGTAAATTAATCATCGGTAAATTATGGATGATAAATTCATCTTATAGTAAATTCATAGCCAGGAAATTCATCTTATGGTAAGTTTATCGCAAGTAAATCATTT
>CM042141.1:106048702-106081202 GCA_023376005.1 Doryteuthis pealeii | reverse complement strand
ACCAAACTAATATAGATATATAGTGATTTTCCATCACTAACGAGGTACGAGTGTCTAACAGAGTGATCATGATTCGAATAAAAATAAACTATATGATATTCCACGGAGTGAATTTATGAAGAACTACACGTTACTGGCTAGATGGAAACTCGAAAAAAAACAACAAAAAAACAGGCTGGTCAGCTACTACGTCACCGGGACTCTGTTGGATTCCCCTGGTATAACATGTACGCAAAATCGTTACTCCTATTCATGAACTTTCCCAACAACAGCAGGCAACTCCGGTAAAAATTGGCCAATGAGAAATGAGATTAGAAAGCATCTAAGATCGTTTCCAACTGTCATCAAATCATAGTTGAACGTTCTGTCGACAAGACCTATCTTTTAGATTACCAACTTATGTGTTCCAGTTTTTAAAAAAATATATTAATGTGAAGGCTAGATGGAGAAGAATTGAGGGTAAAGGTGCTATAGGCATTTTAAAATGTGTATACTGCATTGGAAATTAATTTTGTTTAAGGATGGTTTCTATTGTTTTATCTATAGAGCTTCTAATATTTGGAGTTTTTGTTTATTTTTTTCTTTGTGCAGAATGTGTGTATTTTCCGTTAGAATATTTCGGTAATTAGAGTGGGGGCATGAATGTAATTTTAGGTGTTGTGAAATGGAGCTATTATCTGTTAAATGAAGGGTTAGACGATGTGACAATAAATTGGACTTATATTGTTGTTGTTGGCACCTTTCAGTCCACTAAGGATGATGGAGTGTTGTCCAAAAATAAATAAATAAATAAATTATCTGCATCTGCGCACGTGACTTTGCAGGCCTATCTCTGAGTGACAGTTTTGGTACACTGACTGCACACAAACTGTGATGATTTCTAGGGCTGCTGTTTTTTTATCCCTTTTTCTGTCTCTCTTTGCTATCGAAGCTACTCTCCTCTCCACCTCCCCCTCCTCGTGTCTTGCTTAACGTTAAGGCACCAGGCCGTTCGATTTTCGCATCTACCTCCCTCGTGTTTGTGTCAATGTGGCATATTCTCATGTCTCTCCCGCAGACATCTTTAAAGCATACGTGTGGCCTACCTACCGACCGGGAGCATTTTACTAATTCGCCATACAAAAGACCTTTTGGGATACGGCCATTTTCCATCCTCCTGAAATGCCCAGGCCAGCGAAGTCGCCTCTCGCAGAGAATGGAGAACATGCAGTTCATGTTGGTGCAATCCAGCACGTCTGTGTTGGGCACTGTATATATAGCAAACTAACACTTCAGACTTGAACTTATATACATTACAGAGGACAACCAACTATATTACTACGAAACCTACAGTCTAGGATTAGTCAACTGGATTCTGTGAACAACTGAACCCCTCCAATGGCGGCAAGGATTCTAACAGACTCCCTTCATCACAAAAGTTAAGTATGGATTAGACTTTTCAGTATTCAAATGGGTGACATGTATCAGTAGACTAAGCAAACATAAGAAAATAACGAGAAGATTCTATTTTCAGTGCGAATTCATTTAGATACATAGCCAAGTATTGGACGTCCAATTATTGCGTAATCGTTAGCGAGTTACTCTCGCAGATTAATTACAACAGAATACCAAGTTCGCTCCTCACTGGATGCCGCATACTTGCGACCCTGCATCACATCCTATCCACCGAGAACGGGTCGGTTAAATAGGGCGTCTCATCGTGGCGTAATTGTTGTCAAGCTGTCCTTGTAGATCCATTACTACGGAATAGCGAGTTCGATCCTCGCTAGATACCGCATACTTGCGACCCTGCGTCACATCATATCCAGGAAGAACGGGTTGGGTAAATACTTCCATAGCCAAGTGTGTCTGCCTATGTAAATATAGAATGAAGCCGATATTTACAAAGTTTGCGCAGTTAGTTTCATCGAGTAATATAAGAAAGAATTACGTTTGTCTCAGCTGTTGTTAGTAAATGTGAAATTAAAGACATGTGTCTTTAAAAGCCATTAGAATTGGCTAACAGGTGATAAAATTAGATGTAAACTTCATGTCTAGTTTAATTGGCTCAAGTTGCCATTGCAGGCCTAGGAATTAAGAACAGGTATTTATCCACCAGGTTTAGAATATACTGAAGAATATATATATATATATATATATATATATATATATATATATATATATATATATATATAATATTTAAAAAAAAAGCTGGTAAACATCGCCCCTGATGATGGCACATCGATGTGCCGAAAGTACTCGGGACCTGAACTTTGGTGGACTTATCCCCGAATTCCACCCAAATATTAAAAAGTTGGTCAAAAATAAAATTGTTAAACAGGAGATGTGTCTTTTGTTTAATTCTACATATATATATATATATATATATATATAGTATTACTAGTAATGGAATCATATGTACAGGCTGGGAGATCATACGAAAATGAGGGATGGGGAAATAAAACGATGTTTTATTACAAAAATAGAATATCGGGGGGGGGGGCTGAAATACAAGGGCCCTTTCGTCCGGTTCTTTTCAAGTGTGGAATATCTCTTCATCGTCATTACTCCCAGTACCACTGTGACCAGCAGTGGTAACTGGTTGGTTGGTTGGAGTTTACGGCATGTCAAACATTGGGTTATTTTATGCCGAAATATTTCTAATTTTATTCATTCTTGTTGAATATTAAATTTTTTAAAACTTAATTTTTTAACAAATATTGCTTTAAACTCGTTTTTATCTATCTAACCTATAGATTGGACCTTAAACGGTACTTCCACTCCGGGTCAGAGTGGACATGGGAATAATGGAAATGAAGAGATACCCCCCACTTCCAAATGCTCCAGAATTGGAAGATCACTACTAGATGCAGTTTAAGGTTAGACCCAGGACACAGCAGTGGTAGTGCCTGCCAGTGTCCTACCGATGTGTTAAATATATCTGATTAAAAATTAGTCGTAGGATCGAAAGAAAGAAAGAAAGAAAGAGAAAGTCGTCTGAAAGAAAGAAAGAAAGAAAAAAGTGAAAGTCATCTGAAAGAAAGAAAGAAAGAAAGAAAGAAAGAAAGAAAGAAAAAAGAAAGAGAAAGTCGTCTGAAAGAAAGTAAGAGAAAGTCATCTGAAAGAAAGAAAGAAAGAAGAAAGAAAGAAAGTCATCTGAAAGAAAGAAGAGAAAGTCGTCTGAAAGAAAGAAAGAAAGAAAGAAAGAAAGAGAAGAGAAAGTCGTCTGAAAGAAAGAAAGAAAGAAAGAAAGAAAGGAAAGTCGTCTGAAAGAAAGAAAGAAAGAAAGAAAGAAAGAGAAAGTCGTCTGAAAGAAAGAAGAAAAAAGAAAGAAGAGAAGAGAAAGTCGTCTGAAATAAATAAATAATAAATAAAGTACTTAATCGAGGGTAATCCCTAGCTGCATCACATTACCAATGAAGACGTATGATAACGAACCCATCAGCCACTTCCGTCCTCCTTTGTCACAGAAAGAAAAGATCAATGATATGAACGTGTACTGTACCTAACGCTGGCACATTCTGCGTACACCGTCCTGCGATTTGACCTCTAAATGCCTGGCTGCAACTAACCCCGGGCTGCTCCCCGTACCTGATGCCGTGAATCCTGTGGCTCGGGACCTTGAGACATGCCAAACAATCTTGGCTGACCCACAACAATCGGCTCCAGACAGACGGAAATAGAGAGTGCTGATGAATTTGGTTGGTTCCCCGTGCCAGGTGCATGTGATAGATAGATAAATAGATATACATACTGATAGATAGATGGATAATGTCATCGCAGTTCAAACTTTGAAAAATTTCCATTTTTTGATGATTGATTAATAACTCCCCAAATAAAACGAACAAACAATTTATATTATCTGCGTTATTCGGACTATTGTCCCCATCTTCATTGTTATTTGTACAAATAACAATGAAGATGGGGACAATAGTCCGAATAACGCAGATAATACTAATCTTCAAGCCTCATGTCAAACATTCAGAGAAATAAAACAATTCATATATATTAATAATCGTGTTCCTTAATTGTAAGAACATTACCATCTTGCAACACCCTCCGGTTAAAAATGCGACCGTTCAAACAGTCCAAGATGCAATGCAAAATGTAAATCCTAATAATCTGGTGTTGCTTACCAACCAACTCCTTATTTCTTATGAGTGTCGTCATCTCAGTTAAATAATGGACCATTCTGTTTTTATTATAGAGAAAGGTGAAGAAAAGGAACTTTGCTACACGGAAAAATATAATAAGAAAGAAAGAAAAACAGAGCGACAGCAAAAGCGACAGAATGAGAAAGACAGACAGACCGCAAGAAACAGAATAATTTCCATATTTATATGTAACTAGTAGGACCTGTGGTTATAGAAGATTATGATTATTTAATTATTATAACCTTTGATATGTTTACTTTAGGGCTATTTCAAAATAGTTTAATATGTACAAAGTATAATAATCTTGATGTAACTCTCTCTCCCTCTCTCTTTCTCTCTCTATCACACAGACACACACACACACACACACACACTTTTTTCTTTGTTTCCTTCCTTTCATCTTTTCATTATGATGGAAAGAGATTTGCATTATGGCTTCAGCACTCTCTCTCTCTCTCTCTCTCTCTCTCTCTCTCTATATATATATATATATATATATATATATATTATATATATACACACACACACACACACACACACACATATATATATATATATATATATATATATATATATATATATATATATTCTGGAACCAATCACTTAGGGCAGGTCTTAAATTATGCAAAAGAAATTGAAAGTTTGCATTTTCGTAGCAAAGACAACAGAACTATCCTGTAATTCCAACCAACTGAATTTATGTGTTTTGTTAACTTGATATAAAGTAGGTAAAACTACACACATCAAAGAGATAATTACATGAAAAATCAAAAACCTGTTTTGAGTTTACAAGGATATCCTCATCCGTTCATCTTTCTTTGCCATCTACTTAACTTTGAAAACAAGGCTTTTAACCAAAAGAAACATTTCTTGCGAGATTATCACTTGAGAAGTATCGGCAGATAGGATTCTCTTCAACCCTGCATTAAACTGGGCCAAATGCTGGAAAAACAGACGAATACACTTCATATTAAAAGTACTAGCAAAAATATGCGCCTGCCAGAAGCAAGTATTTAAGTTTTAATGTAATAAGATATAATATTAAATCTGAAAAACTAACGAAATAAAATAAGCACGTATATAAAAAGAATACACTTATTTATTATTAATTTCTATATAAATCATTAACTACTAAACTTATTTGCAGCAGAGGGCGTATATTCGAAAAACAGAACAGTTTGAAGGCTAGCTCTATCTACTAATTCCGGCTTTTATTGCACATTTTTTTAAAATTCAACTATCTAACTAAATCAGACATTAAAATTAGATAATTTCTTTTTGGTAATGGAATTTTTAAAATTATTAAAATTAGACCAAACAATTAGAAATCAATAAAACTTAGCATATATATATTAAAATCAATCAGTACGCAAATGAACTTTCCCGTTCATACTATAATACGCTATTTGGCTGTATATATAAATGAAATTCCATGTTATTGTTATGTAGATAAAAATTAATAGTTTTAATGATATTCAATATTTTTCTTGATATTTGACATCTAAATATGAATAGAATATTAATGAAGAACGTGATGTAGACAACTTAGGAAATTGTGACGTCAGGGGTGACATAGTTTTGGTTAAAGACAGATATACACATATCCATTATAAAGCCCAATATAATAAGATAAACTCAAAGTAATTAATAGTAAATGTCTGTTGTTTGACGATACATTTTATACTATCTCATTCAAAGATGAATGTCAACATTGATTGACCAGAAGAAGAAGGAGGGTCAACATTTAGGTACATGACATGCATCCCGACAACGGGGAATCTCCTTAAAGAAAAGTTGTGATATTATAAAAAGTACCTGTGAACTCTATTGCAGTCTATTAGATTTCCAACAGTTGAATGAGTTGTCTTTCCTTATTAAATTTTAAAATTACTTGATTAGTATTTAGCCTTAGGGACCCCCCTAGCTCTGTGTTTAAAATTCTTATAGTCTATCCGTGTAATCTGAATCCGAATACATCTTATTGTTCACCTGTTGGTAGGCGTTCGGAGTATTTTCTACTACGAATGCCAAAGAGCCCAGCAGTGATATATATGTCTGGATATTTGTTAGGTGAGGCTGGATAATTTGTATTATTTGGACTTTTTGGACTATTGTCCTCACATTTATTGTTATATACACAACAAGTCGGCCGATGTGTCCTCCAAAATTCAGGTATTTCTTCTCGAACTCAGGAACTTTCTCTTCAAAATCGGAAGCCTTCATGTAATCGGTAGCCTTCACACCGGACACTTAATTCACGGGGATAGACTTTTCTCATTCTAAAGAAGATCGGAGGGCACATCGACCGGAAGTTTGTGTATATAACACTAAAGATGAGGACAATAGTCCGAAAATTCTAATAATATAAAGTAAGTGATATAATTCTTGCCTTTTTCTAAGGAATCAGTGTGAATTGGAACGCAAACAGCATCGTCCAATATTTGAACCTGGTTCGCCGTGTCCATATTATTTAACGATTATCTCTTTTAGAATATAGAATCGGCAGTTAAATGTTATTGAGAATCTCGTCGCTTTTTTAACATAAGTTTTATAAGTCCAGTTGTTCAGACAACAACAAAAAATAAATACCAAGAACATACAGTCTGTCTCATTAATATGATTGTAATCATTATCATTGTTGTTATGATATTTCAAAAGACGATAACTTTACGTACAGATTTACCCCCCACCCTTCAAAACATCTATGTCCTTTAAAGGCTAATAAAAAACAAAACAAATTATCCATTCTGATCATAACATTTTTCGATTTAGCCTCAATGTCTGATTATGCTGTTTATTGTGGTTCGGTAATTGTGATGATTATTTGATGATGATGATGATGATGATGATGATGATGATAATAATAATAATAATAATAATAATAATAATAATGGCGAAAAATACTAATGAAATGCCTGTAGTTATGGAAATAATACGATAATATAGCAAAAGAAATCATCTGTGGCAAAAAAAATAAGAGAAAGGAAATGCCAAAATAAAGTCTAAAATTCACGTATCATCATTCGTATCTTGAATAGAAATGTCTGCTTGTGATTTGAAAGAGATGTTCAATAAGATGTCATCAAATAATTTGACAAGAATAAAGGCAATTTTTAAAGAAATATCGCCCCCCCAACTTCCCATGTATGCGTAACGTAGAAATCGGCTAGCCGAGTTCAAAACCCGACAAAGGCAGTTTGCATTTTGCTTCGAGCTATATATATATATATATATATATATAATATATATATATATATATATATGTGTGTGTGTGTGTGTGTGTGTGTATGTGTGTGTATATATATATACAATATTAATATTGATAATATAGTTTTGTATATTCATAAGTAAACAGTGCTCAATATCATAGATAGGGTATGTATATCTAAGCTAGTGTAGTTAAGATGAAGTCAACGGTGGTTTTGAAAATTGCATAGAAGAGAAACTGTCAGTTCCCAAGGGCTGTTGATTTCATGTCTTCACAACCCTAACATTTATATATATATATATATATGTGTGTGTGTGTCTGTGTGTGTCTGTGTGGTGTGTGTGTGTCCATTCGTGTGTATGCATGTGGGTGTCTGTGTGTATGTCTTTGTGAGTGTTTTTGATTATTACTGAATTTACCTGTCGTTTTATTTTTTTATTAATCGGAGGATGTTATTGTTTTATAACTTCAATAGGTAGAACACCCGCCTAGTAATCGCCAGGTTCCTATATCGATACCGGTCCCCGGAACTCAGCACATCAGAAGCATAGATTCGGTAATCTTATCTGTGCGGTAGAATGGGAAGCTGACGATAGGTGTGGCGCTCTATCCCAGCACAAACAATCTCACTGGTCTAATTCTAGCGAAAAGCGGATAGAATCCCTCACTGTCTGGCAGATGCCGAGAATGGCTCAATCCACCAACTTTACTTTTTACATATATATATATATATATATGGGATGTTCGAGATGAATTTGACATATTTATATTTGGTTATTTTTCTCCGTAGGTTGGAGGTAATGACGCACACTATGCATCATCTAAAAGCTTCGAACCTTCTTCATTCATATAGGTGATGCCAGATAGAACGGATGACGGGAATCCACCTGAATCATGGAAGAGAATAACTTGTATCATGATGTTATGCGCCAGCCATCAAAATAAGGAGATTATGGTTGCTGCCCAATTCTCCCTGAACACTGTAAAAACAATCAGGCATGAACTCGAGAATTTAAATGGAGACTACGAGGCTGTGGCTAGAAGAAACCAACATAACAGACAATCTGATTGCTTTCGTTCAGCAGAATTCCTCGAAAACCTGCAGAAAAAAGTGTTGGAAGACCCCCAGATGCCTATGTGGAGTTGCTAAACACTGTAGTCAAGTCCTGGATAACAAGGGTAGACAATGGTAGGCCCTACGTATGGCAGCAGAATTCGGCCCCTTGCTACACCTCTGGGAAATGTCAAAAATGGGTGTTGGCGAATTTTTGGCCTCCGAACTTCCCATGGATTATTATGTATGGTGCGCTGTTGAGAAAGACACCTATCGCCGTGCCAGTACTACAAAAGCCAGTTAATCGACAGATTTAAGGTAGTTTTTGGGACCCTTCCCAAGAAAACTGTAACATCAGCTTGCTCCAGGTTCCCGAGCAGGATTGAGGCTGTGATCGATGCTAAAGAAAATTTTGAGTGAAACTTGTTGACAGTAGTGTTATTTTCGTTATGGTAATTTTTTTCGGAGTTTGGATTTTTTTATCTTGTCCAATCTAAGCGGCTGTTGTACTCACGTAATATCCTCCTTGTGTACAGTATTTGTAGAAAAACCAGACGGGTATGACTGTAATTGGTAGTGCCACGATTAACCATCCAATAGCTTTCGCCCATCTAGGGTAGAGAACACCATCCAAATCCGGTTCCTCGTAACAAACGATATTGAAAATCGCAATGGCCTGTCAAGAATAAACAAATAGATGAGTTCAAAGAAGACGATAAAAATAAGCGAGAAAACAAAACAACAATACAACTAGAAGAAAAAGTAATAAAACAAAAAAAAAAAAACAAAAAAACGAAAAAGCAAAAACAAGAACCAAAAAAAAAAAAAACAAGTTCTGCAAAATCTTTAATGATTAGCGCATAGAAAGGAAATAAACGCCAATGATATTATACAAGCTGAGCACGTAGAATTGTTCGTATTGAAGACACAGTACAATGGAACAAAAAAAGTCATATAATTCCTAATATCACGAGTTGGAAGCGCTTGATGTAATTGTTATCGTCGTAAGAAATGGATACGGCGGCCCGAGTTCAAATCTGTTTCCATTTCACAACTCTTATTATAATGCAACCGAAACTATATCAGCAACCGAGTTGTAATTTCCTCAGTCATTTACGTCACATTCTCCATGATTTTATTTTTATTTAAGCCTCAATTATTAATAAAAATTGTTTTACACTATTAATACTGTTGGCCTTATCTACATACTAGTATTGATAATGAAGATTGTGTGTATTTCTGTCTGTGACAAAAACTACGTCCCAAATCTATGTCACATCTTACGTCACAATATTCTTGTATTAATTTGAGTAATCAATTTTAAAAAAATGTGTTTTTTTACTCTCGTCCTTTTTTCTCAGAAAAAGAAGTTAAATAAAATGTTTACAAATTAATAAATATCTACGATTTTGTGAAAAAATTTATGTTGAAACTATTCAAAACAATTGTTTGATTAAGAATTAATAGATGGACGCAACATTTTATTTGAGGGGGGAAAGGACTAAGTTTCCCTTTCAAATTGTTTTATATGGTTTACTTCTTTAATAGATATGAGGATTTTGCTTATTTATTATACAAATCCTCTGACATTGGATTTTTTACTCCCCCTCCTCAGTCAATATTTCAAAAATTAAATTTTACACCGCCCGGAAAGTTTTTTTGTTGCTAGTAGCGCTACCCTTGGGAAAGGCATGCGTCCAACTATTCTCTCCCTCCCCCCAGCTATGGGTTAATGGTTGGGAAGACAGGGCTATCGAACCTTGGTATTGCAACTGGTCAAGGAGAAGGAAATAAACTGACTAGACTGGGTAACGATATCGTCATCATAATGTTCCGATTAGTAGCACGGATATCCATGACAATCTCTCGCCAACCGACCCGACCCTATCATTCATAGCTCTCGGGAGGTCCTCTAAGCAGCATCCAGTATCCGCGCAAACCTGATTTTTTCTGGACGGCTCTCTCTGGCGTGCCCATGTGCTGGTTTCCGCGAAAGAAAACGTCACATGAGTTCATACTTGCTTCTCCAGCAGTGCCCAGCATGTCTTATTCGTCTTACTCAGGTGATCTGTGAGATGGGGACAAGGGGCTGTATAGCTGTTTGTAGGGTGTTGTTTCAACGATATTACATAGATTACTCTACCTCATAATAGGGTAGGTCGATTTTTCACTTTAAAAAAGATCAAATTGTCCATCTATGCGAAATTTGTGTGTTAGTATACTGAATACATAACAACAATTAGATATTTTACTTGCACCATTGTTTGAGGAAATAGCATCAAAGGTCGTCTACTAAAATGCTGTAAAAATCCTCGTTTTCGCAAAATTTAGCCTTTAGAAAATAAGGATTTTTAGTGCATTTTAAGTTCTAGACCAAAGACAGCAGGATTTTAATATTTCTAGTGGAACATTCAATATACATTGAAGATGTAAAACTATTCCGTATTATAGCATAGCTAAAAACACCAAAAACATTTTTTATAAAAAGTTAATTTTCTTCTAAACCAAAGATACCAGCTTTTTATCATAACTAGTGGAACATTATACACTCAAAATGGATATAAGATACAGATGAAATTCCACACATGAACGTAAGTGGTAGTTATCATAACCAGTGACGATTGTATTATTTACTTAATTATGTTGTATACCCTCTTTCCTTACTTTCTTACTTCTATTCTTCTAGCGTCTCTTCTAGCGTCTGGACTTCGTCTTGGGGACTTCGCGTCTGGTCTTCCATTGGGGATTTCTCTTTATCAGAAGCCCTGTGTCATTGGTAGTTTTTAGATAATAACACAAGACTTTGATTTACTAAGACATATTCTATTCTGAAATCCACACCAGACTACCTGCGCAGATTGAGTCGGCTGCGTGAATAACACGACTTACCACCGTCGTGGCGTTGGCCGATCTGACTAAACAAATCTATTTCTAATCTAAACCGGAAGAGGGTCTTCTCCACCGATTCTCACGGTATCCACCGGAAGGATCAGGATGAGGTCAAGCCTTGTCACTCATCCTTCATGGCCACCGGCTACAACTTATAACAGCCATTTTGGTTTCTACACTACTGTACATAAATATGAGGAATCTAATAATTATGTAACAATTACAGTTACATGATTTACACTATAGACATTTTCTCACAAAAAATGTCTGTGACGCTTCAATGCTAGAAAAGACTTTCATATATCTGTAAGGTAAAGGTAAGACGCCATGTTTTATGGTTTACAGAATTCATATAAGCTTTCAGCATTGCTTAGTCGTAGCTTCTTTATATAATTCTTTTGAGAGTCTTTGATCTGTTAATAAATGCCTGAGTAAATATGCAATACTATTTTTACATAGGTCTTTTGTTTACAATCCCGTCTTAGATCACGTAAGTTTACTGACTTGCCTCAGGGGAAATAGAAGTCGATAGAAAAATATGTCATGTTTTTATGGCACTGCGTGGATTTCGTGATCGACTTAACAGCGTTACTCAAAAGAATCCCATATGTACATGCAGGTCCAGAAGATATTTTACGCTGCGGATATATGAAGTGAAAAGTCTGTAGAAATTCTCTCTCTCAATATATCCACTCTCTCTCTCTCTCTCTCTCTCTCTCTCTCTCTCTCTCTCTCAATATATCTACATCTCTCTCTCTCTCTCAATATATCTACATTTTCTCTCTCTCTTTCTCTCAATATATCTACTCTCTCTCTCTCTCTCTCTCTACCCTTCTCTCTCTCTCTTCTCTCTCTCTCTCCTCTCTCTCTCTCTTTCACACACACACACACACACACTTTCTGTCTATATAGACGGATTGATGGGCAAGAAAAAAAAACGCACACAATGCCTATTGGAGGCGCTGAACGTTATCGTCGTAGGAAATGGACACGGCGATACGAGTTCAAATCCTGGACGAATTTCGTTGAACGTCGCATAGTGCTGAGAAAGGTGTACATACAAGTATTCTTCGTCCAGTTCTAAGTAAATTGTAGGGAATACTGGAATATTTAATCTTGCTATAGTTTAATGTAGTTTATGTATTTTATATTGCGATTGTCGGGGTTTTCTATGTGTATTTTTCTGTAGCAAGATGGGGATTATCCTGAGCGAGAACTACTATATTAGAAAAGAGAGGAAGAAGAAATAAGGATAGTAAAGGTTTACAAAAAATAGTGATGAGCACAAAACCGTTGTCGTGATTTTGACCGGGGCGTGACCCCCCCCGAATGGAGAATTGAATGCCAACCGGAAGTTTCGGGTGTTGACCGGAACCGGAAGTCACGTGGTGACGTGGAACGACGAAGGAAAATACCAGTCTCTTTTTTCTTTCCGAAGTCGTAGGGTAAGGACCGTGGGTCCCTTGTGTGGGATCAGTAATTTAACAGTGTCCTCTCTCTCTTTCTCTCTGCCTTTCCTCCTCTCCGATACAGCCCACGAGACGCACGAGACGAGCCCTGGAAATAAAAGCTAAGCAGCTGGTGAAGATATATTTCTCGCGTTGTACTTTTTTATCGAAAAGATGACCGCCACGTGCAGAACACCTTTTTAGTGTCGTGAATTTGGAGGCACGTTGACAAGACCCGCTATACAATATATATCGATATTCGAACGTTACGTATATCCTACTCTATAATCTACGAAGGTTGATATGCTATTGAACAAAGAAACGAAACCAAACTAAGCACATATTAACACGAGAGAGAGAGAGAGAGAGAGAGAGAGAGAGAGAGAGAGAGAGAGAGAGAGAGAGAGAGAGAGGGTTCTACTACCTTTTTAGTTACAAATAAGAGAGGTGCGTGAATCAGGGTGACTTACGGCCAAAGGCATCGATTTTTTTCAAATTTCACTTAAGTTAAGTAACGATTAGTCTTTTTAATACTTAGATGAGTGACCACTTAAGCAACAGAAATTACTTAAGCAATCTGATGCCTGTGTGCTATCTCTAGGCCAAGCTTTGTAAATAATAAGAATGGCGGAAACGGTATTTTCATTTTCCTTACACAATGGCGGAATGAGTACTTCCAGTTTCTTAAAAACTCAAGTATCAAATCAAAACTTTTCAGCTATAAAAAGTTAATCTTCCACGTAGTTACCAATATTGGTTATATATCTTTATTAGCAAAGAAAAGGAACCCGAGGGGGATCCCCAGGGTGTTGTGGTTAGCGTGCTTGCCTGTGATATCGTAGTATAAGAATTAAGGTGGTGATAACACCAATTTCTTACAATGTGCTATGTTTGAAGATCACGCAACGCCAGACACATATATATTATATAGACCAAATACTGATAAGCAGTTATAACAAATGATTTTATTGTCTGAGCAAAGTCCAAGAGAAACACTACAAAAGTGATATAGATGAAAGGCCTAAAGGTAAAGTGTATTTGTTGATAGTTGAGTTATATCAATTAAAAGATTGTCACTTACAGTTCATGTTCCCTCCATGATAGATCCACGTACGTGGCTACATCTCTATAAAGACATAGATATAACAGGCACGTGTGCTTACGCTGATATGATGGAGCGGATGGGCCGAAGCCTCTACGAAGATAGACTACAAAAAATGGGCCGCGTAAGGACACATGTATAAACCTGTAGGTATATCCCAAACTTTTCTAAATGCTAATACACATTTGTTTTTGTTTAAATTGGTTTATATTGTAGTTTATCGGAAATCTGATAGAGAATTATCTTCCCCTGCCGCTAGGGGGCGAATCGCCAACATACGATGTTGGCGACAGAATCAAAATCTCTACTTCTTAGGGAGCAGTTACTGAGGGAAGTCGCAGAAATAAGCATTCCCTACACTTTACTTGTCTGTAGGCTGTCGACCTGGACGGAGGCGTTTTTTAACAGCATACTTTCTGAAGGCCGTTTCGACAGCATACTTATCAGAAGGCTGAGGACCTAAATAATCAACTTAAGAAGGGCCCCATCCAACGGCATTTAAAAGATTGTTACTTAGGCGAGTAGCTTCCAAAAGGCATTCCCTACACTTTTTTACCTATCGTACGAGAACTGACCAAAACGGACGCGTCTCTACAGAAACTCTACAACCACCGCAACCTTGTTAGAGCCACTTCTCCAACGAACATTATTTCCCCACACAGATAAGTCTCGTAGCAAATGCCATTAAAATTTGCAACAACATTTCGGTACTTTTTTGATAATACATGTGTCTGTATTTTATATTCGTGTTTGTTTCCTTCTTTGTCCGAACAATAACCACTAACGGAAAATAAGGGCCCAACGAAACCCCGTAAATACTCTTAAGCATAGTCACCGATGACTGCTTTTTTACTACGGCAAATCATCTGATGTGATGTGGGAGGAAAAACACAATAGCACACGTCTTAAATGTTGGGACTTCTGTTGTGTTGTCTCCCCAGTTTAGTTTCTGAGGCCGTGGAAGTATGTGCAATGGACATCGGGCGCAATGTGCTTTTTTAACTCTAATAAATGAATTTTCGAATTTTCCGGCGTCTTTGAATGATTCAATCATTCCTCATCCGCACGACCATAGGACTTCTCTTGTCCATGGTCATCAAAAATAGAGAGAAAATCAAGAAACTGTAATTCATACTTTCCCTTGGCATAGGTGGCATCGTCCGGTCAGCCTACATTCCCCCCACTTAAATATCCGATCATATCTTGTGACATTAGTAAGTCTTGGTTAACTGCTTTTTTTCTCCCCGGGATGCTAGATCAAGCATATCTTGTTACACTTAGCACACCGGGTGTGATTTTGAACTTTATCGACTCCTTTTTCTTCTAGCTTAAAAAAACTTCTTATGTATACATATCTCGATACTATTCGTTTACAATGTTACAATATTAAATGCAATAATTATTCTCTATAAAGAAAATCCCCATAAAAAGATTGTGTCTTGAATATGACGTTAACTACATCTGATATCACAAGTCACAATCTGAAACGGAGTGGTAGTACATGTTAGGGTCCCATATATTGGTAAAAGGTTTTGATAATTATTTGCATTTTAAAGGAATACTTGATAACATATAACTGCTTGTAAATTATTTGCATTAAGAATAATTACTTGAAATTATGATTGTTTACTAAGGATAATCATTAGTTACTTGAAACCATATAACTGTGAGCAAACAATTGATTATTATTAAATTGAAATAGTTACTTGAAATCATAGGATTATGGATTCCGTCCTTAAGCATCACGGGTCGCCACCCACGACCCACAGTTGGCTCCATTGAAGGGATTGTATCCCCATGCAGACGTGCAATCGGCGTATTCTACAGCCTCAACCGATAGAGCAGACAAGAATAAATGTGCGATTATAAAATGAATAAAAGAAAGAGTTTATATCATTTCTTTGTGTGTTGTCCGTGAATTATATGAACTATTGTCTGTCTGTGTGAAAGCTTTTGATCAGTGCATTGTGTAATGTTGTGTTCTTTTTCACTGGCACGTAGCCAGGCCACTGGAAGCAGAGTGTTCACAGAAAAGACGAAAAACTTTATCCCTTACGGCATGCTGACCTCAACGAGAGGAAGCACTTAGTACCTTTTCCCTTTAAATACCCGGATGTTAATGGTCAGTGTCACCATCTGTGTAAGCCAGTAGTTCTCAAAGTTTCCTTTTTCTTGTTTTACATATGAATCTCTTTGATACACATTTTACCCTGGTGGACCCCCAAAACAATGTTTTAAAATCCTATTGTATTTTTAGAATTAAGTATTGATATGAACTAGAAGGACCTGTGGATATACCAAAGTATGATGATTTAATTATTACAACGTTTGATATGTTTACTTAAGAGTAAATATTTCAATATGTAAAAAGTATAATAATCTTGATTTAACTCCCTTTCACTCTTTCACTCTATCTCTCATTCTTTTCTTTTCCTTCTTTGTGTTCGTCTTTCCATCTTTTCATTATGTTCGATTGAAACAGATTAGCGTCATCACTTTCACGGGCTCATCCCTCTCTCTATCTTTCCCTTACTCTCTTTGTTTCTTTGTTTCTTTCTTATATTATTTCTATGTAGCATGTTTTTCTTCCCTTTCTTTATAATAAAAACGGATTGGTCCATTATTTATCTGAGGTTACGACACTCATAAGAAATCAGAATTCGGCGGATAAGCAACACCAGATAACCAGTATTTACATTTTTACATTTTATCTTGGAAGAGTTAGACGGTTTCCTTTTTAACCAGAGGGGGTTGCAAGATGATAACAGTCGGAAGATTAAGGAACCCGAGTATTAATAGATAATAATATAGATTGTATAAAATGTTAAAATACTAATGTAACATTTTCTCATTAACCACTAAAAATACTTTCGCGTATGAATACTGTATGCATGAGTATTTTACTTTGCCGTATATGTCTTGTTTTTTGTGCCTCAACTGACTTAATTGTCTTTGTTTATTATCTATATTAAAAAATAAATGGTCTACCTACCGGTAGGCCCAGCCATGCTAATGAATTATTTTAAAAAAATGTCTGAGCCACGTAACCCTGTATTTAACACCTACTCTGAACGCTGATTGGCTTTAGCATTAACCAACCAGATGTTCAGAAGTCGAGGTCTGCGTTGGCAAAACTCTATCTAAAGCCATTTGTTCTGTTAGCGTTGGACAAAACGGGAAGCGCATTAGGGTTTGATAATCTCTAATGATGTCTAATTGGCGAGGGGGTATTATGTTGAAAGACCTGAACCCCCCCCCCAAATGAACCAGTTAATAATAAAATAACTGACGATACTACCCAGCGCTGTTTAGTAGTAAAGGCGTATCTCGAACATTATGTATAGTATTAAATGTACTCCGAGAGACCTTATGAACTCCAGCTGAGAACCACTGGTGTAATAAAGGAATATAATCAAACAATAAGCAAGGGAAGGTAATCCTATATATTATCATAATGGAGATGGTTTGTCTGTCTGTAACCGAAACTATATCCCAACCGATGCAAAATTCGCTTAGAAATTTACAGTATATTCTCAATTATTATTAAATAATTATTATATAATCCTAATTCCCATCTTATGTTTTAACAATGTCTCTATTAAAATCTAGCTGAGCTAGATTTGCTTCAAAACAGCCCATTAACATTCGGCTATTATCGTAACTTATCGTGTATTAAACTACCGTTGCTTTTCCCTTATTTTGAACGGTTTACCGGTTGAAGACCTGCTGTCAGGGTCAACTTTGTGAGGAAATGGGTTCGATCAGAAAATCGCCAGCAATGAATAATAATAATAAATAATAATAATAATAATAATAATGGAGATTTGTAACCAAAACTACCTCACTTCTTACGTCACAATTACCAAAATCGTCTATACATAGAATAAAGAACAATTAATATTGATGAAATCAATAAAAGCTGTTCCTTATAATTCAATGTTTGAATCCTTTCAATTGTAATAAATAAACTATATATTATTTAAATAAATAAACTATATAAACTATGAAATTAATTAAAAATTGTATTACTTCAAATTAAAATCCTGCTATATGTCTTGTATATTACTAAGACATAAAGGTTGCCATAGTATATGTCGTGCATTATTTGCATACTGCTTTTAACAATACCAGGTTTAAAAGATAATTACTTGGTGTTATTTATTTGTAATATTGTTTTATTTTCAAGCATATAAAAAGTAATCCTGTTTATAATATTATGTAGAAATTAATTAAAGAAATGAAAATAAATACTATTTTATATACGTTCTTATTAGTTTCGTTAGTTATTCTAATTTAATATATTTTATTGCATTAAAACTTAAATACTTGTGCCAGAAGTGTTCAGATATATGCTAGTATTTAAAATGATTTTAATTCCATTGTAATTGACCTTAAAAATCTTGAAAAACATACTTACAATTATGGATAAAGGACATAACAATTTCCACGTGATTTTCCAATAGAAGCTTGGCGTTTTACCAATCATCATCCGAATATCATCTGAGAAATTTTCAAAACCTAAAACATAACATTAAAAAACATTAACTAAACATGAGGTAAAAATGTGATGAATAGAAACAATCAAGGCATGTGGTCAATTGGATAAAAGTGATATTCAGTGATGAATCAAGAATCTGCACCGGCCAAGGTGATAATGCTGGAACATATGTCTGGTGCCGTTCAAATAAACTTTCTCTAAAAAATTTTCTCTAAAAAAAAAAACAACAACTTTTTCAAAGTTCTTTCATTATATATATTTACCAACTCCTCCGCACGAGCAGGGTGTGACACAAGGTGTGACGAAATTGAAAGGCAGCCCTATGAACAAGCGGATTCCAGCCCCCACAAACAAAGCGCGTCAGGATATGTTTGGCTTGTACGAGAGGCAAGAGTGTGGCGAGTGGCTCCGGATATTTGAACTCGCCACCTCCTCGTAGCTGAGGTGCTGTTAGCAGAGACCCGGATGAAGTATATCAGAATTTGCATAAGCGCAGCCGAATGAACATAAATATGACGGACTGTCGCTGACACAGTGAGTGAGGAAGAAAATGTTTGGACGGCAAGGGAAATCTGACGACTGCTATTTGAAGTGATAGTAACGTGCTCCGTTGGGAAAGGAATTACATTTCGTTTGCTAGAGAGACTTGCAAAAGATTGATATTATCTTGAATTTTTAGACCATCCAAAAGTTTAACAGGTTTGAATTCAGAGTTTTCATTCTCCAAGACAGATTGCCTTACCAAGGCTGAAGTGCCATAGCTGGAGGGGGTATAGTTGAATTCATACCTTTCCCAAGGGTATTAGCGCTTTGTGAAATGCAAACAGTTTCGTCTAGGATTTGAACTCGGGTCGACGAGTCCATTTCCTACAACTCTAACCATTATGCCACGCGCTTCCATGTAAGGAACAGTTTTTTTTTCATTATATGGGGGTTTGTGTCATCTAAAGGACATGAGGAGATGACAATACTTAACTTAACAATCGATTCATGCATCCAAAAACCCAGTGCATCTATATTTTTATAACCTTGACATCAAATATGTGAAGCATATGTGAAACGTTTACAATCTAAAAAGAATCTATACACATATATGAATATATATATAAATGTAAAATAATCCAGGAGACTGGTATGTAGGGGATTATTTTATTTGGAATCATCAAAATCTCACTGTAAATCCACAATGTATGCTCATGTCAATGCAATCATATAGATTTATAGAAGGATTTTACAAATCCTTAAGAGAGCTCTATGGATAATAACTAATTAATTAATTATATACACAGCAATATTCATACTTTCAAAGAAAGAGAAACTCATCAAACCGTCACTTGGCTATAATAAATTTATTTCGACCAGAAGCGTTTGGACATGATGAGGAACCTGGGATTGAGTTGATGAAATAACAAATTAAAATATAAATTCATCAGATGTCTACCGCTTTTTTCGGACTGATTCTTAAGTGGTTTGGTTTGATTTCTTTGTTTAATGACATATCAATCTTTTTGGGTTATTCAATACCAAAGCCATCCTTGTATAAGAACAGCAGTTGTACTATCTAACCCACAACTGAGGGGATGAGGGTGTTCATGCCTTTCCCAATGGTATTAGCCCAAAAGTGAACCTTATAGCGGGACTGGAGTTCGAAGTAGCTTACTATGATATCACAGTTCAGCATTTTAGCCACTGCACCGCGTGGACTCACCCACTAATGCCTGTGGCTATTTTCTTACGGCACAATTCCATGTATTTCTCTTTATTTCAATAATGCTAATTCCATTACTTAACTGGCGTTCCTGATGTTTTTATTCTTTATTGTTATTTCTGGCAAAACACGCCATTTTAACACACGGAGTGATATATTTTGGGAACAAATTGCCTAATCAGATCGAAAACTGCAATAGTGTACAACATTTTAAGATTATAAAGGTTTTTTTTTTATAGTATGTTTGAAATCATTGTGCGTATGTGTAATATAAAGATTTTTAAAGGCAATAGACAATGCAATATGTGTTGAAAATTATATTTATTTAACTTTTTTTTAATTATAAATATTTTCGGAAATAAAATTCCATCATCAGAGTAATTAAAAGTACTAGGTGTTTTTTTTATAGTACTTATCCCACGGTGATGGTGTAATCATCTGTTGTTTTAAGAAGTTGAGGAACGCCGTATATTTAAAAATTTGTTTTCTCTTTCGGTTAATTCCGTGATGTAAAGTCAGCTATTTCCGTGCTGTTAAGTCGGTTCGGCTGCTCCTGCGCTCGTGGAAGATTGTTTTTATTTCCGAAAATATTTAGAATTAAAAAAAAAGTTAAATAAATATAATTTTCAACACATATTGCATTGTCTATTGCCTTCAAAAATCTTTATATTTTAGATTATTTGGATGATTTCAGAAAGACTGCTACGAACAATAATCTAAGAAGGCATTTACCGAACTATCTGATGAATTACTCAACAGTACTCGATCTGTATATAGATATTGTATTATATTGTATATGTTCTGCTCAAAGATCTTTCTTTTTTTTTTTCTTTTTTCAAAGGTTGAAGACAGAAGATAGAAAAAGAGGGAAGATGCCCAAGGAGGCATAACAAATAAAAAGATAAAAATAAACAATAACAATTGAAAAATACAAATGGGTAAATTTATAACAAATTAACAAGGGGATTGATAAACATATCTTATACTACCGTATATTTATACTCTATAAATACTACACTTAAATTAAAGTTTCAGCATTAAAGGCTTGATATGTGGTTTAATATTTATTATCGTCGGAAATGGACTCGGTGAACCGAGTTCAATTCCTAAACGAGGCTGTTTGCATTTCCCATAGCGCTAATACCCTTGGTAAAATATACATCCACCTATTATCCATTCAGACTGGCTCCTTAACATAAGTTAGGCAACTAGTATAGAAAAAGAAAAACTCCGCTTAAGAAATTGACCTTGTATCACATCCTACTCGTACGGCGGGTTTGGTAAATATGTACAGGTTTGAAATTCCGCTAATCAGACAAACTAAATCAATCTATAACGACAAAGCACCCAAGTTCTCAGTCGATACATTTTTTAACAGTAAACTTGTTTTGAGTATTTAGGTAATTATAAGGTATTTGAGGCGCTCGTTCTGTTTATCATCTTAAGAAGTGATACGACGACTCGAGTTCAAATCCAAGACGAGACTGGTTGCATTTCCCATAGAGGTAATACCCTTGAGAAAGGTATGCATGCACGTAAACTCTTCAAGCTCTGGGTAAATAATTGGACCAGCTGGACTCTTTAACTCTGGTTAGGTAACCAGTCAGTAGAAGATAAACTCTATGGAAAATAGTTGGGCCGAATGGATTTTAGCTTTGGTTAGTCAGCCAGTCTAGGAAAAGGACAACTAAGAATTCAAACCATTTTTTTACTGTACTTAAAATGTGACTTGTCATATTCGACGCCTGGCGAGAGGGCTGGGTAAAACCTATATACACAGAGAGAGAGAGAGAGAGAGAGAGAGAGAGAGAGAGAGAGAAGAGAGAGAGAGAGAGAGAGAGAGAGAGAGAGACAAACGTGCAGAGCGATGCATACGTATAAATCATGTTTTATTTTTTTATAGATTATATATATATAAGGTTGGCGAATATATCAAGGTTTGACATTCCGCTAATCAGACAAACCAAACCAGACTATTCAAGTTTTCAATCGATACATTTATCTTTACAGTTATGTTATACAAAAGCTGCACAATTTTGACGATACACGTTTTTTCTCTTCTTCTGAGTGAATTCCCACTTCTCTGTTCTATTCTGGATCATTCACATGATTTGTTGTCCTAGTTTCATTGGACACATGACTGACCCCCAAATTAGCAAGCCTTAGAAGTTGTTAATCCGCTGTGCAATTGTTTTGATCATTCAATGTCCCATTAATCCCATGGGGATCATAATGGTCAATTCGGGAAGCGTTAGAGCGGTTGATTTTAATTCATTTTTTGCTTCTTTTTTGCGATTACTGATTAAGTTGGGCCCCTGTTCTAGATTATTGGGTAGCTAGTTAATCTCATTACATACTAGCAGTGACATGAGTTCAATTCCCAACGGGTGTCTAACGATTATGACCATGGCTTGGTTGAGCTTAAATATTCAACTAAGGATTTTAGTCCAATGATACGTGAAGGTTATTGGGGCACCAGGATGGATACGGCTTTGAGATACCAATAGCAGCACCTGCCAATATCAGGGATCAAGGGAAATTATATGTCCAATAATTTTGTGAGTAAGGGATATAATCTAGTATAAAGTTATTACAATTATCATGCATACTATATATATATATATATATATATATATATATATATATATATAGTGTGGGATGGTCACCGTTTCAGCTTTTGCCGGAACGGTGTACGAAAGGCAGTATTATTGGTAGAGTGCTCAATATAAAATAGAGCTGTTTAATAATATAATAAAATAGATATATAAAGGTTTTACATATCTATTTATCTGGTGACAAAGAACATTCACGACCATATTGGTTTCATGCAAGGCAATCGTCAGGTGAAGATGTTACAAATGCCTCGCATGAAACCAATATGGTCGGGAATGTTCCTTTGTCACCAAATAAATAGATATGTAAAATCTTTATATATTTATTTTATTATATATATATATATATATATATATATATATATATATATATATATATATATATATTTTTTGTTGTGGTATAATCAGTGTAACTCGTCATGTCTTTATTATTATTGTTTGACGAACCAAATATGATGTACAATGCTGGAGATATAAAGACGAACTCATAAGTGACGTTCTCCTGTGGATACCTACACTTGGACAACCCAGTGTTGGCTGAGAAATAAGTACTTTTATCAGTGATGTACGGACACTGGGTGCCGTGTGGAGGACCTGTCTGGTTTATGTGATAGGAGGTAAGTGACTGTACAGCTATTTTTTAGTGGGGTGCTACATTCAGGACATGTTCAAGATAGCACTCAGTATCCTTGTATAGTTCCCATCTATCCTTTCTCTAAGCGTTTCCTTCGAGCCCAAGAGGTATAGCCAATACAGTAGCATTTACACCGGTCTATTTGCGAGAATCACAAGATCATTTTCGTAGTCCGCATTTATAATATGTTCTACATAATATCACCTTATTCTTGCCTTTTTTTTTGCGTGAAACCCTTTTCTTTTATTAGATCTACGTAGTACATAGTCTTAGCAGTTGTTCTAAAGTCGCGCATTTCTACTGGCTGGAGATGATTGATTGATTATTGTCATAAAGTACCTAAATAATGAGAATAGAATCATCTTTTTTCTTATTGATAATCTCAGACGAAAACTCGGAAGAGAGAAACAACGAGATCTAACGGGACTTATTAATTCAACCTAGTAATTGCTAATTACTCTGTTCACCTTGCATCTTTGCTCAATAAACATTTTCCCTATCCTTAATACTCGTTGGGTTTCTTCCTATTATTTCTCTGTTAACTCTGATACTCGAGTTACAACAATTATATAAGACTAGCGGGAACCGTGGAATTTCCATGAAACCAAACAAAAATCGTGAGGAGCTATTTAAGCCAGAAACGATGATTTGCAATTTCAATATTACATATAAAACAACCACGTAACAGTTTTTTTCTATTCATTTTAATTTAAGTTGGCATTTAAGCAACGCAAATCATTTGCAATATTTCATTTTCAAAATTGCGTGAAATAAAATGGGGCAAATATGAAATCTACGATTAAGCGACACAAGATAATCTGAATTTGCATTTTTGCATTGTATCTTGGATGATTTGGACGGTCACAGTTTAACCAGAGGGTGCTGCAGGATGATAATGAACAGAAAATTTAGGAACAATTCGTATTATTATATATATTTACCAACCCTCCGCACGAAGCAGGATGCGACACAAGGTCAATTTCTTAAGTGGAGTTTAACAGGTTTGAATTCAGAGTTTTCCTTCTCCTAGACCGGTTGCCTAACCAAGGTTAAAGAGCCCAGTCTGTCCTACTATTTGCCCATAGCTGGAGGGAGAGTAGGATTCATACCTTTCCCAAGGGTATTAGCGCTAAGTGAAATGCAATTACCACGTCCAGGATTTGAACTCGGGGCGACGAGTCCATTTCCCATGACTTTAACCCTTACACCACGCGCTTCCTTTCAATCGTATTATTATATAAAGTATTCCTTTTAAATACGCATTCAATATTGCGTAACAGAATATATCAGTGACCGAATTATTCCTTCCTTAGATAGAAAGTCTTACATGAAAACACAGAAGAATCCAATAAATTGCTTATATGGCAAATTAACGAATCTCTTTGATAGAATACCGTGAATAAATGATAAAATAAAGTCGCTGATTTTTTTATGCTTTATTTTTTAATCATAAATCCTGAAAATATTTATCGGCGCTAATCGCCAATGATAATACAAAGAAAAGAGAAGTAAATGAAATCACTTCAGCCAGAATAAGAGATGAAATACAACAAATTCAGACATTTTATAGAATAATTCTTGCATTAATCAAATTTATAAATTAATTAGTTTAATTCTGTTTGATCTTAAAAACTGTCCATACCCTTGTCTTTCGATATCCTTTCTATTTTGGGGAAACCAAAATTCGTATTTGATGGATTAGCCGGTTAAAACCCAGCAAACAATTTCGATTAACTGTCAAAGGAAACGATGTTTGCTTCAAATAGAGTTGTTCTTTTTTTTACATTCTTTAATTTAAAAAAAAAAAGAAAAAATGTTTGTTTACCGTGCATTAATGAGTAACCAGCTTAAGTCCTTTAAACTTTTCTTTTGCTTGTGTTGGCCTTTGTGTAAATAAATTCACTTTCTTGGTTCATTAGTGTTTACAAAACTAATCATATCAAAAAGTATTACATAAACACATATATACATATATCTCAAACACACATATATACATATATCACACAAAAACATACATATGTTTCACACACACATATATAAATATATCACAGACACACACACACACACATACACATATATATATGTGTGTGTGTGTGTCTGTGATATATTTATATATCAGGAAGATTTCTTCACTTGATCTTTGTTATATATATATATATATATATATATATATATATATATATATATATTTACGTAAAGGTACACGGTATTAAACTACTCGAGTTTCAACATAAGGATCTTCAGGGTTAAATCTACTGGATTAATCAAGATATTCATTAATGGCAGACGATTACACGTGTGTCTTTTTTGTGATTAACGGTTAATTATAGGTCCGCGGTCGAAGGACGCTGGTTTTAAAGTCAAATATTCGAAAGAGAGGAAGTTGCATTTGCAAATACCATATATATATATATATATATATATATATATATATATATATATATATATATATATATATATAGAGAGAGAGAGAGAGAGATAAAGAGTTTTTGTTTGTATTTTCTAATAAAATTTCTGATAAAATCAACATCCGCCGATCCTTGGTTTTGCCTGAAATCTCACCCTAGCCGCTGACATCATTCGGGAATAGCGTAGTGATTTTCAGCTGCGAGGCAGGTGACAGAGTAAAGAATTTATTTCTAAATTAGATAGAATATGAACTACTTTTAAAACTCAATTCTGGAAATATTTCGATTAAAGACCGAAAGACTCTCGGTAAGACACTTCCTTATCTTCAGGCCAATTTTTGGAACCCAATCTTTTGAGAAATTTAAGAAAAAAGAAATTGTATTTGTAAATCAACACGTCGATCTTTCGCTTTGTCTCTTCTATTCACGAATAGACTGTAAATATGAACTGATTGACGCGATGAAAATAGATATTTCTCATCGGATGAGTTCGGCAATCGATTAACAATATTGAATAGAGAGAGAAAAAAGTTTTCACAGATAAATAATTAACCATCACTAAACAGATCATAACCTGACACACATACATTAGTGCTCAGACATACACACATACACAAACACACGCACAGACACACTCATACACACACCCATACACACACAAGCAAAACGGCACAACATGATCCCACACTCACCCCCACACACAGATGTATATACACACACGAACAAACATGGACAAGTAAAATAAGACATGATCACACACATACATACGTGCGCCTAGTCTCTTATAGACAGGTGAGTAGATGCACACACGTAAACACATACACATATACAAGTACACAGGATAACATATCACTCACACACACACACACACACACACACCAATACCAACACACACACATAAACGTATAAACATGCACAGGCAAAACAGGACAACATTATCACACACATACATACCTGTGTATTGGTATGTATGTGTGTGATAATGATAATACACAAACACGGACGCGCAGATACACAGAGAAATATGCACAGACACACGCACACACACACATAAACACACTCACCTACCCCCACGCAAACAAAACACGACAACATGATCACACACACACACATACACATATACACATACCATTTTTTAAAACTCAATTTTTAACCACACCTTTTTAGACACATTTTTTATCTATTTAACTCATAGATGGAACCTTAACAGGTATTACCACTCCTGGTCACAGTAGACCTGGGAGTAATGACAATGAAGGGGTACGCCACTCTTCTCAGTGCTCCAAAACCTCTTCACTAGATTTCAAACATACTAGAAACGTCAACAACGACAATAAACACAAAAGCATATTAGCACAAACAAAACAAGAGACAACATGATAACACCTCCCCCCCAATTAGTCTATAAATACACCTATGTATAGAGACAACTACATTCTCATGCACATTAAAGCCACATAATACATATTTACCAACCCCTTCAAAAGGTGTGACACAAGGTCAATTTCATAAGCAGAATTTAGTAGGTTTGAATTCGAGTTTTCTTTCTCCTAGACTGGTTACTTAACCTTGGTTAGGAGGCAAATTATCCCCTCCTATTTATTCATAGTTGGAAGAGAATAGTTGGATGCTTACCTTTCCCAATGGTATTATCGCTATGTGAAATGCTAACAGTCTCGTTCAGAATTTGAACTCGGGTCACCGAGTTCAGTTCCTACGACGATAACCATTCGACAACGTGCCTAGAAACTATATACGTATTCAAAAGTGTATACACACCAGTATGCATACTTGTACATATACACACACACACACCAATTACAAAGACACAAAAATGCACACCTCCATTGGATCTTCTTACACACACACAAAATATATACATGTATACACAAAAACATACTCTGCGCTAAAAATGAATATGGACTAAAATAAGTCCCAACACAAACCATGATTGTATAAAGCTTAAAAAGGATGAAGAAAAATCAAAATCACGTGTCGCGCCAACTGAAAAAAAAGCTTTGCGGACATTTTTATCGTGAAATATCTACTTTTTCTCTCTCTCTCTTCCCTCTCTCTCTCTCTCTCTCTCTCTCCTCTCTCTCTCTATCTATCTATATATATATATATATATATATATATTGAAACCAATGGTACCAATCGCTTTTTAAATGCATTGTACACTATTACAAATACAAACTATAAAAATTTTGTTTGATCTTGCCACAGAGCTTTGCTTTCGATAGCGCTACCAGAGAGAGAGAGAGAGAGAGAGAGAGAGAGAGAGAGAGAGAGAGAGAGAGAGAGAGAGAGAGAGAGAGAGATGCAGAGACACACCAAATATAGTATATATCTCTATTAATAATGGAGATTTGCTTCCGGTTTTTGTCTGTAACAAAAATTACGTCACTGCTTACGTCACATTACCCAAAACCATCATAACATAGAATAAATACACTCAAAATTTGAACATGCAACATTAGACAGTCCTCATTGTTTTTTAAAACAAGTTTTAATAAATACATGACTGGTATTATACATATCTATATAGTTTGTTTTATTTTAATACATATCTAAAGTTTACATTTCAAACTGTTTTATTTTTTAATCCTTTAATGAATTTGATGATTTTACTTATTTAGGATACAAACTCGCTGAAATTGAATTTTTTACTCCTACCAATCAGGCAATATGTTTCAAAAATCTATTTTTATATTATATATATATATATATATATATATATATATATATATATGTACTAGTAGAAAATAAAAAACACCCTCCGGGCGATGTAAAATATATATATATATATATATATATATATATATATATATATATATATGTGTGTGTGTGTGTGTTTGTTTTTGTGTGTGTGTGTGTGTGTGTGTGTGTATTTACCAACCCCACTTTATAAGCAGGATGTGACACAAGGTCAATTTATTTAGTAGATTTTAACAGGTTTGAATTCAGAGTTTTCTTTCTCCCAGACTGTTTGCCGTACTAAGGTTAAACAGTCCAGTCTACCCTACTATTTACCCATAGCTGAATGGGGATTACTTGGATACATAGCTTTTCCAAGGGTATTTTTGATATTTGAAATGCAAACAGCCTCCTCCGGGATTTGAACTAGGGACCTTTTCTTTCGACTCTAACCATTACACCACGCGCTTACATATATAAGATACAGAACTCAGAAGAGTACACGGCATGCTCTTTTCGGACTGTACCCTGATCCCTGCCGATGCCCGAATCTACATCCCTTGGGGTAATTAATCGAGGTATCTGTAATCGGTGTCTGTCTGTCTGTATACATGTATCTAAAGAGAGAGAGAGAGAGAGAGAAGAGAGAGAGAAAAGAGAGAGAGAGAGAGAGAGAGAGAGGGGCGACGAGAGAGAGAGAGAGAGAGAGAGAGAGAGAGAGAGAGAGAGAGAGAGAGAAATCATTGGGTATAAAAAAGAAATTGAGAAAGAAGATATATTTTGTTTGTTTAGAATTAGATAAGGATATCCGAATGAAAGAAAGTAGAAAGAAACAATTTGGTATATGAGTAAAACGGATGACCGCTTTTCATCTTTAAATCTACCATATTTGCCGCTAGGTACACCATTCTTCGATTAAAGAATCAATCAGACCTCGATTCTATGCGGATAACAGCCAAACCCTGCAATTATTGTATTCATCGCAGTTTTATCGAGTGATTAAGTCCCGGTTATTGGAATAACAAGCCAGCGGCATTTTGGAAATCGCGCTTAATTGTTCTGATAATACTTAGGCAGTTAATCAAAATTCCGTGAGGCCAATGGACGGCAGACAAAAGTTAGTGGCTCACAAAAATGAAAACGAACACAAAAAAAAAACAACAACAAAAAGACCCCCTCCAAAAAAACAAACAAACAACAACATAAAATCAAAAACAAAGCAAAATAAACAAATTAGGCATTCACTAAAGATTCCTATTTATTTGGTTGGTTGGATTTTACAGCATGTCAACCCTTGTAGGGTTATTTCATGCCGCAGACGTTCTGTTCTATTCAGTCTTGTTCTTAATAACAATTAAGTTCATTTTAGATATGCTAGGAATTTAGCCAGCTGACTTTCACTTTGAAACAAGCCGGTAGCTATTTTGAAAGTCTCCATGCGAAATGCGAAATAAACAAATCTTAGAAACTTTTTCGAAAACAATACAACTGCATGCTTTAACACAAAAATATCATAAAATGTGTTCTTAATAACAATTATGTTCATTTCAGATAATTTCTTAACTCAATTTTTATAACACCTTTCTAAAACTCATTTAAAAAAAAATCTATTTAACCCACAACCGTTCATTGTCATTATTTCCAGTTCCACCTCAACTCGGGAGTCGGTTGGTTGGATTTTAAGGCATGTCAACCCTTGTGGAGTTATTTTATGCCGTAGACACTCTGTTCAATTCATTCTTAAAGGGTATTCAAAATGATTTTATAAACTCATTTTTTTTTATAAACACATCTTTCCAAAAACTCATTTTTGATCTACTTAACATAACAAGTACAACCACACTGAGCCAGAGTGGACCTGGTAGTAATGGTGATGGAGGGGTACTCTGCACTCGCCACAGCTCCAAAATTGGAACTTCACCATTAGATGCAGTTTAATGCCATATCCAGGACACGCTGAAGTTTTGCCAGGGGTCTGTGTTTGAATTCATTCAAAACCGAAATTAAAGATACTGATTTTCTTGGAAAGTATTTCCTTCCCATTCTGTTTCTCCATCCTACAATTGGGCTTACTTAAAATGTATTAGAACTTATTAGTTTATATTAGTAATGTCATATTTATATCATATCGAAGTTGATATAACTGATAGGGTCTCCATGTTAATCCAATTATTCACAAATAAGAAAGGGTCTCGTCTCTTACGCATGCGTGAACACTCTCATCTGGGGTTACTCAGTCAGTTGCGTGGTTCTATTGAAAGAGCTCGTCTATTGACCTCCTGGTAAACTCGATTTTCTTGAATTTATTGGTGACCCAAGAAACGTTGTTATCTGCCGAATAACGAGATTCACACACCACACACACACACACACCACACACACACACACACACACAATATATATTATATATATATATATATATATATATATATCAGTCTGGTTACTGAAGCCAATTTCTATTGGAATCAAATGCTTTCAAATGCTTTCTTGTGGCAAACCCCCGTGTATGCTGTATGTGGGGCCTTATAGGATTTATTGAAGTGAATATTGATTCATGTGAAGAGGCTAGAGATATATGGCGCCCTCTATCTTCTTTGGCGTAACATTATCTATAAAAAAGAAAGAAATAAGCGGTGTGTGGTTTTGTACTTACCGTAGATGTAGTTGATTGCTAGACACTCCAATAAAGCAACAAGAAGAAGAGGAAAGCCACTCACACTGAAGTCGATCAAGTTGATTAAGAACATACCACCCTAAAATCACAATAACAAAATTATTCATACATTTTACTTTGCATACAAATATTAAAACTTAATATTAATACATAAGACAGACACAGCAAAGATTATATATACTTATAATATATATATATATATTATTATTTATATTTCTGCTTGAAGGCAATTATAAATGCATGTATCGAATAAGATTCGATAATTATAGAAAATAATCTTGACAAGTAAATCCCGCAAAGGATGGCTCGCTATGCAGAACACCGTACAGACTGTTTCGACTTTATTAAGTCTCTTCAGCGATGTATACTAACGACTCCCCTCCGACAGGAATCGAAACCGGGACTTCACAGGCATAGTCAGAGACCATATCCGTTCGGCCGCCGGTACATAGCGAACAATCCCTGCGAAATTAACCTTGTCAAAGATGATACTATTACACGCCCCTGCCATAGCAGGCAAATGGACGTTTATTTAGTAAACAAACCCGGCCGTTAGCTCTTCGGCGAAGTGAATAAGATTTTTGGATGTTTGTTTTTTTTTTTTTATAGAAGCAAGTTGAATAAATTATTATTTATATTTCTGCTTGAAGGCAATTATAAATGCATGTATCGAATATATATATATATATATATATATATATATATATATATATACTTTATAATATAGATAAATTATATATATAGGTAAATCATATATATATATATATATATATATATATATATATATATATAAAGAAAATTTGAAAAAACAAGTGTTCCGAAAATGGGATGAATTTAATTATCGATGTTTAAACATTTCGGTTACATTGAACCTTCATCAGGATGTCTCTTGGGGTGAAGAAAATGATGGATGTTTTTATATGTGACAGGAGATAAAAACATCCATCATTTTCTTCACCCCAAGAGACATCCTGATGAAGGTTCAATGTAACCGAAATGTTTAAACATCGATAATTAAATTCATCCCATTTTCGGAACACTTATTTTTTCAAAATTTTCTTTATATTGTCGGATTTATTTTTCCATATTTACTCCCATTATATATATATATATATATATATATATATATATATATATATATATAGGTAAATTTTTTTTTCTTAAATTTTGGTTTAATGGCATATCAAACCTTATGGCCTTAAGTAACCCACAATAAAAAAGTATTCATACATTTTACTTTGCATACAAATATCTTAATATAAAATAATATAAGACAGACACAACAAAGCTTATATATTTTTGTGCAGCAATCATCTAGCTTATTCTCTAGGCGCTTTGTTAGAGTCCAAGCGGTGCCGCCATACAGTAGCAGTGACACGACTAAGGCTTGGAAGAATTGTTGCTTTATCAGTGAGATCAGATTTCCATATGATTG
>CM042141.1:106041202-106043702 GCA_023376005.1 Doryteuthis pealeii | reverse complement strand
TTGAGTATTAACACAAAAGGAAATTACACTGTATTTATCTCTTAGGCAAGTAAACATGATAAATATTATTGGAGTAAATCATTTTGTTGACACTTGAGGGAACGTGTTTTCTAAACCAAAAAAAAAAAAAAAAAAAAAAAAAAAAAATGAGAACTACAATGTTTCATTCTGAAAAGAAATTCACTTGGGATCCGTTTATTCCATTATGTTTATTGATTTTATCTTGTAGTGAAGAAACAAACTGATATCTATATCACTAATTAAGAAGATTTTGTTTGTTTCAATCTTCTTAACCCTGGATGATAACTCTTTAAAATTAATAGATCAGTTCACGTACCTAGGTAGTAACATCTTCGTCTATAGAAAGCGACCGCACTGTCGGCTGGAACAGAAGAATACACCAACTGCTTCTCTGTAGAGGAGTAAAATCACCCATCAACCCGGGTCCCTTACTGGCTGTGAGTAGCGACCCGTGATGCTTAAAGACGGATTCCTGCTGGATGAGTAGTCAATGACATGCAAATCATTTTTATTTCTTATTTGGGCTAGACGGCGGTTGGAGAGCCCAACCTCCGATCAATCGCCTGACCACATTAATCTCTAGCACCTATATTATTGTCCCAACACTATCGACCTTATGGTAGTGTTCTGGTATGATGTAAAACTGCATCTAATGGTAAAGTTCCATTTTTGGAATGAAAAATGAGTTATATAAAAAGTTTTTCAACAAAAAAAAAAAAAAATTGAGTTCAAAATAATTGATACCTAATAAGAATGCATAAAATCAAACGTCGTCGCCATAAAATAACCCAAGGGTTGAAATGCCGTAGAATCCAACCAACCAACCAACCAACCACACAGAAAGTGCTGTTAATATACTCATACATAAGGCATGTGCTGCTATAGAAGATTATCCATAATATCGAAATTTGATTTCACTGATTAGATAAAGCGAACTTTCCTAGCTGTAGCTGTGTCAGTACTATTGTATGGCTGCAAAACTTGGAATCTAATGAAGCACTCAGTGAAAACGCTAGATGTGTAGTACATAAGGATGATGCGTGTCCTCTTCAACAGATCCTTGAAGCAGCACCCACAAGAAAGTAGCTGTACGGCCACTTGCTCCCAATCACACAAACTATCGGAATAAGACGAACAAGACATGCTGGATACTGCTGGAGAAGCAAGGATAAACCCATAAGTGATGTTCAACCGTTAACACTTACACATGGAAATACCAGTGTAGGCCAACCAGCAAAAAGCTATATCCACCATTTCTGCGCGGACACTGGATGCTGCGTGCAGTGAGAATACCCGTTCTGCACGTGTGCACCTTCGTTGCACAATAGTGTTGACCCCACGTTGTACTATTCTCAGTTAACCGGTCTGAGAGGCACGAGCTAGAGACAGGTTCACAAGTAGAAGAAAAAACGACAACACAACGTTTGATGATAGTATGACACTTTATACAGTTTTGTGGTGGAGCAGAGGGCACTTAAATCTATGTGGTCAGCTGGCAGAAGTTCTCTTAAGTCGGCTGTTAGAATAAACTACAAGTCTAACTGACTTCCTATAATGAGGGTCTTTGCTTATTTTTTATCAACTGCCCACTGAGACAAGGCTCCCACTACAACTGCCGCTCTCAATGTGCTATTTAGGCTACGAGATGACTGGTATATATTCAGAATCAACCCCATATCTTGCTTCCAATTAGGCCACCCAAAAATTGGCCATAACTTTTTTCGGACAGACTCATGGCTCCAATTTCTTCTAAACTTGTTAACACTACTTTTTTCCCTAGCCTGAGTCTCCCCAATTGTCAGATCATTAACTTTTCAAAACCCATTTTCTCTTAACACTGGTCACTTCAAGTTATCTATCTTTAAGTGAACACCTTCAAATGAAACATTCAAGGTGTTTCGTTCATTTTTATTGTCTTCCAAACTGAAGCGGCGATACTTTGTTCCCCTACGGGATAAACACCCACACATATACATTTGCATGGACCTAATATATTCTATTTCCTTCTTTTTTTTTATGACCGTATGTTCACTCAACCATCGTGTCACAGTGCAAAGAATCTGCCGAGGCGATCACCGATAGGGACGGTGAGAGAGTGAGTGTCATGGACATCCTTCGTTTGACGATTAATTTATATAAATTCTCCTCTTTCCACCAATTGTTTTGTCTTTCCCTTTTAAATATTCGTTCTCGCCATATACAACCTGATCATCTTTCTGCTATCAAATCTGCTGAACAAAAAAAACTCAACCCAAGCACGCAATTGCTCCAACCCAAATCATCGCACACGTTGATGCGAATTTTCTTACGCAAATTGTATCGATAGTTTCATATTATCACTTCCGTACCTCACTCTTATCATCATTTCTACTAAATTTGATACCTCACTCTTTATTTCTGCTACATTTGATATCTCACTCTCATTATTTCTGCTACATTTGATATCTCACTCTCATCATTTCTGCTACATTTAATATCT
>CM042141.1:105966202-106038702 GCA_023376005.1 Doryteuthis pealeii | reverse complement strand
ATATATGAGTATAGATAAAAGGATATGAAAACAACACAATATGCTGTTAAAGTGAAAATATTTTATATTTTATATTTTTGTTCATAATTAGCTATGAATATGATATAAACTGATTTGAATATGATTTTTGTTCAATTTCAGCTATGAATATGATATAAAATATTTTTCACTTTAACAGCATAGTGTGTTGTTTTCATATCCTTTTATCTATACTCATACCATCGATTCATTTCCTTTCTATTAACTTATATATATATATATATATATTATATATATATATATATATATATATATATATATATGTATTTGTTTTTATTTTTAAAATGTGTAATATATACACTTCAACACTAAAAATATTACATTCCGTTCTGTGTGCTGGTATTATTATGAAACATTTGAACCATAGAGTTAGAGAAGCAGGCTGATTACACTTGAGTATTAACACAAAAGGAAATTACACTGTATTTATCTCTTAGGCAAGTAAACATGATAAATATTATTGGAGTAAATCATTTTGTTGACACTTGAGGGAACGTGTTTCTAAACCAAAAAAAAAAAAAAAAAAAAAAAAAAAAATGAGAACTACAATGTTTCATTCTGAAAAGAAAATCACTTGGGATCCGTTTATTCCATTATGTTTATTGATTTTATCTTGTAGTGAAGAAACAACTGATATCTATATCACTAATTAAGAAGATTTTGTTTGTTTCAATCTTCTTAACCCTGGATGATAACTCTTTAAAATTAATAGATCAGTTCACGTACCTAGGTAGTAACATCTCGTCTATAGAAAGCGACCGCACTGTCGGCTGGAACAGAAGAATACACCAACTGCTTCTCTGTAGAGGAGTAAAATCACCCATCAACCCGGGTCCCTTACTGGCTGTGAGTAGCGACCCGTGATGCTTAAAGACGGATTCCTGCTGGATGAGTAGTCAATGACATGCAACAATCATTTTTATTTCTTATTTGGGCTAGACGGGCGGTTGGAGAGCCCACCTCCGATCAATCGCCTGACCACATTAATCTCTAGCACCTATATTATTGTCCCAACACTATCGACCTTATGGTAGTGTTCTGGGTATGATGTAAAACTGCATCTAATGGTAAAGTTCCATTTTTGGAAATGAAAAATGAGTTATATAAAAAGTTTTCAACAAAAAAAAAAAAAAATTGAGTTCAAAATAATTGGATACCTAATAAGAATGCATAAAATCAAACGTCGTCGCCATAAAATAACCCAAGGGTTGAAATGCCGTAGAATCCAACCAACCAACCAACCAACCAACACAGAAAGTGCTGTTAATATACTCATACATAAGGCATGTGCTGCTATAGAAAGATTATCCATAATATCGAAATTTGATTTCACTGATTAGATAAAGCGAACTTTTCCTAGCTGTAGCTGTGTCAGTACTATTGTATGGCTGCAAAACTTGGAATCTAATGAAGCACTCAGTGAAAACGCTAGATGTGTAGTACATAAGGATGATGCGTGTCCTCTTCAACAGATCCTTGAAGCAGCACCCACAAGAAAGTAGCTGTACGGCCACTTGCTCCCAATCACACAAACTATCGGAATAAGACGAACAAGACATGCTGGATACTGCTGGAGAAGCAAGGATAAACCCATAAGTGATGTTCAACCGTTAACACTTACACATGGAAATACCAGTGTAGGCCAACCAGCAAAAAGCTATATCCACCATTTCTGCGCGGACACTGGATGCTGCGTGCAGTGAGAATACCCGTTCTGCACGTGTGCACCTTCGTTGCACAATAGTGTTGACCCCACGTTGTACTATTCTCAGTTAACCGGTCTGAGAGGCACGAGCTAGAGACAGGTTCACAAGTAGAAGAAAAAACGACAACACAACGTTTGATGATAGTATGACACTTTATACAGTTTGTGGTGGAGCAGAGGGCACTTAAATCTATGTGGTCAGCTGGCAAGAAGTTCTCTTAAGTCGGCTGTTAGAATAAACTACAAGTCTAACTGACTTCCTATAATGAGGGTCTTTGCTTATTTTTTATCAACTGCCCACTGAGACAAGGCTCCCACTACAACTGCCGCTCTCAATGTGCTATTTAGGCTACGAGATGACTGGTATATATTCAGAATCAACCCCATATCTTGCTTCCAATTAGGCCACCCAAAAATTGGCCATAACTTTTTTCGGACAGACTCATGGCTCCAATTTCTTCTAAACTTGTTAACACTACTTTTTTCCCTAGCCTGAGTCTCCCCAATTGTCAGATCATTAACTTTTCAAAACCCATTTTCTCTTAACACTGGTCACTTCAAGTTATCTATCTTTAAGTGAACACCTTCAAATGAAACATTCAAGGTGTTCGTTCATTTTTATTGTCTTCCCAAACTGAAGCGGCGATACTTTGTTCCCCTACGGATAAACACCCACACATATACATTTGCATGGACCTAATATATTCTATTTCCTTCTTTTTTTATATGACCGTATGTTCACTCAACCATCGTGTCACAGTGCAAAGAATCTGCCGAGGCGATCACCGATAGGGACGGTGAGAGAGTGAGTGTCATGGACATCCTTCGTTTGACGATTAATTTATATAAATTCTCCTCTTTCCACCAATTGTTTTGTCTTTCCCTTTTAAATATTCGTTCTCGCCATATACAACCTGATCATCTTTCTGCTATCAAATCTGCTGAACAAAAAAACTCAACCCAAGCACGCAATTGCTCCAACCCAAATCATCGCACACGTTGATGCGAATTTTCTTACGCAAATTGTATCGATAGTTTCATATTATCACTTCCGTACCTCACTCTTATCATCATTTCTACTAAATTTGATACCTCACTCTTTATTTCTGCTACATTTGATATCTCACTCTCATTATTTCTGCTACATTTGATATCTCACTCTCATCATTTCTGCTACATTTAATATCTCACTCTCATCATTTCTGCTACATTTGATATCTCACTCTCATCATTTCTGCTACATTTGATACCTCACTCTCTTTATTTCTGCTACATTTGATATCTCACTCTCTTTATTTCTGCTACATTTAATATCTCACTCTCATCATTTCTGCTACATTTGATATCTCACTCTCTTTATTTCTGCTACATTTGATATCTCACTCTCATCATTTCTGCTACATTTGATATCTCACTCTCTTTATTTCTGCTACATTTGATATCTCACTCTCTTTATTTCTGCTACATTTGATATCTCACTCTCATCATTTCTGCTACATTAGATATCTCACTCTCTTTATTTCTGCTACATTAGATATCTCACTCTCTTTATTTCTGCTACATTTGATAACTCACTCTCATCATTTCTACGAAATTTGATACCCCATTATCATAATTTCTGCTAAATTTGTTCCATCAGCTCCTCACATTACTACACAGTTGTGCTACTCATGCGCTCTGTTGGCGAGGGCCGGTATTCTTAGACGAATGCTCAACCGATTAAGCTTACACACACACACACACACACACATATATATATATATATATATATATATATATATATATATATATAGAGAGAGAGAGAGAGAGAGAGAGAGAGATTGATATATATATATATATATATATATATATATATATATATATATATATATTATATATACTGTCCTGTCTATAACTCTTCTGATGAGGCCTAATAGGCTGAAATGTACATACAGAGATTGACTTTTTCTCGATTTGTTTACGTCTTACATTCAAACCGATTTGTACACCTAATTCATTTAATTATAACTAATTAATTCTCAAATTAGGTATGACTTTAATTAAGCACATAATCTCCCATATATATATATATATATATATATATTATATATATATATATAGAGAGAGAGAGAGAGGAGAGAGATAGATATAGATATAGATATAGATATATACATACTTGGATTTTCGGTATTATCTATACGAGAGACGCTTTAAAAGTAAAACTATTTATTTCCATTGAAATTAAAATAGAAACAGAGATCTAGAAAATTCTAAATGTCAATGTAGCTACCAACACCACCACCACCACCACCATCATCACTGGTTATTTTCTTTTCAGCAACGGAGAAAAAAAATAACCAGTGGTGAACGATGAAATTGGAGACATTCATTTTGGAGAATTCTCTCGGAGATGGATAGAGAGATAAAAAAAAAAAGGCATAAACACCCGGGAAGATAATCTCATGTCTTTTTTACAAGCATCAGTACAAAATGACTGATACTGTTATCTGATATTTAAAACAAAAAATCTATCAATCTTATTTTTCTCCTTCTTTTCGGATGTCTTCATTTTTGTTATTTGTTTTTCACTATCAGATGTTTAAAAAACTGTATACGGTGGTACCTTGATTTAAAAGTTTAATTCGTTCTGCTCTTAACTCACTTTCTCCAGAGCCGAGTTCAAATCCTGGCCGAGGCTGTTTGAATTTAACATAGCACAAACATCCTTATGAATAGAACTATTCCCCCTTCAACTATGGGTAAATCATTTAACTTTATTATAGCAAACGGTATATGAGAAAGAAAACTCTGAATATACACCAGTTAAATTCCGCTAAGAAATAACCATGTCTCGTCTCCTATTCAGGAGAATAGGTTAGGTACTCTCTCTCTCTCTCTCTCTCTCTCTCTCTCTCTCTCTCACACACACACACACACACACACACACACACACACACATATATATATATATATATATATAGAGAGAGAGAGAGATTGATAGATAGATAGTGGTACCTTGATTTACAAGTTTAATTAGTTCCTCTTGTAGTTCAATTTCCTCGTATATCAAATCAATATTCTGCATTGAAATAAACTAAAATGCTGTTAATCAGTTCTATCCCCACACTAAAAACACTCAAATTTTTTGTTATGTTTTTTATGTTAGAAAAATATCAGTGTATTATATAAAAACATTATAAAATTGAATGTAATGAATTATGTGCTGGAATATGTTTTAATGTTTGTGTTTTTATAAATTGTATTTTTCTTTGGCGTAATAAATTTGGAATATTAAATGTTTTTAGTGAACTTATTAACATAAGCGTATCTGAGGCTCGCTTGTACCTCACATTGTATCTCTCAACACAAAGCAAAAAGTGTTCTGGGTATGATGTTAAACTGCATTTAGTGGTGAGGTTCCTATTCTACAGCTCTGGAGAGTGTGGAATATCTCTTTATCGCAATTGAGTCTATTCTAGTAGTGACCACCTCAAGTGGAGTTTAGCAGGTTTGAAATCAGAACTTTTCTCTTCCTAGGCTGGTTGTCTAACCAATGTTAAAGAGCCCAGGCTGCCCTACTATTTACCCATATCAGGAGGGAGAGTATCTTCCTCAAGTGTATTAGCGCTATTCTCAGGTCTACTCTGACTCGGAGTAGTAGTACTTGTTAGGTTAAGTGGATAAAAAAAGTTGTTTTTGTTTAAATTGAATAACCAACAAGAATGAATAAAACAATAACGTCTTCGATATAAAATAACCCAAAGATTGATATGCCGTAAAATTCAACCAACCAATCAACCAACCAATCAACATAAAATATGAAATGCTAATTAGAATCCCTCATTCCTTAAGTAGAAGCATCGATATCGCCATTGAGAAAGAGATCCATTATAAGGATCACCATGTTCATTTCATAAATCCAGTGGGATCATGGATCCTTGCGTTTTAATAAATGCCTTCCATATGTATGTTTTTTGGGTGTGGGTGGGGTTTCAATAGAAAATGAATCAACAGAGAAGAAAAGAAAAAAATTGAGTGAGTGACAAGTTTGGAAAAAGGAAGGAACCGAATAAATTAGAATAATAATGAATATAGAAAAGTGCTCAATACGTAGGTTCAGTGAATCAAATCAGTAGCACAAGTTAACTATCCAGGTTTCACCAAGAAGGCTCTTCAGGAAAACTGAAAATAATTTATACAAACAAATACTTTTTCTTTCAAGTTTTCTAACATTTTTTTCATGTTATTATCTTGAAAGGTGTTAATGATTTGTCTGAAATAGTTTTCATTAATAAATCAAATACTTTTAGTTCTTTTCTTTACAAACCACAACTCACAAAAAGCTTCACATTTAATTGGTGATCCTTAGACGATTCAAAACAGAATATTCCTGCTCAGTGGAGCACACAACATTTCTGTGTATTGACTCACACTATATTTCATTGCTATGTATTTAAATCACGGAAAACCACATAAGTTAAAAATTGGCGATGTGACAGCTCGTAACTCAGATAATTCGTAAGTTGGGACACTCGTAAGTCAGAGTATCACTGTATGCCGTGTCGTGTTCAGAGTCTCAAGCCTTCGTGAATCGAAATAAGAGTCATTTTGATTCTTTCTGTTTCGAAGATAATGATAGGCGTTAGCATATTCTGACTATTATCACGGTATTCAACTAACTAGAACGCCTGATCCTTGGCATTGTGATTGGCTCACTCTGTTATCATCGGTCATTGATCAACATCGAAGTCAAAGTATCAATTTGTCGATAATCATCAACTACCGTAGTCCCGCATTCAATTCCAGGATCATTGTCATTGAGGTTTAGCGCTCTAACTATCGTTCTCGGTCTGTACCCAACCCTTTAACCAGTCTGGCATGGTTTAACCTGACACAAATCGGAACTCCTACCAGCGCACCGAATTACAAGCTACACCACGTCGACAAATTACCTTTGCCATGCTGACATATTGGAAGGGGTGTCATTTTTTTTAATCTTACGTTTTTTTGTGGCAAGTTGTTATTCTCAACTTACTCTTGAGAAGATTAACTGGTCTATAATAACCTTGTGGCTCCTGAGGGAAAAGGTTTTGGTTGTTTTAGAAGCATATTTTAGAAGTCATGCATATAAAAAAAAGTTCCCTTATATATATATATATATATATATATATATAATATATATATATATATATATATATATATAAATGTACATACTCAGCAGATACACACACACACACATACACACACACACGCATATATATATATATATATATATATATATATATATATATATATATATATATATATTGTTAAATAATGCAGCCATTTTTTGTCTGCAAGTTTTGTCCTTTGTTTTTTCGTATTGCCGGATTATTTTTGTAATATCTGGCGACAAAACTTGCAGACAAAAAATGGCTGCATTATTTAACAATATATGCCTACAAAAATACACACACACATATATATATATAAGAAATATAACTATATCTATATTACGAAAACCGACACATATATTCATAGAAATTGAACCCCCTCTATCTGTCTGTCTGTCTGTCTGTCACACACACGCACACAATAACAATAACTAGAACGCTTGATCCATTCCATTGTGCTTGTGTCAGTCTATTATCATTGATCAGCGTTGAAACCAAAATATAAAATTGTCGATAATAATACCAGTCATGCATCCAATATCATTATTGATCGATACGCAGAGCGGTAAACCTCGCTAACAATCTCATTTAGGTTTTCCGCTCTAAGTATCCCTTTCGATTAAACCCTGACTCTTTAACTTGTCTAGCTTGGTTAAATCCGACGGTAACCGGAACTCTCACCAGCACGCCGAATTACCAGCTATACCACGTCGACAAATTTACCATGCCATGCTGACGTATTGGAAGAAGATGTAAATTAAGTTGTCCTTCGTTTCCAGTCACCGTACTGTAGTGTTCCTGTTTGCCACAGCTTATGCATAAATCATCTGCTCCATAGCAAGGTACCACATAACCAGTTCGTTGTAAGATAGCACACAGTTTAGAATTAGATGAGATGCGTTTAGGTTTGCTTTACCAAAAAGTTATTAGTTCGAAAGTGAATATAATAGCGCGACTTGAGTTCCAACTTGTACAATGTCGGAATCCAGCACGTTAGCCATTATGCTACAGGGACTTTCCCATGAACTTAACAGAATAATTGAAGACTTTGATTGATATACGTTAATTAATTTTTCGACTATTATTTCTTCCATTTTCTTTTCACCGGATCATCATCCTCTCACCTTCGACCATGAGTTTAAATAATAATGGTTGGTTGATTAGTTGTTTGGTGTAATGGCATTTTAAACCCATGTGGGTTATTTAATGTCAAATTTTGTTTTTTTAATATGTATGATTTGTTCATAGAATAAATATGTTGATAAATTGATAGAAATAATTTTCATTAACTTCATGTACATTGATAAATTGGTAGAAATGATTTTCATTAAATTCCAGTATATTAATAAATACTAGTCGTAGACTCTCAGCCTCTGCCATCTCGCATGAATATCATAAAAACGGTTGTGTGCTTGTCATAAAAGCAATTTGAGGAATACGGTCGGCACAATTGGATAGTTATTAGGGTTTGATATGACCTGCCAATTGATCGGATTGGGCTTCTCAGATTATCCGTCTATCGCAAGTAATGTTGCATGATACATGACCACATAGTACTCGGTTCAGAGACCGCTCAGCCACCACAGTCGTGTCCTTAGGCATTACGGGTCACCATCCAGGACAAATTGATAGCCCCATAATCTCACCATTTTGCCAAGGTGCAGCCGGCGTATTTTGTAGCCCCGCCGGCAGGGCAGAAGTTATATAGAGAATATAGAAAAAAGAATAACCCCTATACAAAATTCGAACCTTTTTTGTTCTATGCGCCTATGGCAGCTGTTTTAACAAATATCACAAAAGCAAGGGATTCGAAACAAAAAGAGCAAAAATACGACCATACAACCTCCTTCCTTATTTTTACCGAACGCTTAGTTTGCTTTCATCATTAATGTTAACAAGCACGCGTGGTACTATAAGAAACCGCCTTGTTGGCTGGAACTGTAGAATACACCAACTGCACCTCTGCAGAAAGGTAAGATCCCCACCCAATAGGGCCAATTGTTGGCCGTGGTTGGCGACCTGTGATGCTTAATGACGTAATCCAACTGCATTAGATGTTCATGACATTCAACACTCCACTTTGGCCGTACATGGGATAGATTGTTGGTCGCGATATACCCTCAATTAATCACGTCAAGGCCTAGCACCTATATATTTTTACCGACCCTATTACAAACCCTCAACCCGGTGGTGATCGAGGGTTTTACTGTCCTGGGTAAGACGTCAAACTGCATCTAGGCGTGAGATTCCGATTCTGAAGCTCTGGGGAGTGTGGAGCTCTGGGAGTGTGGAGCTCTGGGGAGTGTGGAGTGCATCTTAATTACAATTATCTCTAGCTCCCCTCTGACCCGGGGTGGTAGTACGTATTTGGGTACCGTCTATGGGTTAAATAGATAAAAAGTGTTTTAAAATAATGTGTAAGAAGTGAGTTTGAAAGAATTAAATAATCAAGAAGAATGTATAAATAATAACGTCTTCGGAATAAAATAACCCAAGGTTTGCAATGCCGTAAAATCCAACAAACCAAGCAATCAGCCAGCCAGGAAAAATATTATAGTCTATTTTTTTTAATGAAACATTCTAAATTATTCTGAACCGGGTAGAGTAGGATGATCTTGCTGGACCCAAACAAATACGAAGGCAGAATAGAGGAAATGAAAGTAGCGGAGCATCATGCAAAGATTTTCATCTTGGGTGGTGTGAGTGTTGAAAGCTTTTCACATCTTCTGGATTTAAGCCAAAATGCAGCTCCCAGATGACGCCACTTCAGGACTATCGGACAATTTCGTCCGAGTTTTGGGAAATTCCCCAAACCCATGAAGCATTGGTCAAAGTGAGAATCACACCAGGCACAATGGGCCTAACTGGAGTGGAAGACGGACAGAAAAATTGCCTGAGGAAGGTATTGAAGAATAAAAAATCGATCGTGTACTCTACTGACTGTGTGAATCCGGGTAGTGTCTATATGGTCTCTTTCATTATATATATATATATATATATATATATATATATATATAAGGAAATTGCTCGTATGTGAACCATTCTATACCCCTGTCTCTCTCTCTCTCTCCCACTTCTTCTCTCTCTCTCTCTCTCTCTCTCTCTCTCTATATATATATATATATATATATATATATAATAGTGGTCGTTTATAATATATATATATATATATACATATATAATATATATATATATGAACGAGCACTTTAGATATATAGAGAGTTAGATAGAATTATCGATATACGAGCAATTTCATTATATATATATATATATATATATATATATTATATATATATATATATATATATATATATGTGTAAGTGGTTAGATAGACATATACGCAAACAATCCCATTCAAGTATATACAGATACCCCGACAAACACACAGCACACACACACACACAGACACACACACAATATATATATATATATATATATATATATATATATATATATATGTGTATGTATACACATGTAGGTACATAAGTAAATCAGGTTAATCTGAAAATGATTGGCTTGAGGCTGGTGTGGGTTTTGCAGTTAAGAATTCCTTAGTTGACGAAATCGAACAGCCGGTTGGTGTTAATGATCGGATCATGAGATTGAGAATTCCCCTTGCTGTTGGTCAATTCATGACAGTTCTATCCGTCTATGCAACCACTCCTGTTTTTCCTGAAGATGATATATGTTTCTACCATACTCTCAGGTCCATTGTCACCAGTATACCAAGTGGGGAGAGTTTGGTAATCCTTGGTGACTTTAATGCACGGTTCGGCTTAGACAATGAAACGTGGTCTCCTTTGGGTCCTTATGGCGTTGGTAGAATCAATTCAAACAGTCTATTGCTCCTTCAGCTCTGTACTGAATTAAATCTAGTTATTAACAACACCTTTCACACCAGAAAAAAACAAGGCAAATTGGTTTCATCCTCAGTCTAAACATGGTCATATACTTGATTATATAATATGTAGACGTGGTGAACTAAGAAACTTCTGCAAGGTCAGAGTGATGCGTGGAGCCTACTGTGATACTGATAACTTAATGTTAGGGCTAAACTAAAGATTTCCATTCGCCGTAGGAGCCGTTTCGGAGGAGTCAAGGTGCTTAGGCGGATTGATGTCTCAAGGTTGAAAGATCCATTCGTCTGAGACCCTCTCAAATCTGCTTTAGATAGAGTGAATTTTTGAGGGCGTAATTCGGAGAGAGTAAACTATATCATATATAAATAGTGAGTTGAGATTCTTGGACTGAGAGTTCCTAGGCATCGAGATTGGTTTACTGATAACATCAGTGAAATCAAATCTCCAATTGAGGAAAAGCATAAAGATTTAAATTAATCTTTAAAACTATTTTAAAACTAAATTCTCCTTCAATCTTAAAATGAAAAATATATTAAAAATAAAACATTTCTTTAGATTTGTAAGTTTTCTTGATTAGAATATGCTACGGAGGTCATTGTGTAAGGTTGAAATATTTACTGAAATTTTGAATATTATAAATATATATATTCTTTTAATTAATATATTTATAGGGGCCGGTAGAGCGTTCGGCTAGAAACCACAAGGTTCCTAGTTCGATACCAGTTCTCGCCAACTCAGCGTATGAGTAGCACATGGATCTGTGCGGTAAAGTAAGGAGCTGATGGTAGGTGTGGGGCTCCACCTCAGACGCTAGAATAATCTTGGTCTAGCGCAAGTAAAAAGGGGATAGACTCCCTCGCTGATTGGCTGATACTGACTTTAGGCCGCCCCAACGACTTTACTTTACTTATATATATATATATATATATATATATATATATATTGTGTGTGTGTGTGTGTGTGTGTGTGGCGCGCGTGTGTGTAGTTGTGTGTATATGTGTGTGTGTGTGTGTGTGTGTGTGCGTGTGTGTGTGTGTGTGTGTAAGTGAGAAAAATTGTGAATCCGACTAGATAGGATGGGATCTTACATTTTATATATATACTTGCCCACAGGAAAGATAAAAAGACAGAAAGGATAGAGCAAGTTAAAATCAGCCCCAAACCGCCCACTTTCCTATGGACAAGTGTATATATGATTTAAGAACCCACCCTATTTACTCTCCCGAAGAATGTGTGCCTTGGCCACCGAAACCGCTGTGTGTGTGTGTTTTGTGTGTGTGCATTTGTGATCTCTTTAATGAGGGTTTATATTCATCTATGAATATTTCTTCCGTAGGAAATGGACTCGTTAACGCGAGTTCAATTCCTGGACGAAGCTGTTGGAATTTCACATGGCGCTAATACCCTTGGGAAAAGTATGAATCCAATTCTCCCTCCACCTATGGATAAATAGCAGGGCAGACTGGACTCTTTAACCATGGCTAGATAACAGTCTAGGAGAAGGAAAACTCTGTATTCAAACCTGTTAAACTCCGCGTAAAAAATTGACCTTGTGTCGCATCCTGTTCGTGCGGAGGGTTTGGTAAATATATATATTCACCTATGAAATCTTTTTCTTTCATTAGAAGTATAATCATCGGTCATTAATCTAAAATTTTCGCTGCTATTCTTTTCTCATACTACGCTACGGTTTTATGGACATCCCTACATACACACACGCACACACACACACACACACATACACACACACACACACATATATATATATATATATAATATATATAGTGATTTAATATATATATATGTGTGTGTGTGTTTGTGTGTTTTAGAGAGAGATCCAATGGGATCCAAGTACTGCAACACCGATGGAAAAAGTATATGGATCACAAAGGGGGTTGTGTTGATAAATAAACCAAATTTAATCTTATTCCATGAGAGTATATTGTACTATATATTCCTAACATGATTTGGGTATATAATGAAGGAGAGAAGAGAGAGAGAGAGAGAGAGAGAGAGAGAGAGAGAGAGAGAGAGAGAGAGAGAGAGAGAGAGAGAGAGAGAGAGTTTGTTGGTGTGTAAGTGAGAAAAATTGAAATTAATCGGATAGATAAGTTGAAAAGATAAATTGAAAAAATATATGTTTTGCTATAGATTAAATTTATTATATGCTGGCACGTGTTTCAACCAGAATTTGTTTTCATATAAAATATTCTATCTAGAATTAATTTAAATATGAAATAAAATGAAATAAAATAATAATAATTATAGAAAAACATATGTAAACAGTACATCTTCATCAGAGCAGAGCATTTTCATTTTTAAAAGAAAGATGAGTAATAAAGGATCAATATTCGAAATTGATTACTTCGTCAAATGGAATTCGTCAAAAAGATAACAATAAAGATGAGAACAATAGTCCGAATAATCCAAATAATACTGAACTATCTACAGTATAATAAAAACTGTTATAAGTTATCTATAGTATGATAAAAAGTTTTTATAAGTTATCTACAGTATAATAAAAACTGTTATAAGCTATCTACAGTATAATAAAAAGTTGTTATAAGTTATCAACAGTATAATAAAAACTGTTATAAGCTATCTACAGTATAATGAAAACTGTGATAAGCTATCTACAGTATAATGAAAACTGTGATAAGCTATATACAGTATAATAAAAACTGTTATAAGCTATCTACAGTATAATTAAAAAAATGGAATCTTTTTAAATAACACAAAATCGTTTCCTGGTTTGGAAAATAATATGAAAATATTTTATCTGCTTATGTTCACGAAGCTTCGTAAGAAGATTTATTTGAGACAATTTACTACAGTCTTTTTATATATTGAAAAAGGTAGAGGGAAGGCGAGAAGTGGAAGGAGAGGGCAGATGAATTTCAGAAGTAATGGTAAATAATAAAAAAAGATCTTTATCAATCTCTACTGAAACAAATAATTTTCAGCTTCTAATTAACTGTCAGACCGATGACTACTTTATGGACTCTTGTATATTCCCAACAAATCGTGAGGATAACATATAGCTTTTGAAACTATAGTAAGAGGCATATTCCTGTGTGAATGAAAAAAAAAATCAAATGGATATAATTAACACATACAAAAAACAAACCGCACATATCCAAGGGCATACACAAGCTAGGATGTTTACAAACTCAATGGGAAAGAGCAAAACAATATCCATTCTTCAATTCTAAAAATAAAAAAAAGGAAAGCAAAACATTTTTCCAGAAAGAATCATTGTATTCTTTACTTTATCGTGGAAGTCTCGACCGACGCCATCTTGTTCCGAGACTCAACAGGAAATTCTTTTCACTAGAAAATCAACTTGTTTTTCCTTCGCCATATTTATGTCCGCTTCTAGTCGTAAAGCCAAGTCCATTAAAAAAAAAAAAGAAATAAAAAGCAAGAAAGATTGCACAACACGACTGTGTTATGTAGTACTGTTTCCTGTTTATTGCTTTTTTTAAAGCAGATTTTACGCATGCGCGAAAATCGTAAATAATGTGATGTTGAGAACAATCTTTTATACTGACCTATTTATTTTTTGGTGGGAAGATGAAAAATCACGTTTACATTAATGTGACTCACAGAATAGCCATTTTCATGGTCCCGTAAAAAATATTATTGTGTTGCTATAAGTTATATCAATTTATTATTGATCGATATAAAAAAGTAGTTTTGTTTTTTCTTTTTCACTAACTCAAAACTGATCTCGTGATGTAATGACTGGACTGTGACATCGTAGTAAGCGAGTTCAAATACCGTTCGCTCTATTAATTTCACTCTCAGACTAATACCATTGGGAAAGGTATTAAACCATCAATACCCTCAGCTATCGTAGAAAAACTATAGTGATACACTATAGTTTTTCTACATGTATGGCTTTGGCATTAAATAACAACGGTTGATATGCCATTAACATATATATAATATATATGAATGAATAGAGAATCCGTCGGTTGAACAGCCGGATCCCTACCCCGAAGAAAGACGTTCACCCACTACCAAAGTCCCCTGACCATGTCCTTGTCGCCTGCAACAATCTTTTCTAGCAGTCCTTCGCCAAAGCTCAATTGCCTCTTCTTCCTTGTCGTACGTCAGTGCCCTCGTCAGCAAGACTGGAACGAAACTCTCCCGGTGTGTTAATGCAGGCTTGAATAGTCATTGACTGCCCTGACTAAAATCCAACATCCCGGTCAATCGTGCAGCGTAATAATTTGCATGTGCACCAACGAGGTATTCCGACGTCGAGCTACGACTCACAATGAGGAAGATGCAAGTTCAATCTCCCTAATCGCCCGCTACACGTCATATTCGTGCACGCTTTGAGCTACCACGTGCGGGATTTCTCTTGCCACAATAAAAAAAAATTGACTTGCACACCTTTTTGGGCCATACCCTTTTGTAAATATGTAGATGAAATAATAAAGTATGCATGGCTAAGTTTAGAATCTCAGCTGACTAGTTATTTGTCTGTATGGCACTTATTCAGGGTCCCCTACAACGTGTATGTTATAAAGTAGAAAGCTTTTATTTTGTTCAATATTTACATTCTTTTAAAAACTACTCTATTACAAAACAAAATCTATCTGTACATATCTAAAAATTATCTATGACCCAATGTATCAATACAAAGTTAAAAAAAAAACAAAGAAAAATATTATTTTAGGGTAATGGGTGGGGGTGAATCTGTAATCAAATGAGAGTCATTTCCCAACAATCCAAAACTAAAAAGGAACACCAATCCATAAGGAACAAATTCACATTCAACACCGAAAATCAATTTCAAACACACCGTTTCTCGTATTTGTACTCGCCCGAGAAACACAATAAATGAAGTAGGAGGCGCGTGGTCTAATGGTTAAAGTCATAGGAAATGGACTTGTCGACCTGAGTTCAATTCCTGGACGAAGCTGTTTGAATTTCACATAGCGCTAATACCCTTGGGAAAGGTATGAATCCAATTCTCCCTCCAGGTATGGGTAAATAGCAGGGCAGACTGGGCTCTTTAACTCTTGCTAGGTAACCAGTCTAGGAGAAGGGAAACTCTGAATTCAAACCGGTTAACCTGACCTTGTGTCGCATCCTGCTTGTGCGGAGGGGTTGGTAAATATATAAATATATAAATGAAGTTTGAAATATAAGACTTTTCCTCACGATTCTTCTCACAATTTCCCCCAGTATTTTATCGTGTCAAGCCACAGCCGATTGTCCAATCAATGCACGTGCCTCCCATTGAAAATGGAAGCCGGATTATTTTTAGCTTTTTTGACAGAAAGCACACAACATGTACCAACTTGTTGTATGTTTTGATGTAAGAAAGCTGTTATTTTCCTTTACGTTCTACACCAGACACAAACGGCCATAACTGGGTTAAACCCCCCTTGGCATTTTACACAAGAGAAGCAAAGACTGGCATTAGTTTTCTTTGACGTAACGGGCCATCTTCAAATAACGATTTTTATCTCAGTATACTGAGATTACTCTCTCCGTCAAACATCTCTGTCAGTGGGGTTTTGAGAACGCTAGGTATCTGCTGCAAAAGGTAAGCTCCTCCAGCAATGGGTGTCCTTAGTATGGCCCTAAACTGATGGTAAAGCTATAGTTCTCGAGATCTGGGTAATGTGAAGGATCTATTCATTACCATTACTCCAAAGTCTACTTTGATTCGGAATGGCATATTCATATTCATATGTATTTACTAGAAGCTATTGTTTATTAAAGATTATTATTTTAGTTACATAAAACTATATAATTAAGTATAAATTATTAGTATTAGATAGGAATACGTTAAACCATATAACTGTGTACAAATTATTTGTATGAGATAGGAATATTCGATACAATATAACTATAAATTATTTTTTAGTAAGATGACTTGAAGCTATAATTGTTTACTAAAAATTATTATTAGTTATTTGAAACCATCCGACTGTGTGCAAGCAAATGACTATTATCAAATAAAAACTATTTCTTGAAATCATACAACTATTCATAGTGTATGGGAATTCTTGAAATCATCTATCTGATAATAATACTTATGTGGTTTCAAGTAATAATTTTTACATAATAATAAACATTAGATTTGCAAACAGTTATATTGTTTCATGTTGATATGCCCAAAATTTCACGAGTTTTTAACCTCATTCCCATGAAGTAAAATTTGATAAAACTCAGAAAAAATGAATGAAACGTAATGTAATTTTTGCTGTACTAGAAATTGGAAGAATGAAGAAGCACGTGTGAAATGATTTGTTTTACCTAGTTTCATGTAACTAATAATAGTAATCTTTAGTAAATAACAATAATTTCAAGTAAGTATTCTGCCATAATGATGCTCTACAAAAACACTAAAGCAATGGTACGCTCACCTGATGGCGACACAGATTTCTTTGACATCACCGCTGGGGTCCTGCAGGGAGATACATTAGCACCATATATATTTATAATATGCCTAGATTACGTACTCCGAACTTCACTAGATACCATAAAAGAAGAAGGTCTCACAAACTGTCACAGATGTAGACTATGCTGATGACCTCGCGCTTCTTGCAGATACACCGACACAGGCTGAGACACTTCTACACAGCCTGAAGGAGGTAGCAAAGAACGTCGGCCTTTATGTGACCTCTGATAAAACTGAGTTCATGAACTTCAAAAAGCAAGGAGACATGTCCACACTTGACGGCAAGCCTCTTAAGTCAGTAGAAAAATTCACATACCTAGGTAGTAATATCTCATCCACAGAAAGTGATGTTAACACTCGAATAGGAAAGACATGGTTGGCCACCAACAAATTATCAGTCATATGGAAATCCGATCTCCCCGACAAGCTAAAGAGACGATTCTTCCAGGCTGTGGTTGTGTCGGTACTGTTGTATGGCTGTACCACCTGGACCATAACGAAACGCCTTGAGAATAAGCTAGATGGGAGCTGTACGAGAATGCTGCGAGCGGTCCTGAATAAGTCATGGAAGCAGTACCCCTCAAAAAGCAACTGTATGGTCACCTGCCCCCCATCTCACAAACCATACGAGTAAGACAGGTTAGACATGCAGAACACTGCCGGAGAAGCAAGGACGAGCTCGTAAGCGACGTACTACTGTGGAAACCAGCACATGGGCACGCAAATTTGGGCCGCCCAGCCAGGACTTACATCGAGCAACTATGTAGGGATGCCGGCTGCTGCGTGGAGAGGCTCCCAGAGTCAATGAATGATAGGGAAGGCTGGCGAGAGATCGTCATGGATATCCGTGCAAATTGCGCGACATGATGATGATGATGAATCTACACACAGTTGTATGATATCAAGTATTCTTGTCAAATAATAAATAGAATTTTCAAGCATATCTATTTAATGTGTAAATGGGACCATAACAGGTACAAACACTTTCGGTCAGAATGGACCTAGAAATAATAGCAATGAAGGGGCACTCTACACTCCCAGCGCTCCAAAACTGGTACCTTACCAGCAGACGCAGTTCTCATACCCAGGACACCCCCTTTTGAGTGAGAGTATCTTTCTGCAGAAGATACAGTCAGAGTATTCTAGGCTCCACGGACAGGTAATAATTGATCTGGAATTAGAGTTCAAATCTTACAGATGCTACTAAAAAAAAAAAGAAGAAGGAATTCATGTCTATGATGTTCACTTAATGGTCGTAGAATTATGAAAACGACATGTGTGCAGCAGAAACTAAAACAGCAAAGATAAAAAAAAAGGCAAGTTAGTTGAAATAATCATGCATTCTATATTGCAGAAATTTTACCAAGACATTTATTTGAATTTATTTGGGAGTTATCATTGTAGGAGGGAAATAAATTTTGCTTGGGAAGCGGCAAATGTAACCAGTTTGGCAACGTCTTATATTGCCTTGTCTATTGGGTGTCGCCCAAAAAGTTTTTATATTTAGACGCCTTGAGCCTCGGACTAAAGAAATCGGCCGGGTGTTGATGACGTCAGAGTAAGATTATGACAAAAACATCACATTTTACAAGAATAACAACAATACGCTGGCATTTGCATCAGGGAAAGAAGTTAGCGCCCTGAATTATAAGTGGGGACCTTTACTGGTAAATGGCAAAATGCCAGCAAAAATATAAACAGAATCTGTATATATAATTTGAAGTGCCAATGAATTAGCAAACAAAAATATGTACATCCTCCCTTCACCTCAATAACGACAGCTTTTTAGGATTTTTATGGCCATCCTTAGGCTTCAAGCAAGAGCACTCTCCAGCGGAGATCCCTTGTATTAAGCTGAGCGCGGTCCTTAGTGAAGAAACCTTTGGTTGCGCCTAGGTATTCCTCAGTGTTGGGTATGATCCTTTGGTTGTTTGTTGGTGTCCCTTAATGTTGGGTATGATCCTTTGATTGCTCCTTGGTGTCCCTTAGTGTTGGGTATGATCCTTTGGTTGTTCCTTGGTGTCCCTTAGTGTTGGGTAAAATACTTGCGTTCAGAAAAGTCACTTGTGGCAGGTCCGTTCGTCAATGTCGAATAACGTGCAAATGAACGGCTGTCAATATCAGCGATTAAAAAGTTAACTAACCACATATTCGGGCTGTTGATTGGCTGAGGTTTAAACCACGTGACTTGGCTGAGTCTATAAGGTTTAAGTGGTGGATTATAGCACGTCTTATATACAACAATAATCCAACACATCTACGCGACACGTGTGAGTGCTATCTATAGCAAAGTTATGGTTATTGTGTGTTGCTGCATACAATTTAATGAGGTAGTTTCAGTTTATTGCCCAGTATCTGAGGCGCTCTTGAAGATGAAGGCCGATGGAAGCTAAGTACTGCACCGAGGAAAGCTTGCTTCTTGCAGGGCATTCTTTGTAACACACTTTTTCCTCGTGGGGAGCTGGATAGATAGTTACTTTTAGGCAATTAGTAATTTTTCGTCTATAATACGCATCTGTGACATTTTCACTTACAAATTTAGGGAAAGAGTGCGCATTATGGATAAGTAAGTATGGTTGGTTGACTGGTTGGATTTTACGTCGAGTCAACCCTTGGGTTCTTCTACACCAAAGACGCTTTTGTTTTATTCATTCTTGTTGGGTATACTGTTACATAATCTATGCGGTTGCATAAGATTATTGTCAATCCCCTGTAATTCTAAAGGGGTTGCCATTTTCATATCACGGGCGGGACTTTCCATGGAATAGTACAGAAAGCCCACCAAATTACGTGAATTCACGTGGACCTGGTTTGGTCCTCAGTTTTCAGTTGGACGTCGGGCAGAGAGGATGTTCTGCCTTAACTGGAACTCACACTGCATACGCGCGCTATGTTAGTCAGATATTTAGTTATACGAAATGTTTAGCTAAGGAAATAAAAGTTAAGAAAAGTAACACGGTCTTGTGATTAATGAATGTCTTGGTAACAAGACTGATTTAAGAGAAGAAATGAGTTAAGTGCGACCGACCACCAAGACGATAGAAAGAGATGTTAGAAGAAGACGTAAGATCTCAAAGATGCTAGAAGAGACGACCGAAGAAGAAAGAAGTAAAGAGAAGGGTATACAACAATACAATGTCTTATACACTTTTCATAAATAGTTTTTTAAAGTTATTTTTCGATCTATTTAACCTATAAATGGGACCTAATAGGTATTACCACTCCCGGTCAGTGTGCATTTAGGGTAATGGCCATGAAGGTCTACTCCGCACTCTCCAGAACCTGAACCTCGGCAGTAGATGTAGTTTAAGGTTAAACCTAAGACACTAAGACACTCAAACACTGCCATCGAGCACATATATGATAAAAAGAACAGAGTTTTTCATAAAAGCGATAGGATCAGGACAATTAGATAGTTGCTAGGACTTAACTTGACCAGCCTATTGATCAGAGGTGGTCTCTCCGACAGCCCGTGTAGCCTAAATAAGAGTTGAAATGGAATATTGGACTTCCCAACCACCAGAATTCCATTCGTAAGCATCAAGGGTTCCCCACCCACGGCCAACAGGTTACTCCATTGAAGGAAGTCTTACGTCTCTGCAGAAGTGTGTACGGCGTATTCTACAGCCACTGCCGGAACAATTACGTTAAATAAACATTGAAAACTCATGGATTAGTTTTGGTTTGGTTTGTTTTGTTTTACGGTATATCAACCTCAGTGGGTCATTTAATGCCGATAAAGTTTTGAAATAAATCAATTCTTAATGGATAATGCAATTTTTTTATAAATACATTTTTCTATTTAACCCAGAGATGGGACCCTAACAGATACTACCACTCTGGGTCAGAGTGGACCAGGGAGCAATGGTGATGAAGGGGTGCTTCACATTCCCCAAACCTCCAAAACTGGAACCTCACCATCAGATAGAGTTTAACGTCATTCCCAGGACATGTAGACCCGCAGCCACCGCCTTCTAGCACCCATATGATAAAAAGGGGTTGGGACTTGCCATAAGGGCAATAGGGTTGGGAAAATCATATAGGTGCTAGGACTTGACGTGACCAGCCGATTGATCGGAGGGGGCCTCTCCGACCGCCTGTCTAGCCTAAGGTAGGGCCAAAGTGGAGTATTGCATATCATGAACTGCTCATCCACCTGGGCTATATCCTTAAGCATCATGGATCGACACCCACGACCAACAGGTGGCCCCATTGGGGGAGTCTTACCCCTCTGCAGAGGTGGAGTCGGTGCATTTTAACGCCTCAGCCGACAGGGCGGTCATGGATTAGTGGTTATCTATATATTAATTGTTGTGTTTTTTAACTGTACGGCCGTTATCATATTGCAAATCCCTCTGCTTAAAAATGAAATAATCTAAATTGTCTAAGATGAAATACAAAAATGTAATTCCTGATAAACTGGTGTTACTTATTCGCCGAATTCTTATTTCTTTTGAGTTTCGTCACCTCAGCTAAATAATGAACTATTCTGTTTTTATTACAAAGAAAGAAATGCTACACAGAAAAATATCATAAGAAAGAAAGAAAGAAAGAAAGAAAGAGAATAAGGGAAAAATAGAGAGATGAGTGAGTGCGCGGAAGCAATAACACGAATCTGTTTCAATCAAACATAATGAAAAGATGAAAGAGAGAGAGAGAGAGAGAGAGAGAGAGAGAGAGAGAGAGAGAGAGAGAGAGAGAGAGAGAGAGAGTTAAATCAAGATTATTATACTTTTTACATATCAAACTATTTTACAATAGCTCATAAGTAAGAATATCCAACGTTGTAATAATCAAATTACCATGTTATGGTATATCCACAGGTCCTGCTATTATCTATTATTGCCAAACCTAAAGGAGCAATCACTAGAATTTCAATGAACTGTATTAATACCGTCTACATACAGAAGGAGAGTGACTGTATATCATTTACCAAATTATCAGTGTTGTATTTCATTAGTCTCAGATGCATCAAGCCCCTCCCAACGGTTCCCCAATAATCTGCAAAAGAGACTCAATAAATTAAATATTAGAGGATGAGTTGAGACCATTCAGACTAGAGCGTTGTAAAATCTGCACGTATACATAGGTATGAATCCTACTCTCCCTCCAGCTATGGGTAAATATTGGCAGACTGGGCTCTTTAACCTTGGTTAGGCAACCGGTCTAGAAGAAGGAAAACTCTGAATTCAAATTTGCTGAACTCCGCTTAAGAAATTGACCTTGTGTCATATCCTGCTCGTGCGGAGGGGTTGGTAAATATAATACATAGATGAGTCCTGGAAAGAGGGTGCGTTGTCACTCAGTAAAAGATCAACAGAAAAGACTGGTGTGAAATGTTCGCATGGAGTTAAATAATTTTGTTCATTTTGCATCCTCCTCCTTCTCCTCCTCCCCTCCTCCTCATCATCATATTGACAGTACGGAGCCACGTGGTCTAATGGTTAGAGTCGTAGGAAATGGACTCGTCAACCCGAGTTCAATTCCTGGACGAAGCTGTTGGTATTTCACATGGCGCTAATACCCTTGGAAAGGTATGAATCCAATTCTAACCCAGCTATGGGCAAATAGCAGAGCAGACTGGATTCTTTAACCATGGCTATGTAACCAGTCTAGGAGAAGGAAAACTCTGAATTCAATCTGTTAAACTTCGCTTAAGAAATTGACCTTGTGTTGCACCCTGCTCGTGCGGAGGGGTTGGTAAATATAATATTGACAGTACGGATTCCCATTACTCTATCGGCATCCTTCTCTGGCGGTTATCGCTCTTAGCAGGTCTTCCACACGGCATCCCGTATCTGCACAGGCTGATTGGAATTCGTTTTTGCTGGTTGTCCATTTATAGGTATCTACAGAATAACGAGCAGTGTCCAGCATGTCATGTTCGTCTTAACTGGATAGTTTGTGAGATAGGAAGTAAGTGGCCGGCCAGTTGCTTTTTTTCGGGTGCTGCTTCGAGGATTCGTTCAATACAGCACTCAGCGTCTTTGTGTAGTTCCCATCTAAGCTTTTCGTCCAAGTCCAAGTGATGCAGCAATACAGTAGCACTGACACAGCCATAGTTTGGAATAAATTGTCGTTTTATCTCATCTGAGTGACAGATTTCCAAACGATTGATAATCCGTCTATTGCAGTCCATGCCTTTCCATGCGTATATTGACATCAGTATTGGCCCCTCCGATCAATCGGCTCGTCACGTCAAGCCCAACACCTATATAATATTCCCAACCCTAATGAACATATAGCAACCCCAAACCTTTTCATCATATATGTGCTAGAATCGATAGCTGGGGGTTTTAGTGTCCTGGATATGACGTTAAACTCTATCTGATGGTGTGGTTCCAATTCTGAAGCTCAGGGGAAAGTGAAAACCCCTTTATCACAATTACTACCAGGTCCACTCTGTCCCGGAGTGATAGTAGCAATTAGAATCTTAATTATTGCTTAAATAAAAAAAATGAGTTTAAAAAAGGTGTCTGAAAAATTGAGTTTGAAAAAAAATTGAATCTGAAAAATAACTAGACTCTAAAAACATTTTGAATACCCATCAAGAATGAATCAACAAAACATCTTCGGCATAAAATAACCGAACAAAGGTTGACATACCGTAAAATCCAGCCAACCAACTAAAATTCTCATGTGGAAATTTTTATCTCGATCTTGAAATTACCATAATTTATCTTAGATTTTAAGGGTAATGTCTTCTCGCTAGATAAGCTGATGTACGTGTCTCCAAAATGATTTTGAAATGTTTAGCAGAGAAATACATGCTGTTGTCTAATATAAACTCTCACAACTCACGTCAATAGTTTTGAAAATATTCTTGACTTTCATAGACAATCCCATAATGCATTAGTGGCCCAAGAGGAAGGAAAGAAGGAAGGAAAGAAGACAGAAGAGGACAGAAAGAAGGAAAGAAAGAAGAAAGGCAGAAGAGGAGGGAAAGATAACATTTTAAGAATAGACAATCCTGACCTGTGGCAATTCTAACAGATAAACACAAGACTGGCATTGAGCGAAGCATCTCATCGTGTCTGCCAAATTGACCTGCCCATCACAGTTGAGAGATGGCCGCGATGTCTGTATTTATAGATTTATATACCTGATACGAGAAAGAATTTAACAGTGACCTTCTAATACGTCTATGCACTTGTATTTCTGTGTGTTTGTGCGGGGCTATATATTGGTTGTAAATCTAGGTGTGTTTGATGTGTGAATCGATGTCTACAGTATCGAGAAGCTGCGGAAATAATGTGTTTGAGCAAATATGAATATATCGATATCGAGGGAAAAACAGACGAGGTGTGGAACGTCTAATGGTCTGCGAATAAATACATTGTATAATCGGGAAGAATACCGTGGGGCAAAGTTACTTCTTAGAAAATTGCTTGCAACTTTTTCTAACTATTGCTTCTTATCATTATGAATCGTTTCTGCTGACCCTGTTTAACGTTTTGTTCCACTCTTCATCATCATCATCATGTCGCGCGCGCAGCACGGATATCCATGACAATCTTTCGCCAACCTTCCCTATTACTCATGGCCCCTGGGAGCTCCTCTGCGCAGCATCCAGAATCCTCGCATATTTGGTCAATATAGGTCCTTAGTGGTCGTCCTACGTTAGCATGTCCATGTGTTGGCTTCCACAGGAGAACGTCGTTATGAGCTCATCCCCGCTTCTCTAGCAGTGTCCCGCATGCCTAGTCCGTCTCACCCGGATGGTTTGTGAGATGGGGGGCAGGCGACCATATAGTTGTTTCTTTGTGGGGTGCTGCTTCCATGATTTGTTCAGGACTGCTCGCAGCATTCTTGTGCAGGTACCATCTAGCTTATTCTCGAGGCGCTTTGTCAGGGTCCAGGTGGTGCAGCCATACAGCAGCACTGATATAATCACAGCCTGGAAGAATTGTTGCTTTAGCTTGTCAGTGAGATCGGATCTCATTTCATACATTGATTATTGTGTCCTGCGTATGATACGAAACTGCATTTGATGATATGGCTTCAGTTCTGGAGATCTGGAGGTTGTGGTGTACCTCTTTATTGACATTACTCCCAGGTACACTCTGATCCGGAATGGTAGTCCCTGTTAGGGTCCCGTCTAGGGGCACCGATTCCTGCTAGATCACCAATGTTAAGTAGAGATGAGCCTGTTGCACACTTCATTGGGTGACCACTTAAGCAACAGCAGGCACTGTACGCAAACCGAGTCATTTGCTTATCAAAATGACTTGATCCGGCATTAGATAACTCGAAAAGGGTTGATATGCCGTAAGCAAAAGAAAAACAAAATAAAACAAAAAAACATTTAGGGTTTAGCTTGGTTTCTTCATTTTAATGACATATCAACCTTCGTGGGTTATTCAAGACCAAAACCATGCTTGCAGCAGTGTACCATTTAACCCAAATCTAGGGGTTTGAGGAGCTTAATACTTTGCTAAGGATTAGTCTAATAGTTCATTTCAGATGCATAACCCTCCCCTAAAAGAAAAAACGTTGAAAAAGACCCGCTCTCAAAAAATTGCAAATATACTATTTCCCTAAGAAAATTATTTTGTAGGTATAAAAAAGTGTTAAGAACCTACATGAAAATTTAAATATATACGTACAACGAACTCAATTCCCAAACCTCTAAGAATAATTTAACCCTCGACTGATTGACATGCCGTTAAAATTAATTAATCAACCAATAAATCAATAAATTCAATCATCTTAGAATCGTAGACACAAAATCAACGGCATTTTTGACTGCCAGTTTTCTCGCCTATGTGATCATTAGACACATTTGTGATGAACTGACTGTCACCGAGCGCCGTTGACGATTTGTCTCCTCTATTCACACACACACACACACACACACACACACACAAACACACACACACACACACAAATACACACATATATATGCATATATGGGGCCGGCTAACTCAGTTCGTAGAGCACCTAACTAGGAATCGCAAGGTTCCTGGTTCGATAACGGTCCTCGCCAACTCAGCGCATGAGTGCCACAGATTGGTAATCTGATCTGTGCGGTAAAGTGAGGAGCTGACGTTAGATGTTGCGCTCCACCTCAACAAAACCCTCCTTGGTCTAGCGGTAGATAGACTCCCTCGCTGATATCCACAATAAGCAACTTCGCCAACTTTACTTACTTTGCTGTTACTTATATATATATATATATATATATATTATATATATATATATATATATGTGTGTGTGTGTGTATATATATAATATATATATATACATATATTATACGCATAGAGACATAGATAAATGCAAATCTGTTTTATATTGTCAGCTTTAAATTCATAGATATATGATGATTGCTAAAAAAAGGTTGGAGTTAAAAGTTCAATAGAATTTAATCAAATTTAAAACGCCATTTCATCATCGTCTGAATTCTGACATGTAGCGTCAGACCACTTTAATATTTAAGTGAAACACTCTCTGTCGCTTTCAGATAAAATATTGATATCCTACCATGAATTAATTCCGACTCATATCTACGTCTTTGATATGTTGACATTTGTACGAATAATTTACGACCTAGCGGAAGTTTAAGTAAAAAGTCGTCACTCCCAGACCACCCCCTACCGATTGAACAAAGTTATCTGAGTTTGCTCGGTTTCTCTTTGAGAGACGGTTAATGGATAGCGATTAGTCAATTCTTTAGAATTCCTTCATCTTCAAAAAAAGTTTCTCACCGAAGATTGCATTAACTTTGAATATTACTTATTACAATAGAAAATCAATAAGAGGCGATGAGTATATTGGAACCTCGGTTCTCGAACATAATTCATTCCACAATTTCGAGAACCGGTTTGTTCGAAAACTGAAACAATATTTCCCATAAGAAATAGTGTAAAGTGGATGTATGCATTCTTGACTATCAGATGAACACCTATTTATGAGCCAACTATTAGGTTAAATTTGGAAAAGACATGTATGTATACAACAGATAACATAAAGATGTAAATACAAAAAAGTAATAAAATAAATATTTTACACCATTTTCAAACTTTGCGATTATCTCCTTCAATTGCTCTCCCAACTTTTCTCTCTCCCTTTTTTGGTAATATCCCTGTTGCCTTTCTTAGGATCCATGAATAAGGATTAAAGTAGCCGTCAAATAGAGAATAAACAAACGAATCGAAAAATGTGCACAAAAGCAATATCAGACATTCGTTCAAAATAGCGACCGACGCTGCTTGGGTAGATTCGAATAGGCATTCGACCGTCTTCGGTTTGCCTCAGCAGTCATTCCTGTGTCTTCCGTACACATCGACTCGAATCATGTGTTCCAAGTCCAAAAATTTGTTCGACAACTGAAGCTTTTCCTACTCAATTTTTTGTTCGTACTCTGAATTGTTCGACCTCAGAGTCGTTCCAGAACAGAGGTTCCACTGTACTTGCATAAGTGTTTTTTGAATATGGCTACAAGAAATTAAAGAAAAAGTAATGGAGAGAAAATAAAATGCACATTTTTACACATGTAAGGTTTACAGGGGAATACATACAAGAAGTGATAACGCAGAGAGAAGCTAGGCGTAGTTTTTGAAGACACAGAATAAAAAACAATCTTTTGCTACTACGGAAAGAATTCAGTGTACAAGAGACAAAAGAATGTACAATAGTCACAGGTAATTATAAAAGAGAAAGATAGTATTCACAATTCTCTGGGATCAATATTAAGTTTGGTTAGATTGGATTTGGGTCGGGAGATGTTAAGGGTTGCAGAGGATATGACTGATGAAAACTTAGCTGTTTGAAGTTGTCCTGGTAACGTTTCGGTTGTAGCTCTTTCTCCTTTGGTGTGTTGGAAGAAGACGCTGCTGTGATCTATCTTCTTGGGCTTGTAACGATGCGAAGTGGTTGCCTTCCCTTGTATCAGAGGTACTCTCGCGTCGAATGGCGAAAGCAGGTGAAAGAGAATGAAACCCTTTGAGGACCTAGTTTTATAAGTGTCATCACCTGACCTCTGTTATATACTGGCATCAAATTCACGGCCCTACTTCGTGTATCTGCATACGTAGCAGGTATCGTCACTAACCCTAGACGATATATGTAGTAGTCGCTTAATGAAATCTACAACACATGGGTAAAGTGGGAGTTTTGACTTTATTTCTTCTTCTCGGCTGTCTGTGGTGGGCGGTAGGCGTTGACAATGACTACTACTACTGCTGGGATGGTGAGGTAAAGGGGTGGCTGGTGAGTCCCACAGCCGTTGGCTGCAATGGACCGTGAGCGTCTGTCGCTCACTTGTTCTCCGTCTGCTGTCTCCTGTTTGACTCTCTGACTGACCTGGGATCCCTGACTTCCTTTTATATATATCAAACGCCTACGCGTTTTCTTTTGTTATCTTTATCAGCGGACAAATCTATTTCCGAACTTATTGTTACCCATCCTTCTTTGTTCGCTTTACCCGGAAAAAGTCCTTTGTTACTCTTTTCGTCTTCTCCCTGCCTCGATCCGACCGGAAGACCCTATTTCCGTTTTCACCTTCTTTTAAATATCTTCAATATACAACAACCTCTAGGAGAGACATTATTAGTGACCACACGCACGTGTCATCACTAATAAATATCAACAGATGTGGTAAAAATCAATTTACTTTCACTAATTTTTGTTTAAATACGCATGAATGCACACATACACAATTACACATTAGTGTTTCCTTCGCAGTGCCCGGCTCACACGCACGCACACATATGCATTGTGTTACAATGTGACATTTGATCAATTTTCAATCAAATCCTAATATCCCCAAAAGGACCGGGTACTTCGGCTAGTATATATATATATATATATATATATATATATATATATATATATATATATATGAAGATTAGAGTGAGAAATGTGGACAACGGAACAAAACTCAGACAAATATTTCTCCTACATATACTTGTCTGGGTTTGTTCCTTTGTCCACATTTCTCCCTCTAATCTTTATATATATTCTGTCGGTTTACTACATTCTGTCGGTTTTACTACAATCCTCCTATCCTCATATATATATATATATATATATATATATATATATATATATATATACAAGTAGAATTAAACAAAAGGCACATCTCTGTTTAACAATTTTATTTTTTTATCTTTTCTAATTTTCTGGCCAACTTTTTAATGTTTGGGTGGAATTGGTGGATAAGTCCACCAAAGTTCAGTTCCCGAGTACTTTCGGCACATCGAAGTGCCATCATCATTCAGTGAAGTTGGCCAGAAAATTAGAAAAGATAAAAAATAAAATTGTTAAACAGGAGATGTGCCTTTTGTTTAATTCTACTTGTATAAATGAAAGAATGCTGCCCAAATACACACACACACACACACACACACACACACACACACATATATATATATATATATATATATATATATATATATATATATAGCGATGAGACCATGCTGCAAGCAAAACACGTTTTATTTTTCCATATTGTATTTTTCTTTTGTTAACAGGAAATATATATTTTTTGTTGTAAATATGTTGAGAATCCCATTAATCAGTCTTAATCAGTATAAATAATTTTGTGTTTGAAAGTGGCCTTAGAGGGTAAATTTTTTGGGCCTCAAAGCGAAATATATTTGAAAGGAAATTGATATCCACCGCTGGCAACACCTGTCCACTTGATTTAAAGGGGCAGGGCTGGGTTTATTCCCCAGTGCCTGACGTGCTCCCTTGAGGGGGAATACTGACAGGATCTACGCATTTTTTGTGCCTGCAATCTCATGAGCTTCGGTTCGTGGGTGGTCCCACATTAATACGACCTTGTGTCATACCCGCATAAATGGAGTGCGAAGTAAATATCCTAACGTGCAGAACTATAAGATCGTAGTAAGTGAGTAATAACAACAATAATAATAATTGCTTTTTATTTGATAATCTGTGGCAGCTGTTTAATTATTTAAATGGGTTCCTATATAAATAGGGAAAGTTCCTGTGATACAGTGGTTAACATGCTGGACGGATGAATCGTAGTAAGTTAGTCACGATATTATGTTCACTTCATGGAAATTCAGAGTGTTTCTACTTTAGACTGGCTGCTTAAACAATCCTTAAAAATCCAGTTTGCCTGACTCATACCTGGCGAGAAGTGCATTCTTGCATTTCCACAGGGCATTAGCGCAAATTGAAACGCAAAAAGAATTGTTACTCAGGTCACTGATTCCATTTCCTACGACGATAACAACACTTGGACACAGCTTGCCTCCTTTACAGTATTGCTCGGAGCCATGTCTGTGATGTCTTCTCTGTTTGTTCCCTACCCGAGGGCTTTAAGTAATGGGCGCTAAAAGGATTGGATACGACAAGAATACAACTTTCTAACAACGGAATACGACCAGCCGAAATATCTACTGAAAACAAAAACAGTTTGTACGAATTTATAACACACCGACAATAAGGTTTGGTTCGGTTGGTTGGATTTTAGGGCATGTCAAACCTTGTTGGGTTATTTTATGCCGAAGACATTTTGTTTGATTCATTCTTGTTGGGTATTTGATATTTTTAGTACATATTTGAACACATTTCTTATCTATTTAAACCATAGATATGACCCTAAAAAGTACTAACACTCCAGTCAGAGTGGGCCTGGGAGTAATGCTGATTAATGGATACTCTATACTCCACAGAGCTCCAGAATTTCCACACTAGATGCAGTTTAACGCCATATCCATGAAACTAAGACCATCAGCCATCGCCTTGTAACACATATACGATAAAAATGATTGTGTTTGCCATAAGAGCAATAGGGTCGGGATAATCATATGGGTGCTAGGGCTTGACGAGACCAGCCGATTGATCTGAAGGGTTCTCTCAGACTGCCTGTCTAGCCTAATTAAGAGCCAAAATGGAGTCCTGTCATGGACTGGTCAGTTACCAGGATTCCGCCCTTAAGCATCACGAGTCACCACCCAGGGCCAACAGGTGGCCCCACTTGGGGGGGTATCCCACTGCAGAGGAGAAGTCGGTGTGTTCTAGTGTTCCAAACCGAAAGGGCGGTTATGTAAAATAAGTTTCAGAGCTCTGTGTCATCCCCCTTCTTGGTCAGACTGAAAACTTTTCAGCATCATATCCTACAATGATATAATGATAAAAAGAAAGTATAATTATTTGTTTGTATTTTTAGTATTTAGTGATTTTAATCTTTAGATAGAAGTTTTTGTTAACTCATCAGTAGATCTCATTCTAAGTGATTAGTGCACCGGACACACAAGAGTAGGCTGACCAGCTGTACACGGATACTGGATGTCGTGATTAGAACTTGCCAGGGACCAATAGGGACGGGTGGCGAGTGATAAGAGGAGAGAGAGAGAGAGAGAGAGAGAGAGAGAGAGAGAGAGAGAGAGAGAGAGAGAGAGAGAGAGAGAGAGAGAGAGAGATCAGAGAGTGATACGGAAAGAGAAAAGAAAAGAAAGAAAAGGAAAAAGAAAGAAAAGATGAAAGAAAAAAAAAAAAAGAAAAGAAAAAGAAAAAGAAAAAGAAAAGAAAAAGAAAGAAAAAAAAAGAAAAAAAAAAAAAAAGAAAAAGAAAAAAAAAAAGAAAAGAAAGAAAAGAAAAGAAAAAAAGAAAAAGAAAAAGAAAAAGAAAAAAAGAAAAAAAAAAAAAAAGAAAAGAAAAAAAAGAAAAAAAAAGAAAAGAAAGAAAAAAAGAAAAAAAAAAAAAAGAAAAGAAAAGAAAAAGAAAAGAAAAAAGAAAAGAAAAGAAAAGAAAAGAAAGAAAAGAAAAGAAAGAAAAGATGAAAAGGAAATAACAAAAAAAGAAAAAAGAAAAAAGAAAAAAAAAAGAAAGAAAAGAGAAAAAAAGAAAAGAAAAGAAAAAAAAAAGAAAAAGACTTTTGAGCTTCACTAACCTGTGAGCCAAATCCTAAAATGGCCATCATAAAAAAGAAGAAAACTGACCAGACAGGAGCAACGGGCATGCGCGCTAAAGCTTCTGGGTAAACTTCAAACGCTAAACCAGGACCTGTTGAGGAAATAAGAATAAAACTTACAATGTAGACTACACTGGATTACAACTCGATATGAATGTAAGATTAAAATAACAACAAACAGTATATTATATTATAGACAATCTTATTAAAATTCACCAAAATGTCCGTCTGTCCGTACAATTAGGGCTCTGTTATTTCTGATTTGTTTTTTTAATTTTCAATCGAAACTCACAGAATTCGTTAGAATCATCGCTGAAACGGTTTTAAATTATATAGATGCATTATTTTTTTCAGATTTTTCAGCCGAACAGTTAGGGGTGCGTATTATACACGAGAACTATATAATTAACTTTTTCCTGCTACATGTCTCACCATATTTAATACGGGATGACCAAAAGTAAATTATTTATAGAGTACAAATTATGTTTTATGCCATTGCAGAGAAATATCCACTGGAATGTGTTTTGTTTATAATTTTTTTTTTTTGCTAATGCGACCTTATTTTCGCCGTAAGTTTTTTCGTATTTGCAGAGAGGTAAATTTCCCCCAATGGGACCAGTAATGCTTAAGGACGGAACCCAAGTGGGCGAGCAGTCAATAGCATGCAACACTCTTTTTTGGCTCTTACTTAGGATAGACTGGTGGTTGGAGAGGCCCCTTCCGATCATTTGACTGGTTACGTCAAGCCCTAGCACCTATATAATTATCCTGAGCCTATTTCCCTTATAAACCACCCCAACTCTTTTTATTATATATGTACTAGAACCTGACCCATCTATAGATTGAATAGATAAATAAAATTAGTATTAGAAGAAGTATGTGTTTCAAAATTAAGTTTGAAAAAAAATTGAATACTCAACATGAATGAATAAAGCAAAATGCCTTCAACATAAAATAACTCAACAAGGGTTGACATGCCGTACAATCAACCAACCAACCAGCCAACATCATATTGGATAGGTGTACTTAAGATTATACAAATTATTTGTATTAGATAGGAATCCCAGAAAAAAAAACATGTAGATATAAATGTACAATAAATGCAATTGTCTAATCTCGAAGCATAAAAAAGAACGGGACGCGCTGACTTACCATTAAAACCAGTCAATAAATCGTGATACATACAGATTTCAGCAACTTTGATTTTAGTTTTCATATCTTTTGTATTGGGTGGTTATCGCTCTTAGGCGTCATGGTGTAATGGTTATCACCGTAGAAAATGGAATCGTCAACGCGAGTTCAAAACCTGGATGGTTCTGTTTGCATTTCACATAAGGCTAATTTAGGAAAGGTATGCATCCAAATATTCACCGTCCAACTATGGAGAGACATTAGGGCCTACTGGACCCTTTACATTTGGTTGGGCAATCAGTATAGGATAGAGAAAACTCGGAATTCAAACCTGTTAAACTCTGGGGATGGAATTTACCTTGTAATGCACACACACACACACACACATATATATATATATATATATATATGTGTGTGTGTGTGTGTGTGTGCGTGATGAGTGCTGGGAAAAAATTTTGGAGGGTTGTCCTAGAAACGTGGAAAAGCATAAAGATCAGAACCAAAATGATGAATATTGTTTTCTTAATCCTATTTATTTTCCTTATATTTCGAGGTACATTTCTCTTTCTCAAAGTTTTATTTTAGACTCATATATACCCTTAAATCTATTTGTATACATATTTATTTTCATTGTGTATAACAGCAATAACCTATATATATATATATATATATATATATATATATATATATATTGTTGAACAACGCAGCCATTTTTTGTCTGCAAAACTTGTTCCATATTCTTTCAAGTTGCCGGATTGATGTGATTATATCTGGCAAAAATTGGCTGATGTATTTGCCATAACTTATTTCCGCCCTATCGTGGACCATCTTCAGGGGTAGTTCATAAACAATACAACAATGGGTTTTTGCCAACAAAAAATGGCTGCGGTTTCAACAAAATATGCTTCAAAGAAGACATGCTGCTTAACTATATATATATATATATATATATATATATATATATATATATATATATATATATATTGGAGGATATCTGCTTAATTGAAGTCATATCTAATTTTGAAAATTGATTAGTTAATAATTAATGAATATAGGCGGGTATATATGTTCAAATGTAAGGCTAAACAAATCGAGAAAATGTCAATCCCTGAATGTACATTTCGACCTATTAGGTCTCATCAGAAAGGTTATAGACATGGGAGACTGCTCCGCGTGTGACTCGAAACCTCGACTGCCAAGCTGACAGGCGAAGTCTCTAACCACTACACCAGCTGGCCATTCCCAGATTCTTCGTTTGTTTTGAACTTATCTATATTCCACTTTTTATTGACTTGCTACACGACAGTATGAGAGTGAGTAAATAAACAATGTGTTTATTTGATATGGCTTTTAGCCGACAATTTTTGGAGGATATGTGCTTAATTGAAGTCATACCTAATTTTGAAAATTAATTAAATAATTGACAGAAATGGTGTAAAAAATGTTTACACCATTTCTGTCATTTAAAAAAACGAACTATTTCGTTTACCTGATGAATGCTTTAGCAGGAAACCATTGGTAGTAATATCGTTCCCAAATAAATGAATGAAAGCTAAAACTTTTATTTGTCACTTCATTCAACTATATATATATATATATATATATATATATATATATATATATATATGAGGTCACTTTTATGGTATCTCGAAATGCAGTGTAGCTTACTTGGATGTGAAAAACTTCCATCTAAGTAATATGCAACAGGTTATACTATGTTACATGATACCAGCAATTAGTATCAATTCCAGACCTAACCTAGTTGTGACTTGTGAAAAATCAGCGGGTCTTATTTTCTTTAAAAAATTCAAATCAAAATAGTTGTATTCTTCGAACTCCTAAGGACAATATACGACACAAGGACAATATTTGGTTCTTCAAACCGATTGCCGTACCAGATCTTTAGGGTAGAAGTTTGCCCTACTATTTATCCACCCTGTTGCCTGGTGCATTAAAATACAACGACTGCACCTCTACAGAGGGGTAACCCCCCCCCCAATGAGGCCACCTGTTAGCTGTGGGCAATGTCCTGTGATGCTTAAGAATGGCATCCTGGTGGTTGAGCAGTCCATGATATGCAACGCTCACCTTTGGCCCTTACATAGGCTAAACAATCGGTCGGACAGGCACCCTTTGATCAATCGGCTGGTCATATCAAGCCCTAACACCGATATGATTGTCCCAACCCTATTACACTAATGACAATCCTCCTATCCTTTTTAGCATATATGTGCTAGAAAGCGGTGGCTGAAGGTCTCATTGTCATACATGGGTATCACGTTAAACTACGTCTAATGGTGACGTTTTATTTCTGGAGTTCTAGAGATTGTGAAGTACCCCTTCTTTGTCATTATTCCCATGTAGACTCTAACCCGGAGTGGTAGTACCTGTTATGGTCCCATCTATGGGTTAAAAGTGTGTTTAAAAACTGAGTTTGAAAAAAAAAATTCAATACCATCAAAAATGAATAAATAAAACTTCGGCATAAAATAACCCAACAAGGGTTGAAATGCCGTAAAACCCAATCAACCAACTATTTATCCATAGCTGGACAAGCTGAATTCTTTAGCTTTGGTTAGGCAACCAATATAGGAGAAGAAAAAGACTAAATTCAAATCAACATTATCCCGCTTAAAAAACTGAACTTACGTCGCATCCTGTATGTGGCGGAGGGTTGTGTTAGAAGCGAAAATGTGTAACGGTTATCGTTGTAGATAATATACTCGTTAAACCAAGTTCAATTACTAGACGAAGCTGTTTGCTTTTTACATTGTGCTAATACCCTTGATATTGAATCCGTCTTTTTTCCCTCCAGCTAATAGTAAGGCAGACTGGGTTCTTTACCTTTGATACGTAAATCAGCGTGGCAAAGGGAAACTCTGAATTCAAACCAGCTGTATTGCCCCTCTCTGATTTTTTAGATGAGGCTTGATAATTTTTATTATTTGTATTATTGGAGTAATCGGGACACATAGTGTAGTGGCGTTGAGTTAAGATAGTTCTAAGAGACAGTTATCTCTAGAGGATACCCTCGTGGATTGAATAAAAGGTTGGGTTCAGGGATCCGTGATGAATCCTGATTACGACAAGAAGGTTCTCGAGTTCGAAAAGAAGGTTCCCAGGTTCGAAGAGAAGGTTTCCGATTTCGAGAAGGTTGCCGAGTCCAAAGAAAATACCTGAAGAAGGCTGGGGGACACATCGACCGAAACGTTGTGCATATAACAATAAAGATGAGGACAATAGTCCGAATAATCAAAATAAATCAGTTGTATTCCGCTTAAAATTGCCCTTGAATCACAATCTCACTCACTCTCTCTCTCTCTCTCTCTCTCTCTCTCTCTCTCTCTCTCTCTCTATATATATATATATATATATATATATATAATATATATATATATATATATATATATATATATATATATAGAGAGAGAGAGAGAGAGAGAGAGAGAGGATGTATCATAGCCGAGGCAGTATGGTTTCTGACTATCCTGCTGAAGTCCCGGTTTCGATTTCTGTCGGAGGGAAATCATTAGTATACATTGCTGATGAGACAATAAAGTTGAAACAGTCTGTACGATGTTCTACACAGCGAATAATTCTTTACCGAAATTCACTTGTCACTATTATCTTCTATAATTATCGAATTTTATGCGATATACACATTGTAATTGCCTTCAAGCAAAAATATAAATAATATATATATATACATATATATATATATTATATTTCGTATGAATTTTTTTCCCACAGTGCTATCCAATACGAATAATTTTAAACAGGTCATACATAGTAAGTTTCCCAACCATTTAGGGTCAGAGTTGACCAGGGAGTAATGGCAATAAAGGAGTACTCCCCAATTTCCAGATCTCTAGAACTGGAGCGGCACCAATAACTTAGTACCATACATAGGATGCTCGGAGGTTCGGATAAATAGTTATTTACTGACATCCTGACGTATCAGGCAATGAATCCAGCCCTGCACTTTCAATTCGAGGTGATAGTTATTGATTGGGGGGATGGTCCCCTGGGATTCACGCTATTGATTAACATCTTACCGGTCCAGAGGCCAAAGCCACTGGACACAGGGTTCCGAAGAAGTCAAGCAAGTATAGGGGTTGGATAAATAGTACACGTTTACCCATAGCTGGGGAGTGAAGAGAAAAATGCATGCTTTTCATAAGAACATTAGCCCGAAGCAAAACGTAAAGAACTTTGTCCATGATTTGAACTCGGGAGCGCTGTATCCATTTCTTAAGACTATAATCGTTATGCTAAGAGCACCTCCATTAGAGACCAAAATGTTATTACTTTTAATACAGACTATCAGTTTTGGAGAGAAAAGTTTAGTTTAGGTCATTGCCGAGGGGACTCAGCGGGATTACATCTCTTATATTAAATCTTAACGCATCCTGGATGTTATTTGGCTCCGATCCTACGATCAATTTGCCGCGAATGTTCAAGCCTTTCACGAAGCGGGTTTGCGCAGGTCAGTAGGTCGATAGTATTGTCCACCTTATCAGCACCAACGACACTTCAACCGCTCGGTTAATTTAATTCGAGCATCCTTGAAGAAGGCAGGCTTTTTATCGGTAGACGTGCAGGACTCCTATCCGCAGGGCTGACCTATGTCTTATTGATATCTTTGCGACTGACTTTGACGGAGACGACGGCGCTTAGAGAAAGTAGGCTCAAGAAATCCTATATATGATCTGGAGAGACGGAATGCTGGATCAATAGAAGACAGCTTTTATCAAAGCCATTTCTAAGAGAGAAAGAAAAAAAATTATATGACACGCGTGTGCATATGAGTGTGTGTACGGAGGTCTTGGGCGTGTTCGGAAAAACTTGCTTAGCAGCAAGCACACATACACACACACACACACACACACACACACACACATATATATATATATACATATATATATATATATATATATATATATAATATATATAATGGATAGATGTTTTCCGTTTCTTTACAATCATTTTAAACGGTTGAAAACCTAATACAGGGCGCGGCAGAAATACCTCCCAAATGTTACGGTTTCTTTCTTTCTTTCTTTGGATTTTACGGCACGTCGACCCTAATTGGGTTATTTTATATCAAAGACGTTTTGTTCTATTCGATCTTGATGGATATTGAAAATTCTTTTTTTAATTCAAATTTTTGTGCCCATTTTGTTAAATCATTTCTCCTAGTTAACCCATAGATAGGATCCTAACAGGTACTACCATTCCGGTTCATGGTGGAATAATACCGATGAAAGAGCACTTCACGCGCTCCCCAGAAACCCAGAATTGGAACTTCACCATTAGATGCAGTTTAACGTCATACAATGGGATACAAGGGTATTAGCGTTACCTGGAATTCAAACTGTTTTATTCAAAATTTTTTTTAGCCGAGTCTGCTTCCTACGGCGATAATCGTTACGCCACAGCGACACATATCAGTAAAAGATGATAGGAAAAAACAAGCAAACAAACAACCACGGGGGTAGGTGTTGCCTGGGGGATGTCTCCCTGGGATCATGCCGTTAATTAACAACACAGGTCCAGTGGCGGAAGCCACCGGACACACAGACCCCGAAAGGCCCATGTTATTAGGGTATTTGCCTCTCACCCCACTTATGAGGCGTGACACAAAGACATTTTTATGTGGGCCCACCCACAAGCCAAAGCTCATGGGTGGTAGACACAAAAATGCGTCGATCCCGTCGGCATTCCCCCTCAAGGGGGGCGCCTCAGGCGCTGGGCAATAAACCCAGGCCTGTTCCTTTAAATCAAGGAGGCAGGTGTTGCCTGGGGGGATAGCCCCCTGGGATCGACGCTGTTAATTTCATTAATAGACACAGGCCCCGAAAATTCCGTGCTATTAGGGCATTTAAAATACTGCAATGTGTCATATATATTACTAAGAAATAAAGGTTTACATAATATGTGGTATGGTTAATTTGCATCTTGTTTTTAATAAAACCGGGTTTTATAAATAATTACTTGGTGGTATTGATCTCTAATATCATTGTTTTATTTTCCTATGAATGATTTTATATAGAAAATAATTAAAATATAATTAAAATAATTGTAATCTTGTATTCTTATTTCATTTCATTAGACTTTTTGATTTAATATATTTCATTACATTAAAACTTAAATCCCGGAAGGCGCATCTAAGGATTCGTGAAGACCGCATGTGTAAACATAATTAGGTTATATTCAGTCATCTTATATTCTAAACATCAAAAAATATTGTGAGTTTGCCAATGTTAACGACTTTTAGTCAAAGCGCATGGAGTTGTTATTGATTTTTACCTCATTCAAGCACTGACTATATGACCTGATTTAATGTATGTATTTAATGTCCTGTCAGCAGGTTACACTAAGAGCCAAGACACACACACACACGAAGACGAGTGACAGCTGCGATTGACGATTCAATCGGTCCCATGTCAACAAGAAATGGGACACGCAGTATCACATCAAAAATCAATGAAGACCCATCCAAAATAAAATTGGTCGTTTTTCTTTATAACGGCATAAATCCCATACCAAGAAGCACTCGCACTGTAATGGTTATCGTCGCAGCAAGATGTGAGATGAAGTCACTTTTTTAGATGGATTTTCCTTCTCCTAGATTGGTTTTCATACCACGGTTAATGAGACCAGTCTAACCTGCTATTTACACAAAGCTGTCTAACGTAGTATTTACTTATTTCCTAAGGGTATTGGCGCTATGTGAAATGCAAATAGCCACGTCCAGGATTTGAATTTCGATCGCCGTGTCTATTTCCCCACAACGATAATATATATCATAGTCCAATTCTCCACAGATTCCCCCCCCCAAAAAAAATATGAGAGTATGGATATAGTCAGTAGGTGCATGTAGATCGCGTAAGTATAGGTTTGTGATTTCTCATGGGACGTGAAAGTGTTCAACGTAACAAGAAGATTTTATCGGATATTAAAATTTTGGGAAGTTCTTATCTAGAAATTATTTGTATCGAACCTAACGATTATTTGGGCGAAAGCTCTACCGACTGAGCTAAGGGGATCCATTGTTTCTTCTAATGTGAACTTATGTCTGTCACAGGCTTCTTGCTTCTTGTGTGAACATGTCCCTACGATTGCTTTAAATATTTAAAATTTTATGTTTTAAGATATAATGTAAACTTAATTTTAGTCAGCACGAATTGATCAAGATTTGAACAAATACTAAATTTAGATAAAATTTAGCTGCTACAAATTCTCAAAATAAAAAAAAACGCCTAAGAAATACACGAAAACGTAAAATCACTGAAACTTTGAAACGCACGAAACATAAAAATTCCTTGTCGCCCATTACATTAGCCTCATCCTCACATAGGGGTGCCTAGAACTTCCGATTTACCGTATCGTTGGGGACACCTCATCCACCCTCTCTTTACCCTGCATCTGCCTCACGACTTTTGGCTCATCCTCCCTCTTCCCTTCTCCCCCCTCCGCCCTGCTTATATATATATATATATATATATATATATATATATATATATAGTTCTGTTTCAAAACAATAAACAAAATTCTGATGAATCCATGCAAATTCACAGAGTCGAAATATTAATTAATTGAAATTGTTTCCGATTTATCTACTATATTCTTCAACTTTTAATCACCAATTCTAAAAAGCCAGTCTGCATTATATACGATTTTTTCTCCGGGTTTTTCGTAGCCCAAATTTTGGGGCGCGAGTTATACATGAGGGTCCAAGTCTGCTATATCATAGTCCAACTGTCGGATTCACTTCCATTTACTTCAAATTGTCTATTGAAAAAACAAAATATCTGGATTTTTACATCTCCGGAGGTTAATATGATCTACAACACCACGGATTTGTCAACATTACAAATCCTTTGAAATTTTCCATCTTTCTTCAATTGTGCTGTTGACTCTTAACTTGCTTTTTTTGTGGCTGGAATAATGAACATTTTTGATACTTTTTTTTATACATTTTTTATATATTTTTACAACAAACTCTTTTGAATTTTCTTGTGGATTATAATGCTTCTGATTTTTTAAACATAAAATTCATTTTATTTTTAACACAGAATATGTATTTTCAAAATTTAAAAAATTCCGTCTCCGAACATGAACGTTCGTTTGTACCCCTCCTGTTTTTAACGGTTTACTTATTCCGTCTCTCCATCATAAATATTTCGCTCTTGAAGAAAGCTGCTTTATTAAAAGGTCGAAACAGATTTCTGTCAGCGAACTATAACATCATTCGTTTTTTCTAAAAATGTTTAATTCACAGAATTCAAAATAAAAAAGCAGTATACATATAAATAGTAGACGCGTGTAGATCACATAGATCTACTGCAATGGAAGTATAGTTAAGTAATTTCTCATGTGAAAGTGTTCACAGTCACAAGGATATATCGAATATCAAGAGTGAGTGAAGTTTTTATCTAGACATTCTTCTTTGTCTCTAAGGTCTCTGACCTCGACGTGACGGTTGCCAATGAAACCGGGACTGGCTTTTACGATGATGGCCATTTTGAAAGCTGCAGACCCCCATATGTGCGATATGTGTCGTTAGGCGGTTTTATCTCTAACAACAAAAACGGAAAATCGATTGCTGTTACTTTTATCCGATTTATTTTGCATATTGCAACGTTATCCATGTTTACTTACGTTTGTAGACATGCGAAGTAAATGTTGGCTTTTTGCGGTCTTGGCTGATAAAATTGTCTCCGATTGGTGCATTGCGCAATATCATGTGTGTTTGTGGGGTCTGGATTTCTAAATTGAAATATTTTCCCTTTTATAATTTTTAAGAAAAACACCCGAGAAAATTATGTTTATTTTTTTTTTTTAGCATTTAGATTAAAATCTCTTTTGAATTTCCTTATATACTTAGGCAAATCTATCGATTAGGTATATATCTATTTAGGAAGAGAACAGAATGTGAGACAAGTCTCGTTTTATTGTTGGGCATAGGCCCTTGAGTGAATTTTTTTCTAATTTGCTCCCTTCTCCGTGGGAACTATATCACATACACAGACACATACACACATACACACGCACTGCACACACGTGCTTGCGCACTACACACACATATGCGCACTGCACACACACACACACACACACACACACACACATATATATATATATATATATATATATATATATATATAGTATCCTCGTACCACTTCAACGTTTCCGTTGGAGTAGTATTTGTAATTTAGTAAAGAGTGCTCAATACTTCATAAAAAGTACAGCTATAATAACAAAAATGTGAAAAATTGTAGAGTCTACCGCTGTTTCGATTTTACAGAACCATACAGTGTACAATGTAGCGTCCTGGTGAGATCACAACGATTGAAACCCCAGTAGACCCATAATTCTTTCAGAATTATATATATATATATAAATATATATATTATATATATATATATATATATATATATGGGAGAAATGAGAGGACGTTAATCCGACAGTATGTGGAGAAAGGTAGACAAACATGAGATGTTATGGAAAATGGATGTTTATTGTCGACGATGCAACGTTTCGGTCTGTTAGACCTTCTTCATATATATATATATATATATATATATATATATATATATATATATATATATATATATTATATATATGACTGAATAGAGAATAAATGAGAAAAGTATTGGCATGAAAAGGTGCTCAATGCTAATAAAGCAGAGCAGGTTTATAATCAATAGTAATGGTATTTTGGAGGATTTGGACTCATAACTTAAAGTTTCATGGTTATGCAATCCTTAGATGAGTCAAATATTTAAGATCTTAAAAAACAGTAGTTTTTTAGCGTTTATATAAACGTGAAGCGTTTTCACGCGATAGAATGTTATATATAAAAATGTATAATATTCCATCGCGTGAAAACGCTTCACGTTTATATAAACGCTAAAAAACTACTGGTTTTTAAGATGTCAACCATTTGAATTATCTGAGAATTGCATAACCATGAAACTTTAAGCTATGAGTCCAAATCATCCATAATACCATTACTATTTATTAATTAATTAACTTTCATAATTAGGTACGACTTCAATTAAGCACATATTCTCCCAAAAATTGTCAGCTAAAAAAAGCCATATCATAAATACACCGCTTGTGTATCTACTTCTCATATATATATATATATATATATATATATATATATATATATATATATATATATAAGATGGTTTTCACTGAATAGATGAATTTCTAATATATTTCTCTGACCGAATTTTCGTGGCTTGTGAAGCACTTAAAAACTTCTAAACACTTTCTAAAAACAATTTCTTTCACAATAAATTTTGTCCTGACAAAAACTCAAGGTCGAAACTAATTGGGAACAATTAAAAAATAAATAACATAAAACATTCCTGTTCGTCTTATTTCTTTTTGTTCATCTTATATCTTTTTCTGGCACAGTTACATATTTGTATATTTGTTACAAAATATCAATGCTAAGAGGCCATTTAACTCAGTCAGTAGAACATCCACGTCGGAACCACAAAGTTCAGGGTTTGCAAACTCGACACATGAGCAGCACAGCTTGGGTCAGTGTGGTAAAGTGGAGAGCTGCTGGAAGGTATGGTGTGAAACCTCAGGCGCAAAACAAATTAAAAGGGGATAGACTCCCGCACTGTCCGGCTGATACCGACAATAGGCCACTCCGCTGAGTTTACTTAAAAAAAATCTTCGTTTGTATCATATTCCACAAGTGATAATAAAATTCAGGTGTTTTTAGTGTAGAAGTGAAGTAACTTTTATAAAAACACGGATGAAAGTATACTTATTATCGGTGTGATTTCGAGAGATACAAACGCGCATGCGCACACACACACACGCACACACACACACACGCACGCACGCACACACACACACACACCACACATATATATATATGTATAGATATATAAGACAGATAGATAAATAGATAGAAATGATAGTTAGATAGATAGAGAGAGAGAGAGAGAGAGAGAGAGAGAGAGAGAGAGAGAGATGAAAAAGGAGAAATAGAAAAATAGGGGGAAAAGAGATGAAGAGGGATATATAAAGAGAGATAAAGACACAACACCACACACACACACACACACATATATAATATATATATATATATATATAGAGAGAGAGAGAGATAGATAGATAGATAGGTAGATAGATAGATAGATAGATATTTTGTTTGGAAGAAAGGAAATTAAGTGGTCGATTACATGTGTAAGAGAAAGCATTTGTTACCATTGATTTTAACCTGCATATATATATATTATATATATATATATATATATATTGGTGTGTGTGTGTGTGTGTGTGGTGTGTGGTGTGTATGTGTGTGTGTGTGTGTCTAAGACACTGTTTGAATAAATGGTAACAAACGCCCATCTCGGTATAGTATATCATACACACACACACACTCTCAGACACACCACACACACACACACACACATATATAAATATATAATATATATATATATATATATATATATATATATATATATATATATATATATATATAATATACTAGTATAGTCACATTCTACTTTATATGAAAGTGGCATATTGTTGTTGTCGAATACAATTTTTTGTACCTCTTCTCTATGTACTGAGACTGGTTTTCAGAAATTGGTTAAAATAGTAAAACAAACTTCTTCTGTGCGACTTTGGATACCGGAAGTCCTTTTTCGAATGCCATGAATCCCAAGATGGAGAAGATGACGAGGCCAGCAAAGATACTTGTCAGGCAGTTAATAGTCGACACAATATGGCGTCCCGAAGCAGTTATTTCTGAATTTGTTGAAACTCGAGATGCTATGAGGCCACCGGTCCCAGTACTTAACGAGAAAAATATCTGCGTGGCTGCGTCACTCCACACCTGTGAATAAAATAAAAATAAAATCAGAACATCAATAGACAACATAATATATTTGTCTTTATTTATGAGATGAGGCTCGATTTGAATAATTCTGATATTTTGGACTGTTTTCCTCATCTTTCTTGTGATATAAGATTAAGCAAGATTGAGAGATGGTAATAATGAACCGGCGAGTTATCATGAATGAGATAGCTTTCTGCCTAAGAAATCATCCACGATGAGCTTAGCTTCCATAAAACAAGAATGTGAATAATTTTACATCTTTCTCGTATATATATATATACTGTTAAGTATCTGGCCGCCATCCTTGGCCAGTTGTAAAAGAACTTAAAGTAAATAAGTAAGTCCCGAGTTATAGCAATCCTTTGTCAAGTCAGTAAGTCCTGTGGTATAGTATCCTTTGGTAAGTCAATAAGTCCTTTGGGTCCGACATCCAAGAAGATCCAAGTAGCAATGAGCTAAGATTTAGAATCAGGCCAGTATAAATACAACAACAGCAGCAGCACTGCCAATGATTGGATGAGAGGTTGCCTTCGCTGGTCACATGGTAGTCGGCGAGTCTATATGTAAAAGTAGCCGTCTGGCACGCCTTATATTAAAAAAATTCCAAACATATACATGAAGATATACTGAGATAGTTACGTTCAGGTAAACGAATTAAATGTAAATTTTTTGTTAGACAAGTTTCTCTCAATTTTCGTTACACGTTGAAAATGATTATTTAGATCTGGCTCAACTATGTTGTCAAATTTTGATATTTTGGATGTTGTCCTCATCTTTATTGCGGTGTGAATAAACACAATGTTCAGGCCACTGTAAACTCGGATCTTGTTTAGTTGTTTTTAATTACCTTGAAATAAGTCATCATCAGATGATAACCTTAAATTCAAACCCAATTTCGGAGCTAAAGTCATGGTGTTTGAACTAGTGGTAACGGAATTTGTAGCCCCAAAACCACGTTTGAATTCAAGGTTATCGTCTGATAATTTTTAGGTATTTAAAAAAAATAACTCAACAAATTCCGAGGTTATAGTGGCCTGAACATGGTGTTTATACTATAGGGATTGGCCCTATATTTTACGGCATGTGGAATTGACAAAATTAAAATAATTAAGTTTTCTAAAATAACTACTTTTACATGATTTTGGTAGCAATTCCGATGGCGTACATATTTTCCCATGGAATTTTAAACCATTGTAAAACTAGTTATTTAAGAAAACTTAATTATTTTAATTTTGTCATTCCACATGCCGTAAAAATATAGGGGCCAATCCCTATAATACCTAGCAGAATGAAAATGAGGAAAACGATTAGGATGGATGAGAAATGGGAGAGAAACTAGTTTAAATATAAAATTATATTTAATTCGTTTACATGAATGTAAATATCTCAGTTAACTTTCTTTCTTTTTCTCAGATTGATTGTGTATGTATCTATATTGTGTAGTAAAAATACAAATTATATTCATTCACTGATTTGGCTTATGACAGATGGATTTAAAAAAAATTGAAAAATAATTTTCGAAATGAAGCATTATAACATCCCATTTTAACATCACTCTGAAGATGGTATAACAACAAAAAAGAATGAAACATTAAACATTGGCATATTATCATTTATATATTTTCATATTTTTATATTAACAACACACACACACGTATATATATATATATAATATACATATATAATATATATATATATATACTGTGTGTGTGTGTGTGTGTGTAGTCTGTGTGTGTGTGTGTGTTAATATAAAAAATAGAAAATATTATAAATGATAATATGCCAAATGTTTTAATGTTTCATCTTTTTTGTTGTTATACACCTTCAAGAGTGATGTTAAATGGGATGTTATAATGCTTCATTCATCCGAAAATTATTTTCAATTATGAAATATATGAAAGGTAAATGGATATTGAATCCGACAATATGTGTAGAAAGTTTTGTAGAAAAAAAACAACAGATGTTAAAAGTTTTTGCTGACAGAAATCTGTTTTCGACATTATGAAGATGTCTTTATCAAAGCAACATTGTAAACGGAAAAACGAAATAAATATATCATTAATCACGAGGCACAGAACGCTCTCGATCAGTACGGAATTTTATATTTATATGTGGTGTGTGTCTAAGACACTGTTTGAATAAATGGTAACAAACGCCCATTACTGGTATAGTAATCATACACAACACACACACTCTTCAGACACACACACACACACAGCACACACACATATATAATATATATATATATATATATAAATATATATTATATATTATAATATATATATATATACTATTATATAATAACTAGATAGTCACATTCTACTTTATATGAAAGTTGGCATATTGTTGTGTGAATACAATTTTTTGTACCTTTCTTCTCTATTTGTACTGAGACTGGTTTTCAGAAATTGCGTTAAAATCAGTAAACAACCTTCTTCCTGCGACTTTGGTACCGGAAGCCTTTTTCGGAATGCCATGAATTCCCAATGATGGAGAAGAGACGAGGCCGAGCAAAGTACTTGTCAGGCAGTTAATTAGTGCGACACCTAATATGGCCGTCCCGAAAGCAGTTATTCTGAATTTTGTTGAAACTCGAGATGGCTATGAGGCCACACGGTTCCCAGTACTTTAACGAGAAAAATATTCTTGCAGTGGCTGCGTCACTCCACACCTGTGAATAAAATAAAAATAAAATCAGAACTCAAATTAGACTACATAATATATTTGTCTTTATTTATGAGGATGAGGCTCGATTTGATAATTCTGATATTTTGGACTGTTTTCCTCATCTTTCTGTGATATAAGATTAAGCCAAGAATGAGAGATGGTAAAATGAACCGGCGAGTTTATCATGAATGAGATAGCTTTCTGCCTAAAAATCATCCACGATGCAGCTTAGCTTCCATAAACAAGATGTGGAATAATTTTACATCTTTCTCGTATATATATATATTACTGTTAAGTTCTGGCCGCGATCCTTGGCCAGTTGCTAAAAGAACTTAAAGTAAATAAGTAAGTCCCAGTTATAAGCCAATCCTTTGTCAAGTCAGTAAGTCCTGTGGGTAAGTATCCTTTGGTAAGTCAATAATCCTTTTGGGTCCGACATCCAAGGAAGATCCAAGTAGCAATGAGCTAAGATTTAGAATCAGGCCAGTATAATACAAACAACAGCAGCCGCCACTGCCAATATTGGATGAGAGTTGCCTTCCGCTGGTCACATGTAGTCAGCGAGTCTATATGTAAAAGTAGCCGTCTTGGCACACGCCTTATATTAAAAATCCAACATATACATGAAATACTGAGATAGTTACGTTCAGTAAAACGAATTAAATGTAAATTTGTTAGACAAGTTCTCTCAATTTTCGTTACACGCTTTGAAATGATTATTTAGACTGGCATCAAACTATGTTTCAAATTTTGATATTTTGGATGTTGCTCCTCATCTTTATTGCGGTGTGGAATAAACACAATGTTCAGGCACTGTAAACTTCGCGATCTTGTTTATTGTTTTTTAATTAACCTTGCAAATTAAGTCATCATCAGATGATAACCTTAAATTTCAAACCCAATTCGGAGCTAAAGTCATGGTGTTTTGCAACTAGTGCGTAACGGAATTGTAGCCCCAAAACCACGTTTTGAATTCAAGGTTATCGTCTGATAATTTTTAGGTATTTAAAAAAAAAATAACTCAACAAATTCCGAGTTATAGTGGCCTGAACATGGTGTTTATACTATAGGGATTGGCCCTATATTTTTACGCATGTGGAATGGACAAATTAAAATATAATTAAGTTTTTCTTAAATAACTACTTATACAATGATTGTAACATTTCCGATGGCGTACAATTTCCCATGGAAATTTAAACCATGTAAAACTAGTTATTTAAGAAAACTTAATTATTTTTAATTTGTTCAATTCCACATGCCGTAAAAATATAGGCGTGGCCAATCCCTATAAACCTAGCAGAATGAAAAATGAGGAAACGATTAGGATGGATGAGAAAAATGCGAGAGAAACTAGTTTATATAGAGAATTATATTAATTCGTTTACATGAATGTAAAATATCTCAGTTAACTTTTTTCTTTTTTCTCAGTTGATTGTGTATGTATCTATATTGTGTAGTAAAATACAATATTATATCATTCACTGATTTGGCTTATGACAGATGATTTAAAAAAAATGAAAATAATTTTCGAATGAAGCATTATAACATCCCATTTTAACATCACTCTGAAGATGGTATACAACAAAAAAGATGCAAACATTAAACATTGCATATTATCATTTATAAATTTCATATTTTTATATTAAACACAACACACACAACGTAATATATTATATATATATACATATATATATATATATATATATACGTGTGTGTGTGTGTGTGTGGTAAGTCATGTGTGTGTGTGTGCTGTTAATATAAAAATTATGAAAATCATTATAAATGATAATATGCCAATGTTTAATGTTTCATCTTTTTGTTGTTTATACCACCTTTCAGAGTGATGTTAAAATGGGAGTATAATGCTTCATCCGAAAATTATTTTCAATTATGAAATATATGAAGGCTAAAATGATTATTGAATCGACAATATGTGTAGAAAGTTTTCGTAGAAAAAACAACAAGATTGTAAAAAGTTTGCTACAGAAATCTGTTTCGACATTATAAGAGTCTTATCAAAGCAACATTGTAAACGGAAAAACGAAATTAAATATATCATTTAATCACGAGGCACCAGAACGGCTCTCGATCAGTTACCGGAATTTATATTTTATATACACTTTTACTGCAAAACTCTTTTGAGTTTTTTAATGAAAAAAGCTTATGATTTTTAAAAATAAAATATTATTTTATTTTTAACATAAATACGCCTTTAAAAAAAAAATTAAATTCCGGTACTGATCGAGAGCGTCTGTTGCCTCGCGATTAATGAATATATGTATTTCGTTTTCCGTTTACAATGTTGCTTTGATAAAGACATCTTCATAATGTCGAAACAGATTTCTTATGTCACCAAACTTTTAAAACATCTTGTTGTTTTTTTCTACAAAACTTTCTACACACACACACACAACCACACACACACATATATATATATATATATATATATATATTATATATATATATATATATGTGTGTGTGATGGTGTGTTGTGTAAATATCTGGCATGAGCCGAACTCATGTGGATTGAAATTGATTTTAGAACAGAACAATGGACTAATCTAGAGAGAACAAAGCTCTCCATTGATGATAATCCGTCGCGTCATCATTAGCATCTTTCTGAATCTTTTCCTCAGTGGTGGAAGATTGACAGGCACTGGTTAAAAGTATTCAGAGACAGAAGCTTATTACCAAGACACAAATTATAATGAACGAAAATTTCATTTTCTTCAAACTAATAACACCTGTGTTGAGAAAGTATTCAAAACTAAAGCTGTATTTGCTGAGGCAAAAATGAACAATGAATGAAAGGTTAACTTTTTCGTAAAAAATAAAAATAAAAATAGAAGCTATTGTTCAAAAAGTATCGAGGCCTTAATATTTGTACTTTATCACGACAGCAATGAACAATGAATAAAACTGTAAAGTTGCTTCAAATACGAATATTTGAAAAAATTGTCTAGACTGAATCTTTATTTCCAATCTTTATTCCTCGGTTAAAAACTCAACACATGAAAGAAATGTTTATTTTGAAATAGAACCCTTGGCCATTTAGTACATTTTATTTCAGTAAGTTTTCTCAGATTGATATGTGTATATATCTATTATTGTTAAGTAAAAATACAATTATTATATCATACACTGGTATGCTTATGACAGACGGATTTTTAAAAAAATTGAAAATTAATTTTCGGAGAAGCATTCATACATCCCATTTAACATTCACTCTGGTTAGCGTGGTATAACAACAAAAAAGATGAAACATTAAACATTGTATATATCAATTATAAGTGTGTGGTTGTGTGTGTGTTAGTATAAAAATATAAAAACATATAAATTAATATACCAATGTTTAATGCTTTCATTCTTTTTGTTGCTTATACCACCTACAGAGTGATGTTAAAATGGGGATGTTTATAATGCTTCATCCGAAATTAATTTTCAATTTTTTTTAAAATCGTCTGTCATAAGCCATACCAGTGTATGATATAATATTGATTTTACTTAACATATAGATATATACACATATCATCTGAGAAACTTACTGGAATAAATGTACTAAATGCAAAGGGTCTCTATTTTCAAAATAACATTCTTTCATTGTGAGTTTACGAGGCAAAAATAAAGATTGGAAAAAAAGATTTCAGTCTAGACACATTTTTTTCAAAATAAATTCTTGCTATTTTTGAAGCAACTTTTACGTTTTATTCATTGTTCATTGCTGTCGCTGATAAATACATATTAGCCTCGGATACTTTTGAACATACTTCTATATTTTATTTTATTTTACGAAAAGTTAACCTTTCATTCATTGTTCATTTGTGCCTCAGGCAAATACAGCTTTAGTTTTGATACTTTCTCAACACACCGGTGTTATTAGTTTGAAGAAAATCCTGAATTTTCGTTCATTTATAAATTGTGTCTTGGGTAAATTACAGCTTTCTGTCTCGATACTTTTTTAAACCAGTGCCTGTCAACTCCCACCACTGAGGAAAAATTCAGAAAGTATGTGCTAATGATGAACGACGAGTTAATCATCAATGAGAGCTGGTTCTCCTAGGATTAGTCATGTTCTGTCTAATCATATCATCCACAATGAGCTCGGCCATGCAGATATTAACTACACACACACACACACACACATATATAGTTATATATATATATATATATATATATATATATATTATAATATATGTGGTGTTGTTGTGTGTGATGTGTGTGTGATGTAGAATTAAATTTGATTAGAAAAAAACAAACCAAGATGTTTAAAAGTTTATGCTGGACAGAAATCTGCTTTCGGACATATGAAAGTATGCTCTACAAAGCAACATTGTAAAACGCGAAAAACGAAATACAGTATATCATTATCACGCAGGCACAGAAACGCTCCGAATCAGTACCGGAATTTAATTTTTTTTTAAAGACGTATTATTGTTAAAAATAAAAATAATCTTTATTTTTTAAAAATCATAATTCATTTTTATTCATTAAAAAACTCCAAAAAGGAGTTTGCAAGTAGTGTNGCGGTCATTAAATGATGCACTATACCATATCATCTTCATTAACAAAATATTTAGATCTTAATACAAATCCAACATGAATTAATTCATTAAAATTACTACAAGATCAAAATGGAAAATAGATGTTCGGCAACAAATATTCCAAGCTTGGCAACAAGTTATTAAGACCAATTTAATTACACCATTTTATAACGTTCGTAATATGGGTGAATCTACGTTAACTGTGGGAATTACTCCACTGTAACAAATTAAATAATACTATTGAAGTAATTATTGAAACAAGGGGGTGGTGGCTTAAGTCAATTGCCTGCCACACCTAAATATTTTTAATATTCAGGGGGGGGGGGGTAACCATATAGATTTACATATCGTATTAACAAATTTTCGGAGGAGACAACTCCGCCTATAGTAGCCAACAGAGTTCGGATTTCACGGCAGGACACCAGCTAGGGCGTTTTTTAAGGGGCATGGGAGGCCAGGACGTATCTTATGCGATACATGACACTCCAATATTATTCAGCTAGTAAACATACTACCGTATAATAACGAGATTATTGCTAGAATTAAGCTTACTGTCTCACCTGAGAGAACACAAGAAGTCAACGTTACCGATTAATATTAAGTAGTATACCAAAAACACAAGCAATGTCCTACATTTCAACTTCTCGATACACAACGAAAATATCAACATAATTGTATTAGTTCATCATAAGTATTTCCCACATCTACCCTACTACATATTGAGTACACCGGAGAGAGAGCAGTTACGTCAATGTTTCAGGAAGTCGCCAGATTAATATGCCTCAGCATTGGAACATCTTCCGAAGTTGCTTATTAAAACGACAACAGACGCTTCCCGTTTCCATTGAACTTCTCATTGTCGTGTAAACTACAGAACACGTGTGATTCACCTAAGATGGCACCGCGGAGTGACTCATTGTCGAACTGGAGAACTGGAGAAAAAAAAAGAGAGAGGATGGAATCTAGAAAACCTTTGTCGGCTTGAAATAGAGATTGGCGCGAAAAGAATATTTCAAGAGACCTCAGAAAAAAATGGACGAAACATGGATAGCAAGCGAATTGAAATCACTGGCAAAATCAGAAAAAAAATGCAGACGACAATCCGAAAGGAGAGTGTGTTGAGAAGTTTCCGATGTAAGATACGCAATTGAATAAAAAGGGAGCTACAGACACTAATCTTCAACACGAGGTCATGTGTGCACTATTAAATCCGATTCACTCCCCATGCGGTGAGTAACCCACTGAGGGCTGCAAATGATACCATATCGGATTTTTTAGTACTTTGGCACGAGAGAAACGTGGTAATTCATGCCTAATGTATTCCACCCCGCAGGTGATTGATTAATGTGTTTTTCTCTTTTGCTTTTCTTTTTATTTTCACGAACATATATTCCTTTTATTCGATGACAGCAACAATTTCCGAAAATAACCTTAAAAAGAAATCATGAGGTTTATTAAAAAGTAGGTGTTTAAAAAAACTCGGACGTTTCCGATAGTATAAAAATCACGAGAATTTATTAGTCATATCTGAGTATTTTAAAGCATATAACAAAAAAATTGAATTCTAACAAAAATATGCACAAATAAAATACAGAATTATATCCGCGCATAGGAATTCATATGTATTATATTAATTACATGTGAAAAGTGAATTCATTAAATTCATTTTACACCTCACTAATATTAACATACAACCTACATACTTAGTCGCCTGTCCGCTCAGATTTCAGACACTGTAGAAGTCTAAAACTCAAGCCGTCATGTTAGCCGAGACAAGGAACCACACAAAAAAAAAAGAGGGTTAGAAAATGCCCAGTAAAGAAAAACCACAAAATAGCAAAAAACAACAACAACCTATTTTACCAAACATGCAAGCATGTAACTAAAATACATCCTTTGAATTGCAATGTTGCCTTGTGTTCAATATTGTGAATAAGTGATGGCTGAAACAGAGTGGGGTACCTGTACATGTCCTTACTTCACGTACACACCACCAGGACCAACCAATCAGCAATCAGAAAACCTATTGCAAATGATTGTGTCTGAGTTCATAATGGAACAGATCCAAAACTCCATATATGCCCCTACTACAAACTCTAGTTTCAGTTAGTAAGCTCAGCTTGTACAGAGTTGAACACTTGAAAAAATTCCCAACAAGCACTAAGATATAACAGTACTTTTTCACATGAAGCTGTTCGTATTTATATCAACAATGGAATATTCCATATTTGCATATGGGGGATATTCATTTTTTGAATCCTGATTGAACTGCTGATTCTGTCTGGATCACGGGGCACAAAGATGAAATATACATCATTCCTGATTATCCATCCTACGCAATACAGGTACTGTATGAGATACCGTATACCATTTTGTCATCAAATCGGTGGTTAGCTCAGGAAACTATCCATACACTTCACTCTCAGCGATAGTATTATATTCCTTCTACACACAAATATCAGGTAGACGATAGTCACTTCCTAACAGGCTCAGACTCAATGTTAAACTTTGACCAAACGAAACAATGAGTGAATCTGGCAACCATAGAAGTTTCCTGGATACGACGAGAATGATTTGCACCGTTATCACATCTCGATAATTCCATTAGGGGAAATGCGTAATACAATCTTATGTTCATACATCCTTCAACACTCCAACATTGGGTAAATACCTCGGGGATATAACTCTCTGTGGTGAATTATGTAATTGGCCAGTACTGGTGGCAGCCAATAAAAGAGAAGGAAAACTGAAATTTAAACAGCAGCTTTAAACTTATTGGGTTTACAAACAGAACCATATTCGTCAGATCCCTGCTCCGAGTCCAGTGATTATTTAAGATACATGCCTACACTTTATGATGTTATCACAACTTTAGTAATGTAACAACCCTAATTGAGAAAAAACTCGTCTTTTCTAATTTATCTTAAATCTTGCTGCCTACCAATTTCGTCCTAACGGATATATACCACAACTAAAAGTTGGGATGAGCAACACCTACCGAGGCAAAAAACCGAGCAAATGGTTCCTAGTTCGATAAACCTACCCTCGCCAAAAACTCAAGCGTAATGGGTAGCTGACAGCGGATCTGATGCAGGGTAAAGTAAGCGAGAGCTATGGTAGTGTGGCAGCACCAACCTATCCAACTCAAGAAGCTTAGATATATACTGCCATTCGTCAGACATAGCGCTACGTAGAAAAGGTGGATAGACTCCCCCTCTAGAAGTAACAACGCAATGCTTGATACCGCAGACATTAAGGTATTCAACCGCCGCCAACGAACCTATACTTTAAACTTCACATGTTCAAAAAATTGGTCATAGTAAACAAGGTTCACAGACGAAACAAAAAAAAATGGCAAGTCAGGCACCCTGTAAATCGCATTTTCGCAGGTGTAAATACAAGCGAGATATTTTCTATGTATGTACTGTCTGTCCGCCTGGATATTAAGGCAACAGAATCAAAAAGGGGGACAAGCCACCTCAGGCTGTCTATGTAAAGTAGGCAAAAGAGTTAAAATACTGCAAATTGTACGAGCATGAAATTCTGAAAATAATAACAGAGGACAAAGTAGCTAAAAACCAGATATTTGATTGGATTGATCTGAAACAGCATGTCAGACGTCGATGGGTTATCATTATGTATTTTGCACAGTTATTGAATACAATCAATACGATCTGCATATAAGATAATATTGCAAAAGCCTGGTGGTTTGCAGTGATTTCCTATACTTATCAACTATATCTGTGTCAAAGGTAACATTATTATCTTTTAATAATAGATCATTAATTTGCACATGGTTATATTTGGTGTTCAATTAACCTAATTAACATACCTTTCAGTTTCTTGAGGAATACTTGTATACTAAGTTAATGATCTATAATAAATCAACAAGATAAGAATCAAAAAACTCAAGGATATTACATCAATACAGAATAGGAATACAATTAGAATCATATACCGCCTCCTGTCGTCCTGGACCGTTAGAATATGCACAGACTAAGACAAACACTCTGCAGGGGTAGAGGGCTCCCACCAATGTAGGCGCGAGACACCTTGTTGGCTCGTCAGAGCTTGCGACCTAGTGCATCGCTACACACGGATCAAGTTTCGAGCTACATCTCTTGTTGGAGCAGCGAATAACTCACGCACGTTTGGCGCCATCATTGCCTAAACGGGCGGGTCGGAGAAGGACGGATCTTTAGTGCCCTCCGACAATTCAGGAAATAAGCGGTCACCAGAAGCTAGACCTAGCACCTATATACAATGAGAATTCCTAAGCGCCGAAATTTATCATATGGGTGAAGAAAGGCAAGTTGGCTGCGGGGTGCTAACTAAGTATGTACGCTGGGAAAGACGTTAAAACTCTATCTGATGGTTGAGAGATTGCAGTTTTATTCGGAAGGTGTTGGAAGGTAATGTGGATGCCCGCCTTGCATCACCATTGCTTACCCTGGTCCTCTGGACAACCGGAGTGGCCTAGTACCTGTTAAGGCGTCGCCATCCCACTGGGGAGATAATTAAGAAAAATGTATTTATTTACAAAATAAGTTTATATCCTTTAGGAATTGAGAGATATATTTTCAAAATTTATACGGAAATTAAATGACCCACTGAGGTATTGATATGCTGTAAAACAAACAAAAAACATGACTTATGGAATATATAAATCTATTTGATCCATAGGTGGGACCAGCCAATGGTGATGTTACTAACTAACTCTAGATCAGAAGTAAATAGTATACACCTGTGAGTTAATAGGATTCGAAGGGAAGTACTACAACAACTTCGCATCTATTCTCACCTCACAACTCCTTAACACTTCTTATTAGTCAGAATGCAGTTTATCGAACAGTAACCACATCTATGAATTTCCCATTTAATACAGGTAGACGAGCTCAGATGCACTGCTAAGGTGTATACAATTCGCCGAGTATTATTAAGACCACAGGGATGTTCCTAAAAAACCCATTGGCCCTTATGGCAATCGCAGCTAACCATTTTTTATCAATAAGATAGTCTAAGAAGCAGGTGTAATGATGGTCTTCATCAAGTCATAGGAACAGGAATGACATGGGAATCTCTATCCGATAAATGACGAAACCTGTATCCAGTTCATGGAAGGTCCTGTGTAATCGCGGAGGAATTCACCACTTATCCATTGCCATTGTCTTCTGGTCCACCTCTGATGCGTCCGGATGGATAGTAAACTGTTAATGGTGTGCAGCACTCTATGGGCTTAAACTAAACAAATTTTTATCTAAAAAATTGAGTATCCACTCAATGAATGAATTTATTTATCAGACTTGTCGGCAATATATTAATGCACCAACCAAGGTTTGGATATGCCACAAAACAAACAAGCAGATAACAATGAAAACAGTTCTAACGAAAGACAAAAACCAAAAGTAAATCATAAGTCACCTTCATTTAAGTTTTGAGTATTTAGACTTTTACCTCTCGCTGGGTTTGCTCTTTGATTTGTAAAAGGTTGATTGTTAGCAGTGTCAGGAAAGAAAAGTAAAAAAAAGACACGAAGTATGTGCATCACTTATCTTTAAGACAGGAGGGCAAGACGGGGACCCAGCAACAACGGTCCTGATGAAAACATAGCGAGTTTTGACAATCGAATTTTAACACCACTACAAGGTTATTCAGAAACTTAGAAGACTGGGCATTCGAACAAACGCTCATGAAAGTTGGCATGGTAGAATTTGGTGCACCCACTGTCCCAGTCAACTGTGAAAATTATAAGAGTGATCGCCGATCGCTGCCCACACAAAGGTCTTATGCTGGAAACCGACGCAAGTACGCTGCTCCTACAAACCTACTCATAATAAGGTTTCATACATTTACTCATATCAACTCCAATAAAGTTCATTTTTATATTTTTTTTTTACGGTTTTAAGATCCATAAAAGAAAGACGCACAAATTTGCTTAGATGACGTATTTACAGAATTACACAATCGAGAGATCACACGTCCCACAACTGATACATGGCCGCCAGCTAAATTCAATATTTGCAACAGAGTCAAACATAAATGCAGCTCATATCTCTTGTGTAATATATGTACAAAACGTAAACGCATCACTTTTCCTCTCTTCCCTCTCCCTTCTGTCCTCTTCTTCTCTCCTTCGTCTCTCTTATATATAATTAATATAGTATATATACTCTATCTATAATAAAATTTCATAACATCACACACACACATACAATATGTTTGCATGTATGTATAAATAATACAGTCTTTGAGGGTGTATTATATATATCAAATATAATACGATATATATAATATTATATATATATTAAAAAACAACCCAAATGATACTGTTCAAAGTGAAAACATTTTATATAAAACTTCGACTGATATGATCTTGAGAACATATATCGCATTTTTCATGAAATACGGTACATCAAGCTTGTACTATTCTCCGTCGCGTCTTCACTGATACAGATTTTCTAAAATCGAAATACTTGTTCATATCAGCGAAGTTAATAAAATGTTTTCACCACTTATTAATACAGTCACATTTTGGGATGTATTTTCATAATCTTTTTTATATATATACTCATATACACCGTCACGGATTCATTTCCTATTTCTTTTAGACTTTATATATACTAGCATTGTGCAACACAGCAAAAAGATACATGACAGAGTCAATAGGTCATTAGATGGAGTAGACACGACACAGGATTTTGAGATAATAATTTGAAAATATTACTTGTTTAATTGCGTTTCTATGTTCAGACGAGGTGTATTACAAATGTATTATCTTTGATAGTTTCCAAAATTATTATCAGATGTTTGGTAAAAACAGGATTGTGATAGTTCAATACCGTTCTCGCACACCCAGTCATAGGTTCAATCGGAAACACAAATTTCACATAAATCCATAGTATACCTTACTGATGGTTTTCGCGAGATACTTCATGGTAAGAAAGATTTATTCTCAGGAGTACTGTACCTGAGGATGATTCTCTGAGAGGATTATTAAACATAAAATCTCTTCAGAAATACTTCTCGCCCTCCAACAATTCAGGTAACTTCTCTCACAAATAAACGTACCAGGACTGTTAAATTGCGCTGCCTTTAAGTTACTGTTGTGAATTGTCCTACATTCCTTTCCTTAATTCTTAAATGTAATATCCTCTTGGTATTATATAATAGTCGGTCGGTTGAGGATATCGATTTTTAAGGGAAAGCTCTTTGTCTTTCCAGCACAGTTTCTTAATTCCAAAACCCACACGGGTAATATGGTCTGTAAATGAGTCCACTCTTGTTAAAACAACCTCTTAAATCATGTCATTGGCTTTACCCTTCAGCTTCAGCAAACTCTACTACTGAGTATGTGTTATTACTACACGAATGATGGCTTGATATAAATGATTTGATAAGTGAGTTAATGTATTAATTGGAGTAATCGGGACACATAGTGTAGTGGCGTTGAGTATATCATGTTTTAAAAATCTAATGAGAAGAGTTGTTTACATAATAGTTACAGAGACAGTAATTCTCTAGGGATCACCTCTTCAGGATGGACATCTTACGTATACACTATGTTGATGAGAATTCGTCAGTATGTGTGTGTTTAGAAATTCTCTGATATTGAGATTTGACAAACTCTCACATAAGTTCAAATCGTTTAAAAACATCTTACCCAAATGAGCGCTCATGTCAGGCAAGAAAGAATCGAATTCACTATGAAAATGGTTCCTTAGATTATAGTTTCGAAATTGAACGGTTGTTTCTCGCAAGATATATAAGAGAGCAATTGAAAGTATACCTTGGTAGGCGAGTAGTTCAATAAAATAGAATATGCGCTGAGAGTGCACTTACCGCTGCTGGGAAGCGATCCTGAGCCACTCTGGCAGGAACATCGTTTGTTATATTGCATATTTATAAAACTCAAAAAACATTGTAATATTTGTATTTGGTGTGGCCTCCGTAGAAGAATATTATCGGACTGGTGAATTACAACAAGATCTTTCACTGTGGAATGTAATCTCAGTAATATGGAGAAATACTAAATCCAGATTCGTGCGAACAATATATTAACTTGCCCAAACGACCGGCACATTGTAGTATTTGTTTCTTTGCCAATTCTAAAAAAAGGGGTCCTTAAAATTTTTTTTCGAACTATGGAACCTCACAACTCAGAAGAGTATAAAATGCATGGAATAATGATTATCATTTGCGAGCGATAAAAAATATTAAGAGCTTTTCTGAAAAACAATTCTCCATTCAAAAGCCGAAACATTAAACTTAAACAAACTCTCGATGAATTTAAAGAGAAAAATATCACACATTTCAGCTTACGAAAAATATACACATCAAATACAATACTAACTGTAAAACACACTCGTAATTTCATTTTTGCACACCTGTCTAATCATTCTCATCATATATGAAATTAACGTGTCTAATATCACACATCATCAAGTGTTATCTCGCAATATCCGAGGTTCCTCTTCTCTCATACATAATAATATTTTATGAATAAATCACAATTAATATTAAGTATCTAATCAGATTTCACATACAAATAAATTTCCTATAAATATTTACTATTGCATTGAATATTTTAATTTGTACTTAAAAAATTTAATAATACTATATATTTAAGTAGGAGGAAATATATTTTTTAGCGTAAGATTACCTATCTAACCAACACACCTACCCCTATTTTATTTTATGAGAAAAAAAAAATTACGTGCTAGAACAAAATACTTTTTGTATATAATGTATCTAATAAGATAAGAGTTAGGAGAGATAGAAGCTAAGAAGTAGAAAGGAGTAAGTATCTGAGTATAAAACACCTACACCCTTACCGTCTAAATGAAAAATCCCTCTCATCAATTGCCTCCTTGCCGTCTTCACACGCAAAGATACAGATAAATAGTCTCTAATACTGTCTGAGCCGTCGCGGAGAGAATGTATAAACTGAAATGTAACATTTTCATACAGAGACATAATTGAGAATAACGTCTATAAAAATCTTTAGGTTAACCAGTAGAACCAGATAATATATTACATAATCACAAACTTATCAGCAGTGAAAAAGATCGTTGAGAAGGATAGTCGCTGCACATAACTTTTGGGATACAATAATCAGAATTCTTTCAAGCATCTAGAAGATGCTCGGAGTGCAGATGTATTTACACTGAGTCTGCGAGCGGCAAAAAATTAAGATAATGCGTTCATTCGCTAAATGAGGACATAATATTATTGCAAGATTATTAATATCGAGATTATTAATCATAGATAAGCATTTTGAATCTAACTGAGATCATATAAAAGTCTTAAGATACAGAGTCCTGTACGCTATCGTTCTTACTAGGAAGTAAGAAAGGGCACAAACCGGCAGAGCGAAGAGGAGAATTAATTTCAAATGAATTCACTTTATTATAACACTCAAGAATTATCCACCTTTAGCCTCACTATTAAGTAGGGATCGAAATCGAACGGAAGATGACTCTCTACTTTTGTAAAGAACATTTATTATAGCTCGATTCTTTCACACAAACTAATGAACTTAAAACAAAAACTGCTTGCGTAAATGTGTTTTTTTTTGAGTGTTTTCAGTGAAAGCCACAATCATATATCTAGTCACTTATCGATTAAAATTTGATCTAGATTAATGGATATTAAATTAATTATAGGCCATAATAATATATATGAGAGAGATAGAGCAAAAATATAAAGTTATTGAGCCATACTTTCGTATGACCTTTTTGTTTATTGTTCTGTATAACCACAAGCTGATTGAAATAAGGTGCGGCGCATTTTTTATCCTTGAAAAGGTTGGCGCCAGGAGCGGTATTTGAATTTAGTGATTACGTACTCACTCAATTTTCTTCAAAACCGTGGAAAAAGGCACATAATTTGTAATTCTGAGACAATAATAGTGATTGTTTAAAAAAAAATGGAATGAAAAAAATAAAAAAAAAAAAAAAAAGAGTAATTTTGCAAAAATATATTAGTTATTCTGTGATTGAATATAAAAGAAAAAGAAAATAAAACACTATTCATCAATCCGGGTACCAATTGAATCAGTTGGACTAAATAGTATTTTCTTAAATCCATGAAATCTCTGAATATAAATTGCGAATTGCATGTGCTTTCAATCAGAAACAAAAGTAAATTCTTAGCGATTCGATTTTTAGTTATATAACGCATAAGAGAATTAATTTCATTGTCAACGGTAATAATAAAATCCCAAATGAAAAAACAGACAGATACCGATGAGAGACAAATATATAATTTTAAATTATATTTCAAACCATTCTATCATACAAGGGAAAGTTACTCCGAGGCTAATACATTTCAATTTCACGTTAATATCTTTAAACCACAATCTCAGTTGACATAAGTAATTAGAGATATCTATTCTCATAATAAATACATGGACTAGCTTATACGCTCAATCAACTTCTAAAATTTCTTTACAAAACCTATGAAAAGTGTATACCCACAATGACTGTTTATAGGAGTGATTAAGAGTTTAGGTTTATCCACAAATATACCTCATGATTAATAGAGTTTAACTATAAAAGCTATTTTTAGACATAAGCAAAGGAAGAGAGATATTGAAAGGGTACCACAAAAGAAACATGGTATAGTTTATACTAATACGGTGGGCTACCCAAACATCTTCCATAGAGTCTGTAATATACTTGGTTATTTGTTTTTCGGATACCTCGATGGTACCCACATAAATCCCATATTCTTCTATAGCTCTTAAACTATTAACCAAAAAATCACATAGGAGTAAAAACGTAACACTGGTATGGGTTCGCGTAAATCAGTTGATATACCATATTATACTGACGTTAGTATACGAGTAATCTCCAGTGCAATTAGAATTCACAGCCCTGCGAAACTTCTTGCGAAGTGCACTAGCATGTTAAATATAGTCTAATTAGAGCATCTGGGGAGATCATGGTCCCTGGGCATATCCCGCTATTGATTAACCATCCTTTACCCGGTCCAGAGGCCAAAGCCACTGGACACATCAGGGTCCGAAGAAGTCAAGCAAGTATAGGGGTTGGATAAATAGTAACACGTTTTACACCATAGCTTTGGGGAGTGAAGAGAAAAATCCAATGCTTTTCATAAGAACATTAGCCCAGCAAAACGTCAAAGAACTTTGTCCAGTGATTTTGAACTCGGAGCGCTGATCCATTCTCTTAAGAACTAAACGTTATGCTAAGAGCACCTCCATTAGAGACAAAAATGTATTCTTTATTATAGCAGACTATCAGTTTTGGAGAAAAGTTCTAGTTTAGCGATCATTGGAGCCGAGAGGGGCTCAAGCGGGATAAACATCTCTATATTAAATCTTAACGCATCCTGGATGCGTTATTTGGCTCCGATCCTACAATACATCTTGGCCGCGAATGTTCAAGCCTTTCACGAAGCGGGTTGCGCAGGTCAGTAGGTTCGATAGTAATTGTCCACCTTATCAGCACCAACGACACTTCAACCGCTCGGTTAATTTAATTCGAGCATCCTTGAAGAAGGCAGGCTTTTTTTATCGTAGACACTGCAGGACTCCTAATTTCGCAGGGCTGACCTATGTCTTATGATATCTTTGCGACTGACTTTGACGGAGACGACGGCGCTTAGAAGAAAGTAGGCTCAAGAAATCCTATATACTGATCTGGAGAGACGGAATGCTGGATCAATAGAAAGACAGCTTTTAATCAAAGCCATTCTAAGAGAGAAAGAAAAAAAATTATATGTAACACGATGTGACATATCGCGTTTCGAACTTGTTACTATGTATGCACGTGTGCATATGTGTGACGGAGGTCTTGGGCGTGTTTCGGAAAATTGCTTAGCAGCAAGCACACATACACACATCACACACACACACACACACCACAACACACATAATATATATATAACATATATATAGGGATAGATGTTTTCCGTTCTTTAAACAATCATTTTAAACGTTGAAAACCTAATACAGGCGCGGCGAAAATACTCCAAATGTTTACGGTTTCTTTCTTTCTTATCTTTGGATTTTACGGCACGTCGACCCTAATTGGGTTATTTTAATATCAAAAGACGTTTTGTTCTATTCGATCTTGATGGATATTGAAAATTCTTTTTAAATTCAAATTTTTGTGCCCATTTTGTTAAATCATTTCTCCTAAGTTAACCCATAGATAGGATCCTAACAGTACACACCATTCCGAAGTTCATGGTGGAATATACCGATGAAAGAGCACTTCAACGCGCTCCCCCAGAAACCCAGAATTGGAACTTCAGAACCATTAGATGCAGTTTAACGTCATACAATGGGATACAAGGGTATTCAGCGTTACCTGGAATTCAAACTGTTTATTCAAAAATTTTTTAGCACGAGTCTGCTTCCTACGAGCGATAATCGCTTACGCCACACCACACGCGAACACAATATCAGTAAAAAGTGATAGGAAAAAACAAGCACCAAAACAACAACACGGGGTAGGTGTTGCCTGGGGATGTCTCCTGGGATCATGCCGTTATTAACAACAAGCCACAGGTTCCACAGGTGGGGGAAGCCGACCGGACACACAGACCCCGAAAGGCCCATGTTATTAGGGTATTTGCCTCTCACCCAGCCTTATGAGGGCGTGACACATAGACATTTTATGTGGGCCCCACCCACACTAAAGCCAAAAAGCTCATGGTGGTAGACACAAAAATGCGTCGATCCCGCTCGTCGGCATTCCCCCTCCTCAATGGGGGCGAGCTCCAGCGCTGGCAATAACCAGGCCTGTTCCCTTAAAATCAAGGAGGCCAGGTGTTTTTTACCTGGGGGATAGCCCCTTGGGATGACGCTTGTTAATTTCATTAATAGACACAGGCCCCGAAAATTCCCGTGCTTATTAGGCATTTATTTAAAATACTGCCAATGTGTCATATATTTACTAAGAAATAAAGGTTTACATAATATGTGGTATGGTTAATTTGCATCTTGTTTTTAATAAAACCGGGTTTTATAAATAATATACTTGGTGTATTGATCTCTAATATCATTGTTTTATTTTCCTATGAATGATTTTATATAGAAAATAATTAAAATATAATTAAATAAAATTGTAAACTTTGTATTCTTTATTTCATTTCATTTAGACTTTTTATGATTTATATATATTCATTACATTAAAACTTAAATCCCGGAAGGCGCATCTAAGGATTCGTGAAGACCGCCATGTGTAACACATAATTAGGTTATATACAGTCATCTTATATTCTAAAAACATCAAAAAATATTGTGAGTTTGCCAATGTTAACGACTTTTAGTCAATAGCGCATGGAGTTGTTATTGATTTTTACTCATTCAAGCACTGACTATATGACCTGATTTAATGTATGTATTTAATGTCCTGTCAGCAGGTTACACTAAGAGCCAAGACACACACACGAAAGACGAGTGACAGCTGCGATTGCGATTCACGATTCAATCGGTCCCATGTCAACAAGAAATGGGACACGCAGTATCACAATAAAAATCAATGAGCCCATCCAAAATAAAATTGGTCGTTTTTCTTTATAACGGCATAAATCCAGATACCAGAAAGCACTCGCAACTGTAATGGTTATCGTCGCAGCAAGAGTGAGATGAAGTCACTTTTTTTAGATGGATTTTCCTTCTCCCTAGATTGGTTTTCATACCCACGGTTAATGAGACCAGTCTAACCTGCTATTTACACAAAGCTGTCTAACGTAGTATTTACTTATTTCCTAAGGGTATTGGCGCTATGTGAAATGCAAATAGCCACGTCCAGGATTTGAATTTCGATCGCCGGTGTCTATTTCCCACAACGATAATATATATCATATCCATTCTCCACAGATTCCCCCCCCCAAAAAAATATGAGAGTATGGATATAGTCAGTAGGTGCATGTAGATCGCGTAAGTATAGGTTTTGTGATTTCTCATGGGACGTGAAAGTGTTCAACGTAACAAGAAGATTTATCGGATATTAAAATTTTGGGAAGTTCTTATCTAGAAATTATTTGTATCGAACCTAACGATTATTTGGGCGAAAGCTCTACCGACTGAGCTAAGGGGATCCATTGTTTCTTCTAATGTGAACTTATGTCTGTCACAGGCTTCTTGCTTCTTGTGTGAAACATGTCCCTACGATTGCTTTAAATATTTAAAATTTTATGTTTTAAGATATAATGTAAACTTAATTTTAGTCAGCACGAATTGATCAAGATTTGAACAAATACTAAATTTAGATAAAATTTAGCTGCTACAAATTCTCAAAAATAAAAAAACGCCTAAGAAATACACGAAAACGTAAAATCACTGAAAAACTTTGAAACGCACGAAACATAAAATTCCTTGTCGCCCATTACAAATTAGCCTCATCCTCACATAGGGGTGCCTAGAACTTCCGATTTACCGTATCGTTGGGGACACCTCATCCACCCTCTCTTTACCCTGCATCTGCCTCACGACTTTTGGGCTCATTCCTCTCTTCCCTTCTCCCCCTCGCCCTGCTTATATATATATATATATATATATATATAATATATATATATATAGTTTCTGTTTCAAAACAATAAACAAATTCTGATGAATCCATGCAAATTCACAGAGTCGAAATATTAATTAATTGAAATTGTTTCCGATTTATCTACTACTATATCTTTCAACTTTTAATCACCAATTCTAAAAAGCCAGTCTGCATTTATATACGATTTTTTCTCCGGGTTTTTCGTAGCCCAAATTTTGGGGCGCGAGTTATACATGAGGGTCCAAGTCTGCTATATCATAGTCCAACTGTCGGATTCACTTCCATTTACTTCAAATTGTCTATTGAAAAAACAAAATATCTGGATTTTTACATCTCCGGAGGTAATATGATCTACAACACCACGGATTTGTCAACATTACAAATCCTTTGAAATTTTCCATCTTTCTTCAATTGTGCTGTTGACTCTTAACTTGCTTTTTTTGTGGCTGGAATAATGAACATTTTTGATACTTTTTTTATACATTTTTTTATATATTTTTACAACAAACTCTTTTTGAATTTTCTTGTGGATTATAATGCTTCTGATTTTTAAAAATAAAATTAATTTTATTTTTAACACAGAATATGTATTTTCAAATTTAAAAATTCCGTCTCCGAACATGAACGTTCGTTTGTACCCCTCCTGTTTTTTAACGGTTTACTTATTCCGTCTCTCCATCATAAAATATTTCGCTCTTGAAGAAGCTGCTTTATTAAAAGGTCGAAAAATTTCTGTCAGCGACTAATAACATCATTCGTTTTTTTCTAAAAAAAATGTTTTAATTCACAGAATTCAAATATGTTTAATCAAAATTCAAAAAAAAAAGCAGTATACATATAAATAGGTAGACGCGTGTAGATCACAATAGATCTACTGCAATGGAAGTATAAGTTAAGTAATTTCTCATGTGAAAGTGTTCACAGTCACAAGGATATATCGGAATATCAAGAGTGAGTGAAGTTTTTATCTAGACATTCTTCTTTGTCTCTAAGGTCTCTGACCTCGACGTGACGGTTGCCAATGAAAACCGGGACTGGCTTTTACGATGATGGCCATTTTGAAAGCTGCAGACCCCCATATGTGCGATATGTGTCGTTAGGCGGTTTTTATCTCTAAACAACAAAACGGAAAATCGATTGCTGTTACTTTTATCCGATTTATTTTGCATATTGCAACGTTATCCATGTTTACTTACGTTTGTAGACATGCGAAGTAAATGTTGGCTTTTTGCGGTCTTGGCTGATAAAATTGTTCTCCGATTGGTGCATTGCGCAATATCATGTGTGTTTGTGGGTCTGGATTTCTAAATTGAAATATTTTCCCTTTTATAATTTTTAAGAAAAACCCCGAGAAAATTATGTTTATTTTTTTTTTTTAGCATTTAGATTAAAATCTCTTTTTGAATTTCCTTATATACTTAGGCAAAATCTATCGATTAGGTATATATCTATTTAGGAAGAGAACAGAATGTGAGACAAGTCCTCGTTTTATTGTTGGGCATAGGCTCTTGAGTGAATTTTTTCTAATTTGCTCCCTTCTCCGTGGGAACTATATCACATACACAGACACATACACACACATACACACGCACTGCACACACGTGCTTGCGCACTACACACACATATGTCGCACTGCACAACCACACCACACACACACACACACACACACATATATATATATATATATATATATATATTATATATAGTATCCTCGTACCACTTCAACGTTTCCGTTGGAGTAGTATTTGTAATTTAGTAAGAGTGCTCAATACTTCATAAAAGTACAGCTATAATAACAAAATGTGAAAATTGCTAGAGTCTACCGCTGTTTCGATTTACAGAACCATACAGTGTACAATGTAGCGTCCTGGTGAGATCACAACGATTGAAACCCCAATAGACCCATAATTCTTTCGAGATTATATATATATATATATAATATATAATATATAATATATATAATATATATATAATGGGAGAATGAAGGACGTTAATCCGAACAGTATGTGGAGAAAGGTAGACAAACATGAGAGATGTTATGGAAAATGGATGTTTTATTGTCGACGATGCAACGTTTCGGTCTGTTAGACTTCTTCATATATATATATATATATATATATATATATATATATATATATATATATATATATATATATATATATAGACTGAATAGAGAATAAATGAGAAAAGTATTGGCATGAAAAGGTGCTCAATGCTAATAAAGCAGAGCAGGTTTATAATCAATAGTAATGGTATTTTGGGAGGATTTGGACTCATAACTTAAAGTTTCATGGTTATGCAATCCTTAGATGAGTCAAATATTTTAAGATCTTAAAAAACAGTAGTTTTTTTAGCGTTTATATAAAACGTGAAGCGTTTTCACGCTATGGAATGTTATATATAAAAAATGTATAATATTCCATCGCGTGAAAACGCTTCACGTTTATATAAACGCTAAAAAACTACTGGTTTTTAAAGATGTCAACCATTTGAATTATCTGAGAATTGCATAACCATGAAACTTTAAGCTATGAGTCCAATCATCCATAATACCATTACTATTTTAAATTAATTAACTTTCAAATTAGGTACGACTTCAATTAAGCACATATTCTCCAAAAATTGTCAGCTAAAAAAAGCCATATCATAAATACACCGCTTGTGTATCTACTTCTCATATATATATATATATATATATATATATATATATATATATATATATAAGATGGTTTTCACTGAATAGATGAATTCTAATATATTTCTCTGACCGAATTTTCGTGGCTTGTGAAGCACTTAAAAACTTCTAAACACTTTCTAAAAACAATTTCTTTCACAATAAATTTTGTCCTGACAAAAACTCAAGGTCGAAACTAATTGGGAACAATTAAAAAATAAATAACATAAAACATTCCTGTTCGTCTTATTTCTTTTGTTCATCTTATATCTTTTTCTGGCACAGTTACATATTTGTATATTTGTTACAAAATATCAATGCTAAGAGGCCATTTAACTCAGTCAGTAGAACATCCACGTCGGAACCACAAAGTTCAGGGTTTGCAACTCGCACATGAGCAGCACAGCTTGGTCAGTGTGGTAAAGTAGAGCTGCTGGAAGGTATGGTGTGAAACTCAGGCGCAAAACAAATTATAGACTCACTGTCCGGCTGATATAGGCCACTAGTTTACTTAAAAAAATCTTCGTTTGTATCATATTCCACAAGTGATAATCAATTCAGGTGTTTTTAGTAGAAGTGAAGTAACTTTATAAAAAACACGGATGAAAGTATACTTATTATCCAAACGCGCATTTATATATTGTATAGATATATAGAGACAGATAGATAAATAGATAGAAATAGATAGTTAGAATAGATCAGAGAGAGAGAGAGAGAGAGAAGAGAGAGAGAGAGAGAGATTGAAAAATAGGGGGAAAAGAGATGAAGAGGGATATATAAAGAGAGATAAAGACACACACACACACACACACACACACATACGATTACATGTGTAGAGAAAGCATTTGTTACCATTGATTTTAAACTGCATATATATAATATATATATATATATATATATATAGTGTGTGTGTGTGCGTGTGTGTGTGTGTGTGTGTGTATGTGTGTGTGTGTGTGTCTAAGACACTGTTGAATAAATGGTAACAAACGCCCATTACTGGTAATAGTATATCATACACAACACACACTCTCAGACACACACACACACACCACACCACACATATATATATATATATATATATATATATATATATATATATATATATATATATATATATATAATATACTATATAGTCACATTCTACTTTATATGAAAGTGGCATATTGTTGTTGTCGAATACAATTTTTTGTACCTTCTTCTCTATGTACTGAGACTGGTTTTCAGAAATTGGTTAAAATAGTAAAACAAACCTTCTTCTGCGACTTTGGATACCGGAAGTCCTTTTTCGAATGCCATGAATCCCAAGATGGAGAAGATGACGAGGCCAGCAAAGATACTTGTCAGGCAGTTAATAGTCGACACCAATATGGCGTCCCGAAAGCAGTTATTTCTGAATTTGTTGAAACTCGAGATGGCTATGAGGCCACCGGTCCCAGTACTTAACGAGAAAAATATCTGCGTGGCTGCGTCACTCCACACCTGTGAATAAAATAAAAATAAAATCAGAACATCAAATAGACAACATAATATATTTGTCTTTATTTATGAGATGAGGCTCGATTTGAATAATTCTGATATTTTGGACTGTTTTCCTCATCTTTCTTGTGATATAAGATTAAGCAAGATTGAGAGATGGTAATAATGAACCGGCGAGTTATCATGAATGAGGATAGCTTTCTGCTAAGAAATCATCCACGATGAGCTTTAGCTTCCATAAAACAAGAATGTGAATAATTTTACATCTTTCTCGTATATATATATATCTGTTAAGTATCTGGCCGCCATCCTTGGCCAGTTGTAAAAGAACTTAAAGTAAATAAGTAAGTCCCGAGTTATAGCAATCCTTTGTCAAGTCAGTAAGTCCTGTGGTATAGTATCCTTTGGTAAGTCAATAAGTCCTTTGGGTCCGACATCCAAGAAGATCCAAGTAGCAATGAGCTAAGATTTAGAATCAGGCCAGTATAAATACAACAACAGCAGCAGCACTGCCAATGATTGGATGAGAGGTTGCCTTCGCTGGTCACATGGTAGTCGGCGAGTCTATATGTAAAAGTAGCCGTCTGGCACACGCCTTATATTAAAAAATTCCAACATATACATGAAGATATACTGAGATAGTTACGTTCAGGTAAACGAATTAAATGTAAATTTTTGTTAGACAAGTTTCTCTCAATTTTCGTTACACGTTGAAATGATTATTTAGATCTGGCTCAACTATGTTGTCAAATTTTGATATTTTGGATGTTGTCCTCATCTTTATTGCGGTGTGAATAAACACAATGTTCAGGCCACTGTAAACTCGGATCTTGTTTAGTTGTTTTTAATTACCTTGAAATAAGTCATCATCAGATGATAACCTTAATTCAAACCCAATTTCGGAGCTAAAGTCTTGAACTAGTGATAACGGATTTGTAGCCCCAAAATCACGTTTGAATTCAAGGTTATCGTCTGATGATAACTTATTTTAAGGTAATTAAAAAAATAACTCAACAAGTTCCGGGGTTATAGTGGCTTGAACATTGTGTTTATACCGAGTGATTTTGGTAGATGGCGTACATGAAGAAACTAGTTATTTATGAAAAATATAGGGGCCAATGCAGAATGAAAATGAGGAAAACGATTAGGATGGATGAGAAAATGGAGAGAAACTAGTTTAATATAAAATTATATTTAATTCGTTTACATGAATGTAAATATCTCAGTTAACTTTCTTTCTTTTTCTCAGATTGATGTGTGTATGTATCTATATTGTGTAGTAAAATACAATATTATATCATTCACTGATTTGGCTTATGACAGATGGATTTAAAAAATTGAAAATAATTTTCGAATGAAGCATTATAACATCCCATTTTAACATCACTCTGAAGATGGTATAACAACAAAAAAGATGAAACATTAAACATTGGCATATTATCATTTATAATATTTTCATATTTTTATATTAACACACACACACACAACGTATATATATATATATATATATATATATATATATATATATATATACGTGTGTGTGTGTGTGTGTGTGTAAGTCTGTGTG
>CM042141.1:105931202-105961202 GCA_023376005.1 Doryteuthis pealeii | reverse complement strand
AACTGTATATAATGAAAAGATACGAACACATAATTAATTGACAGTTACTTAAAGCCGTTGAGTTTATGGCTTCGTTACCCTAACAGAGAGAGAGAGAGAGGAGAGAGAGAGAGAGAGAGAGAGAGAGAGAGAGAGAGAGAGAGAGAGAGAGAGAGAGCACACACACACGCACACACACATATATATATATAAACAATTTTCGTTGAACACAACAAAATCCAGTTTATTTCAATTTTTTTATTTTTATTTTCAATGTTTTTATAATATCATGAAATGAATGTATGATCACCAGAATTGGCCGACAGAGTTTCACGTTTTCGGCACGCTCTCCTGAGTTTTGCTCGGTCCACTCTTGCAGCTTGCAGTTCTGCACCCCTGTATATTGCAGCCCACCACTGCCCACGAGCAGGTGTCAGGGGCTTCCAATTATCGACGGGAATACGAAAGTACACTAATTAATTAATTAATCGGATATACATACATACATACAGTCAGACAGAAAATGATTGATTGATTGTCTAGCTGGATCTGTGGATATATCAGAATATGATAATTTAATTATTACAAGGATTGATGCTTTTCTTAAGAGCTATTGCAAAAGAATTCAACATGTAAAGAGTATAATAATCTTGATTTAACTCTCTCTCACTCTTATTTTCTTTCTTTCCTCCTTTTCATCTTTTCATTATGTTCAATTGAAACATATTAGCGTTATCACTTCCGCGCGCTCAACCCATCTTTCAGTCTTTCTCCTGCTCTCTTTCTCTCTCTCTCTCTCTCTCTCTCTCTCATTCTTTCTTTCTTTCTTTCTTTATTTCTTATTATATTTTCATGTGTAGCATTTCCTCCCCCTTTCTTTCTTTATATTAAAAACGGAATGGTCCATTATTTAGCTGCGGTAAGACACTAATAAAGAATAAGTATTCGGCGGATAAGAAACAGAAGATAACCAGGATTTACAATTTTGCATTTGATCTTAGACGATGTGGACGGTCTCATTTTTAACCAGAGGGTTTTGCAAGAACATAACGGGCGTACAATTAAGGAACACAAGTATCAATATATAGATTGATTGATACGAAAGAATTCATATTACCTTAGCATCAGTCAATCGAGTGAAGTCTGGTTTGAGGTAAAATATTATGCCATCGACTGCTCCGTCGAGAGTGACGCCGCGAACTAGAAGGACTGTAAGCATGATGTAAGGAAAAGTTGCCGTGAAGTAGACGACTTTGCCCAGGGATTGAACCCCTCGAATAAGACACACCAACACAACGATCCACGATAAAAGAAGACAGAGCGCCAGCGCCCAGTTGGGTGTCCCGAATTCATTTATCGTCGATTTCTGTTGCAGCACGTGGAGTCTGAAAGAAGAATAAGAATAAGTAGGAAAGTAGCCAAATCAGAAAATGATGTATATACATAGAGAAATAAAGCATCTATTGGTTCAGGGATACCCAAACTTTTTTTCACAGTGGACCGGATAAGTGAAAAAATAATGAGGGCGTGCCACGTTATTATTGTGTTCAATACTTGCTAGCCAGAGCGAAAGCTCTGAGAAAAAGATGTAAAACAAAATTACCTTTCCATGTTATATTCATGGATGAGCTCTTTGAAAATTAACCTTTTCAAGCAGTCGTAACAAGTGAAAATTCGGGATCGCGTAAGTAACAAGTGAAATGCTCACACGCACGACATTTTGTAACCTATCGAGAGTAGTAAAGTCCATGAAGATTTACTAAGCTTAACATGATATTTAAATTCAAATGGTATCAGAACCTCTCGTGTTCCGTACGTTTTTAACAAACAAATTCAAGTACCGTCGGCGGGCCTGATAAAATAATCTTGCGGACCAGATCCGGCCCGCGGGCCGTAGTTTGGTGCCCCTAGATTGGTTGTAAGCAGGGAAGATGTTCAGTCGAATCCCTCACTTACTAATTGTAGCGAGACCGAACGGCAAAACTCACAAACCTGTGATGAGCCAACAACGGTCCGTCGGTCGAAGAGACAGCGAGTGGCATGTTGTACGTGTGGGCGGAAGCAGAAATGTAACGAGTCCGACTAGTGGTGAAATCGTGAGTGTCCTTGAGGCCGCGATTTGTAGTGGCAAGTCTCGTGGCTGGCGAGACGAGAGTTGTGACGTGTCTCGGCCAGACCGAGTATAAAAGGAGACGGCTGGACAGTGGCGAGGTGGAAACACGACGGACTTAGTTTGTCAAAATTCTTCTCAAGTGTTACGTTGTCTTCGGTAGAATCAGAATTACATTTCGTTTGCTAGACCAATCAATCTGTTTGATCTCTGCTTCAACTTAACTTGTAAAATCGACGTTTTATTTTATCTGATTAAAATAGAAAGTGAACAGAAAAAAAGTGGAATTCAGAGCAGGGAGGGGGGCTTAAAGAGTAAGCGATGGTGCACTCAGTCAGTGTGAGAAAAATGACAATATATATTGTATTATATTATTTTAGAATAAGAGGCATCCGTGTGTGTTTGGATGTAATCCTCTCAGATAAATAATGAACCATTCTGTTTTGATTGTGAGAAAAGAAAGGGAAGAAAAATAACACATAAGACATTCGAGAAACAAAGAAAAACCAATATAATAAAAAAGAAGGAAAGAGTGATAGATGAATAGAGAGAAGAGAAAGAGAGAGAGAGAGAGAGAGAGAGAGAGAGAGAGAGAGAAGAGAGGGGGGGAGAAAGAGAAAGAGAGAGAGAGGGTGAGTTGAAGTGATAACGATATACTTCAGTCGTTTATCGTCTGCTCAAATGGAATGGAAGGATGGAAGGAAGAGAACAGTGTGTGTGTGTTTGAGAGAGAGAGAGAGAGAGAGAGAGAGAGAGAGAGAGAGAGAGAGAGAGAGAGAGAGAGAGAGAGAGAGAGAGAGTTGAAGAGATCAACAATATTGTATTAATGGAAAATGTTTGAATGTTATGCCCTGTAATTACATCAGATAAATAAAGGACCATTTCGATTTGATCTAAGAAATGAGGGTGAAGAGAAGTGACGTGCTACAATTCAGAATAAGAAAGAAAAAAAGGAAAGAAAGAAAGAGAAGAAAAAAAACAAAGAGATAATAAAGGATTGGAAAAGGGTTTGGAAAGTTTGGAAATCAGAGGAAGGATTGAAACCATTCAGAACACTGCACTGCTGCAATCTGCCAGAATACATAGAAGAGTCCTGGAGACCTGAAGAGACTTGCTGTCACTCAGACTCCAGTTAAAGAACATCAGCTAATGCGGATGTGAAAACTCAAAAGGAGTAAATAATAATAATAACGTTTGTATGTCCATGATACACTAATACCGAAGAAACAAAAGGAAAAAAAAACAAAAAAACAATATAAGTTCATTTATTCATGCTGAAACATTTAATATATCTCTAATAATAAATGGATATGTCAGTGTGTCAGTGTATTAAACTTTTTCAACTTTCCTCCCAGAAGCCGTTGCCCAATATATCATACCATTTTGGAATCTATTTTACCATTACTGTTCCTCTGCAAGAGTAGATTTAACAATAAATAACACATGAAAAGTAAAACCATTCAACCCTGATATTTCATCTTTTTGTGATTATAAACAACATTCGATATCTCATTAATACATTTTCAGTGTTACTTTGTGTATTTAGTTGTTCTTTTGTTCGTTTAAGATCGTGGCACCCAAAACCTCCTGATGTTAAACTTTGTAACCCTCGGGACCAACATTTTGGACACCCAGGGTTAGCGGTTATAAAACAGTGTTCATTGTATTTATTCATTTTTAGTCTTCGTATCTTAAACCCAACATACCACAAGAAAACAACCCCAACAAAACTGACAGAGAAGGGGTCCCCGTGACGTAGAGACTAACGTGCTGGACTGCCACATCATAGTAAGCGATTTCGAAATCCAACGACGATATTACTTTCACTTTCCAAAGGAAAGGTATAAGCCCTCTCACCCATATCTATGGGTTAAATAGTACCCCTACTGTTCTTCTGCAAGGATAGCTTTGACATTAAATAACTCATATTGGTATACATGTCATTAACTCTTTGCCTACATAATTTCATCTCAGCTGAACTAAAATTTCTTGGTATTTTTTGTCTATACGATGGGAAACATCGACAAATAGTCCTATTATCATTTTAATCCGAGTCCCTCAGCTCAATTATAAGTGATTCGTGCTAAATCTGCTGCCAGTGGTTTACGGTATGATCGCAGTGGTGGAAGGGCTGCTGTGAGCAGTTTAACGTTGGTAAAAAGAAAAAAAACAAACAAACGAAACAAAAAGAAACCAAACCAAATTGGTTTTCACGTCTTTATTTAATATATAAAACTGTAATTCCCCAGCCCGAAGTATTCCCCAGCCCGATTCCCCGATGCCACACGCCAAGTTCCTGTCGGGTGTTATATTACGAGGGGTAAATGCCATGTTTATCGATTAAAAACCGAACTGACATAGCATATCGATAAACACAATGAAACAAGGAAGTTATTATTTAACTTCCTACAGGTTGAGCTGCATATTAAAATCAATAGTTTTCTTATTATATTCTTATTTACTTTAAAAGGATATAGGAAAAAGCAAAAAACAAAAACAAAAAAAAAACAACAAAAAAACAACAACAAATAAAACAACAACAGAAAAATAAAAACCAAAAAAACACGAAAGTAAATATTGATATTTGTTGTGAAGTTGTCATTGATATATCTTTTGTCACGAACATTGTAGCGATATGTAAGCTGCAAGTTACACAATACAAACGATATATATATATATATATATATATATATATATATATATATATATATATATATATATATATATATATATATAAATGAATAAATGGATCCCTCCTTGGTGTAGATATAAATATCTACACCAAGGTATTAATTTATTCATTTATTTATAATACTTCGTATATCTAAAAATACATACATAAATCATACATACGTTTGAATTCTCAACTTTAGTTGAATCCTATCAAGGAAACACTTGATAGCATCCACCTAAAAGTTTCGGGTTGTACACGCACATACGTATAAATATATATATATTAAGATTATACATAATAATTTATATTTGTGTGTGTATATATATATAGGTGTATATATATATATATATATATATATATATATATATATGGACATATCTTATGCACACGTATATATGTATATATGTACAAATATATATATATATATATATATATATATATATATATATTATATATATATATGGATATATAGGGTGATTTTCTTTGCCACCTATATAATATATATATATATAATATATAATATATATATATATAATATATATAGTGACCCCCTTCCAAGAAAAAACAGGCCTGACTTTGAAAAAAATGTATTTTTTTTGGATCACCCCTATACTTGAGATGTATATGTGTTTGTACATATATATCGTATAAATATGTATGTCCATATGAATACCTATGTATGTATATATGTATATATTTATATATATATATTTATGTATACTATACATACACACACACAAATTGCTACTTTTTCAAAAGATAGGCAATGTAAGTAATTTTACCAAGGTAAATGTGTTAAGTTGTTAAAAAAGCGCTAATCTTGAACCAACTTCAAAAGAAGTGACCGTCACCAGTTGTTTGGTTACGTCAAGGGTCCCTGAACTTCTATTCACGGAATATTTTTGTAATACCATAATCGTGTGTTTTTAATCTGCATCTTTATTTCTTATCTAAATCAAATCACAAGGAAGATACATTAAAAAAAAAGACATCATTACGGTATGATTAACACTTTGTCGTTTTCATGCGATTTTTTATTGATATTTGTTTCATGGACAGTTAGTCATTTTCTAATGGTTAGAAAGATAGTTCCACAGAGTAATTACTATTTCGAATAGAGAGTTCTCTACTAAATAGTCCATACTTATTGTAACGATTATCATCATAAGAAATCGAATTGGATGCCCGAGTTCAAATTCTCGATAAAGTTGTTTGTCTTTCCCTCCGTAGCCAATGCATTTGTGAAAAGCATGAATCCATTTTCCCCCTAAGATATTGGATAGCCTGGGCTGTTTAAACTTGGAATGACGACCAATGTAGGAGAAGGAGCATTCTGAATTTAAACCACATGTGTACCGCTCAGAAGTGGCACCCTGGCTGGGATATCTCAATGGAAGTTACCTTAAAAAATGACCATGTGTCACATCTTGACCATGACCCTTTTGTAAAAATGAAATAAAACGGGATTTCTTCTAAGCAGTAACCGTCAGTAGTGCTTTATAATTGCACCGATAAAAAGCGAGATTGGAACTATGCCTATGTGTCAATGAACTTGCATTTTGTGAACATAACATCCTAGTACCGTATACAAATTGTGACCACTGTAAAACTGGTTTCGGGATAAAATAATCCAAAAGGGCTTGCACTCCGCAAAACCATCCAACCAACTGACCAACTCTGAATTTAATTCGGTTGGTTTTTGTTTCCCGGCATATCAAACCATTTCGGATTATTTAATGCTAAATCAAGCCTGATTGGGATACTTACTACTCGCATAAATCCCCAAATGGGTTTGAAATGGGCTCCTTAGCCTTGGTCGACAACCCATCAACTCAAGAAGTCCGACACAGAACCGCTGTTGCCCTCAAGGAAAGGCTAGGGGAGTAAACCCCGAAAATAATTCAAGAGCTGGAGTCCCTAAGGTGGTGTGATGCTGAAATCCAGTTCTACCCATTAACTCCTGCGACATTACTGTTGCCAAACTGCATTGGTAGTGTGGAGAGGGGGATTTGCTGCACGGGCAACAGCTCATCCTCCGTATGAAACCGACCAGGCTATGTAGTTCAAGTTAACAAAAAACCTTAACAATACTCCATCGTCTTTCATAGACGGAAGGATGCCAACCAACCAAGCCAGGTTGGATAAACAAAAGACTCAGATTGATTCAATTGAATATTGAAAAGGCTCACCGCTGCTTAACTTCGGTTATCTAGCAAGAAACGGTGGTTTCTATATATAGACAGATAGATAGATAGGTAGATTGTTGTTTTGTTTTGCGGTATATCAACCCTTTTTGATAAACAAAGGACTCAAGTTACTTACGGTACCTGCTGTTGTTTATGTGGTTAACCGCTTAAGCCCCGAACAGGAGTATTACTGCTTGACTTCGGTGATCTCGCGGGAACCGGAACTTTCAATAGATTGATAGATAGATACTAGATAAATAGATAGATAGATAGATAGATCGTGTCATTTAATGCCGAATCAAGTTATTTTTACTCAAGTTCCTATCAGTTCTTGCTGTTGCTTAAGTGGTCACACATATTAAGCAGGCTCAATCTAACTTTGGTAGTGTAGTGTAAACCGGTGCTTTCAGCTTGACTTCACCTTGATGCTAATGACGTAGGTGTTGGGTAAATATATACTTGTATATTGTGCTGATAAAAAATTAGTTTATGCAATTGGTGGCTATAACAATTAAACTTACATCGAGATGAAATAAACCCGGAAGGATTTACGTGCCTTAAAACTAACTAACCAACCAGCTTATCAACCAACCAAGCAACCAACCAACCACAAAATTATATTCTAATTTAACAAAAGCAGAGACGCACGGACACATGTTCTAATTACAGCCTTTAATTTTTTTAAACAATACATTTTTAATTGGCAATTTTGTCAAACACTATTGAAATCTAATTATTCAGTTGGGATTAAAGAAAAGTCCCAATGCGATTGATTGTCTTTAAATTTGTCTTTAATGTCATGCTTAATGTCATCCTTCGAGTGACAGTTCTACGGCGAATCGATTCAGTGTCGAATGGTAGCCATGTCACTTGTCAATGGTGAAGAACGTCCAGCCACACTATTTCCCCCAAAGGAATTGCACATGTTGTGGACTTCATTTGTGAACATAGATCCTAGTACCGTATAAATTTGTGACACTGTAAAACTGGTTCGCGGGATAAAATAATCCAAAAGGGCTTGCACTCCGCAAAACATCCAACCAACGACCAACTCTGAATTTAATTTCGTTGGTTTTGTTTCCCGGAATATCAAACCATTTCGGATTATTTAATGCTAAATCAAGTCAGGTTGGATAAACAAAAGACTCAGATTGGTGATAGTGTTTGCTGTTGCTTAAGTGGTCACCCAATTGATATTGAAAAGGCTCATACTGGTTAACTTCGGTTATCTAGCAGGAAACGGTGGTTTTCTATAGATAGATAGCTATTTGTTGTTTTTGTTTGTGCGGATATCAACCCTTTCTGGGTCATTTATGCTGAATAAAGTTCATTTTGATAAACAAAGGACTCAGTGAGAGATGTTGGTTGGTTGTTTTGTTTTTACGGCATATCAAACCTTTTGGGGTCATTTAATGCTGAATCAAGTCATTTTGATTAATCAAAGTACTCAAGTTACTTACAGTACCTGCTGTTGCTTATTGTGGTCAACTGCTTAAGCCTCGAACAGGTAGCATTACTGCTTAACTTCGGTGATCTAGCGGGAACCGGAAACTTTCAATAGATATGATAGATAGATACTAGATAAATAGATGACGGTAGATAGACGTGGTATTATTGATTTCTAACTGTTTGGTTTTATTTTAATGAATATAAGCAAAAATCTCTTCAATGAATCTTAAATGAAATCCATTCTTTACTTCCTCTTATAACTAAATACTTAAATTAGAAAAAATAACAATGAAAGACGATAGTGATGGAAGAGTAAGTTTCAGTTGTTCCATTTTTTATTATACTCCCTCTGTTTCAAATCTTTTATTATACTCCCTCTGTTTCAAATCTATTTATCTGTATTCTTATTTAGTTTCATTAGCCTTTCTAATTTAATACAATATTTTATTACATTAAAACTTAAATACTTGCACCCGGAGGTGCATATATTTGCTAGTATATATATATATATATAATATATATATATATATATATGAATAAATGGATACCTCTTTGGTGTAGATATAAATATCTACACCAAGGTATTCATTTATTTATAATACTTCGTATATCTAAAAATACATACATACATCTTTATACATACGTTTGAATTCTCAACTTTAGTTGAATCCTATCAAGGAAACACTTGATAGCATCCACCTAAAAGTTTCGGGTTGTACACGCACACACATATAAATATATATATTTAAGATTATACATAATAATTTATATTTGTATGTGTATATATATATAGTGTATATATATTATATATATAATATATATATATATATATATATATATATATATATATATATATATATATATTGGACATATCTATGCACACGTATATATGTATATATGTACAAACATATATATATATATATATATATATATATATATATATATATGATAGATAGGGTGATTTTCTTTTCCACCCTATATATATATATATATATATATATATATATATATATATATATATATATTATATATATATGTGCCCCCTCCCAAGAAAAAACAGGCCTGACTTTGAAAAAAATGTATTCTTTTGGATCACCCTCTATACTTGAGATGTATATGTGTTTGTACATATATATACGTATAAATATGTATGTCCATATGAATACCTATGTATGTATATATGTATACATTTATATATATATATTTATGTATACATATACATACACACACACAAATTGCTACTTTTTCAAAAGATAGGCAATGTAAGTAATTTTACCAAGGTGAATGTGTTAAGTTGTTAAAAAAAGGCGCTAATCTTGAACCAACTTCAAAAGAAGTGACAATTCACCAGTTGTTTGGTTACGTCAAGGGTCCCTGAACTTCTATTCACGGAATATTTTGTAATACCTTAATCCTGTGTTTTTAATCTGCATCTTTATTTCTTATCTAAAATCCAAATCACAAGGAAGATACATTAAAAAAAGACATCATTACGGTATGATTAACACTTTGTCGTTTCATGCGATTTTTTATTGATATTTGTTTCATGGACAGTTAGTCATTTTCTAATGGTTAGAAAGATAGTTCCGCAGAGTAATTACTATTTCGAATAGAGAGTTCTCTACTAAATGGTCCATACTTATTGTAACGATTATCATCATAAGAAATCGAATTGTATGCCCGAGTTCAAATTCTCGATAAAGTTGTTTGTCTTTCCCTCCGTATTCAATGCATTTGTGAAAGGCATGAATCCATTTTCCCCCTAAGCTATTGGGTAGCCTGGGCTGTTTAAACTTGGAATGACGACCAATGTAGGAGAAGGAGCATTCTGAATTTAAACCACATGTGTACCGCTCAGAAGTGGCACCCTGGCTGGGATATCTCAGTGGAAGTTACCTTAAAAAATTTCACCATTGTCACATCTCTACTAGATGTTCCATACTTATTGTAACGGTTATCATCAAAAGAATCGAATTGGATGCCCGAGTTCAAATTCTCGATAAAGTTGTTTGTCTTTCCCTCCGTATTCAATGCATTTGTGAAAAGGCATGAATCCATTTTCCCCCTAAGCTATTTGGGTAGCCTGGGCTGTTTAAACTTGGAATGACGACCAATGTAGGAGAAGGAGCATTCTGAATTTAAACCACATGTGTACCGCTCAGAAGTGGCACCCTGGCTGGGATATCTCAGTGGAAGTTACCTTAAAAAATTTCACCATTGTCACATCTCTACTAGATGTTCCATACTTATTGTAACGGTTATCATCAAAAGAAATCGAATTGGATGCCCGAGTTCAAATTCTCGATAAAGTTGTTTGTCTTTCCCTCTGTAGCCAATGCATTTGTGAAAGGCATGAATCCATTTTTCCCCCTAAGCTATTGGGTAGCCTGGGCTGTTTAAACTTGGAATGACGACCAATGTAGGAGAAGGAGAATTCTGAATTTAAACCACATATGCACCGCTCAGAAGTGGCACCCTGGCTGGAATATCTCAGTGGAAGTTACCTTAAAAAATCACCATGTGTCACATCTTGACCATGACCCTTTTGTAAAAATGAAATAAAACGGGATTTCTTCTAAGCAGTAACCGTCAGTAGTGCTTTATAATTGCACCGATAAAAAGCGAGATTGGAACTATGCCTATGTGTCAATGAACTTGCATTTTGTGAACATAGCATCCTAGTACCGTATACAATTTGTGACCACTGTAAAACTGGTTTCGGGATAAAATAATCCAAAAGGGCTTGCACTCCGCAAAACCATCCAACCAACCGACCAACTCTGAATTTAATTCGGTTGGTTTTTGTTTCCCGGCATATCAAACCATTTCGGATTATTTAATGCTAAATCAAGTCAGGTTGGATAAACAAAAGACTCAGATTGGTGATAGTGTTTGCTGTTGCTTAAGTGGTCACCCAATTGAATATTGAAAAGGCTCACTACTGGTTAACTTCGGTTATCTAGCAGGAAACGGTGGTTTCTATAGATAGATAGCTATGTTGTTGTTTTGTTTTGCGGTATATCAACCCTTTCTGGGTCATTTAATGCTGAATAAAGTCATTTTGATAAACAAAGGACTCAGTGAGAGATGGTTGGTTGGTTGTTTTGTTTTACGGCATATCAACCCTTTTGGGGTCATTTAATGCTGAATCAAGTCATTTTGATAATCAAAGGACTCAAGTTACTTACAGTACCTGCTGTTGCTTATGTGGTCAACTGCTTAAGCCTCGAACAGGAGCATTACTGCTTAACTTCGGTGATCTAGCGGGAACCGGAACTTTCAATAGATTGATAGATAGATACTAGATAAATAGATAGATAGATAGATCGTGTCATTTAATGCCAAATCAAGTTATTTTTACTCAAGTTCCTATCAGTTCTTGCTGTTGCTTAAGTGGTCACACATTTATGTATTAAGCAGGCTCAATCTAACTTTGGTAGTGTAGTGTAAACCGGTGCTTTCAGCTTGACTTCACCTTGATGCTAATGACGTAGGTGTTGGGTAAATACATACTTGTATATTGTGCTGATAAAAAATTACTTCATGCAATTGGTAGCTATAACAATTAAACTTACATCGAGATGAAATCAACCCAGAAGGATTTACGTGCCTTAATACTAACCAACCAATCAACCAGCTTATCAACCAACCAACCAACCAACCAACCACAAAATTATATTCTAATTTAACAAAAGCAGAGACGCACGGTCGCATGTTCTAATTACAGCATTTAATTTTTTTAAACAATACATTTTTAATTGGCAATTTTGTCAAAAACTATTGAAATCTAATTATTCAGTTGGGATTAAAGAAAAGTCCCCAATTCGATTGAATTGTCTTTAAATTGTCTTTAAATGTCATGCTTAATGTCATCCTTCAAGTGACAGTTCTACGGCGAATCGATTCAGTGTCGAATGGTAGCCATGTCACTTGTCAATGGTGAAGAACGTCCAGCCACACTATTTCCCCCAAAGGAATTGCACATGTTGTTCACGCTGTCAATTAATAAGGATAAAACAATTCTCAAGTAAAGTAAAGAAAAAAAAAGATTTGAATTAATGATGAAGATTTCATAATTTTAATGAAATAGTAATCATTTTAATTCTCTAGAAGTGCCTGGACACATCGTGTAGGTCAGCTTTGGGCAGTTACAAGAACTCGCAGGTATCTGATGGAACGTGTATAGAACCCCCTAAAAAACAAAAAATCCCAAGCCAACCAAAAAAAAAAAAAAAAAACGTAACGTAATGTAAATATATTAAAATAAAATAAAATTGTGCAGCATTGTAGGTGAGTGGTTCCTAGGTGATAGATAATGAGTTATAAAAAAAACAGCACCCGAAAGATGAGTTGCAGGGGTCACCATTTTAAATCTCGAGGGTGTAAGAAGAAAATCATTCGAAGTGAACAAGACAAAATCAAATATTTCAAAATACAGAGTGCTTCAGAAAGGGAGGAGCCCGTGTGGACAGGTTATTGTTGTAGAAAATGAACTCGGTGACAGGAGTTCAAATCCTGGACGAGGCTAGTTGCATTTCTCATAGCGCTAATACAATTGGGAAAAGTATCTATCGAACTATCCTCCTTCCAGTAATGGGTAAATAGTAGGGCATATTGGCCTATAGTATGGCAACCGGTCACACCGGAGAAAGAAATCTTTTTTTTAAAAACCTATTAAGACTCAACTTAAAAAATTGCCTTGTGCCACATCCTGATCGTGCGGAGTAGTTGGGTAAATACATACATTCCAATAAAGAAATACGACCATAGTCAACTTCCAAAATGAGATTAATGGATTTTAATGACCTGTTAACCCAAGCTTCAAGTGTTCATTACAATAAGTATAAATTCACCGAATTTCCCTGAAGTGTTGCATGATACAATTGAAAGAACGTACGTTAAACATAATGAATAAAGATATTTTTTTTTAATTGTATGGAATAATTTTTTAAAGTTATCTTGCTTCATAGGAATATGTAGGCACAGCCAATTTTTTAATACCTTATTTTCATTTTAAAAACGATTATTTAAGGTCAAATTTTTGTCTGTCGAAAAGTAGTAACATAATAAAAGTAGTAACATCAGTAAAAATAAATAAATGAATAAAACAAAATAATATTAAATATGTAATTTATTTTTAATACGTTTTAAATATTAAATTTGCTTCAAAATTTTATGAATTACGAGGAAATACTACCTTGAAGTAGGATTTATTTAAATTGTAAATATTTTGGTAAAAATATGTTTTTGTATCAATAAATTAAAAAAGAAACAAAAACGAAAAATGACTCATCAAACCATCAGATATACCTGATTAATTGTCACATTCTCTTTTTCTTTCTTTTTTTTTTCGAAACTACCAAACAATTTTAGAAAATTTTATTGTCAGTTTTAAAAAGATGTGCTAATCACCTAAATTAATTAATGTGTAAATATTGCATCGTTTTGTTAAGAATTTGGTTACATGTTTTTAGGACCAGACATTTTTTTAAACTTTAAAATCACATATTGTAAGTCTTAACGTATTTTAGGGAATTACAATTCATTGTCCATTTGTTGTTGGCATCCATCTGTCTACGAGAGACGATGGAGTAATGTCCATTTTTTTTTATTGGAACTACGTACATTTGTACATTTATATTTGCATATTTGTGTATTTGTTTCTGAATAGTGTTTTTTTAAACAGTCCTATAGAATACAAAATATCTTTTAAACATATCTATAAATGTGACCCTATTAGGTACGAGATCATCTGGTCAGAGAATACCTGGGAGAAATGGCAATGAAGGAGTATTTCACACTCCCATATCTCCAGAACTGTAACCCTAACCATCAGATGTAGTTTAGTGTGACATCCAGGATATTCTTAAATTAGCTGGAGATGAAACAAATACAAATGACCCACAAATATTTCAAAATTCATCATCATTATCAAGGTTTACCGACATAATTATTCCCTATTAAAAGAAATGTAAAAAAATAAACAAACAAAAACAAACATAACGTAACGCAAGGTAGTTTGTCTTAGATCTCTTGTAAAATTCTCTAAACGCCATTCAGTGACTGCACACCTCTAGGGAGTGTGGAGTACTCCTTCATTGGCATTAGTCCCCGGTCCACTCTGACATAAAGTGATAGTACCATCTATGAGTTGAATAGATAAAAAAGGAATTTAAAAAAACGAATACCCAACAATAATGAATAAATCAAAAACGTCTTCAGCATAAAATATCCCAAGGGTTGACATGCTGTAAAAACCAACCAACCAACCAACCAACCAACCAACCAATCCATTCACAGCAAAGTTACCTTGTAGCTAAAAACTAAATGCCTAATACTATTTAAATATTTTATTTTTAATGTAACGTGTCTTGAAAGGGTTATTTTTAAGATTTATTTTCTAAATACAGAAACAAAAGTGTTAAATAAGAATTTGAGAAAGCGGTTATACCGCCTTCAAATCGTAAAGATGTTATCTTGTACAAAAAAACAAAAGACTACGTTCTAGAAAGATGCCTGCAACATATTTCTGGAGACATAAAATCTGGGTTGTTCCCCTTCTTTAACAGGGAAACTTCAAATTGATAGATTGAGAGAGGAAAGCCGCTGACATGACTAACACATTTTCCAGACCCCAAACCGTGTGATTTATGACTAAAATGAAGGAATGGTAATAAAACGTGCCTACACTACGAAGCCACAAAATGTGCAAGATTTCCGAGAGAGAATCACAGCTGCGATTGCAACAATAGCCAAAGAACTGTGCCTATGGGCTCTGAGGACAACCCGGAGATTTCAAGCTAGGAATATATTGATAGAAATGACAAATTGATGGATACTAAATTGAAGATATTATCGGTTCAGCTTCACTAAAAAACGGTAATCTTTTTAAGCGTCAATATTTTTTGAAACACATTGTAAAATCAATGCTCCAGGAAGATCGGGGGTGGTGGGGGGGAGGAAACAGCTGCTGAATGAGACGCAAGGAAAAAGAACAAAACAAAGTTATTATTCCGAATGACAATATGTTCAAATAATAATGAATTTCCTGATGGTAAATAATTGATGCCGCTTTGAAAAGTCAGACTATAGTTAGTCTCAGCTGACAACGAAACTCAGCGTTTATAATTTTATACTCTTGGAGACTTACAAATCGGTTTGGTTTGGTTTGCTTATACGGCATATAAACCTCAGTGGGTCATTTAATGCCGACAAAGTTTTGAAATAAATTCATTCTTAATGGTTACTGAATTAAAAAAAAACTTATGTTTTTCTATTTAACCCATAGATGTGACCCTAACAGGTACTACCACTCTGGGTCAGATTGGACCAGAGAGCAATGGCGATGAAGGCGCGCTCCACATTCCCCAAACCTCCAGGACTGGAACCTCATCATCAGATAGAGTTTAACGTCATTCCCAGGACATCAAGACACTCAGCCACCACTTTCTAGCACCCATATGATAAAAAGGGTTGGGGCTTGACATAAGGGCAATAGAGCTAGGGCTAGGGCAATTATATAGGTGCTAGGGCTTGACATGACCAGCCGATTGATCCGATGGGGCCTCTCCGACCGCCAGTCTAGTCTAAGTAAGTGTCTGTGGAGTTTTGCATGTCATGGACTGCTCATCCACTAGGATTCCATCCTTAAGCATCACGGATCACCACCCACGCCCAAGAGGTGGCCCCACTGAGAGAGGGCTTTACCTCTCTGTAGAGGTGCAGTTGGTATATTCTAAGCTCCAGCCGATAGGGCTCTTAAAAATCGAGTTGTTTATAACAATATCACTTGCGCTCACTGTGTAACGGTTATCGTCGCTGAAAATAGAACCACATTCAAATTTTTGACCAAATTTTGCATTCAACATATGGCTGATATCCTTGGGGAATCCATCTTGCTTTCACCCTCACCCACAAAAGAAACAAAATAAACTATTTGTCTGAATTTTTTAGATGAAGCTTGATAATTTGTATTATTTGACTCTCTAGTGAATCGAAAGACCGACTGAGAAACTGCATTTTTGGGGGGGTGGGGTGCTGCTTCCAGGATTTGTTAAAGACAACATCCTGCATTCTTGTATAGTCTCAATTTAGCATTTTCTCTATGCATTTGGTAAAGTCCATGTGGTACAGCCATACCTTAGTACTGACATTGTTACAGTTTGGACGAACAAGACATGCTAGTCAGTGCGGGGGAAGTAAGGACGAAATCATAAGCGAAATTTCCCTAGACTTATACACATGGACACACTAGTGTTGGATGACCAGCAAAACATCACATTAACCAGCTCTGTGCGGACTGAATGCTATTTAGTGGACCTAACAGGAGTGATGGTCGATTAAGAGAGAGAGAGAGAGAGAGAGAGAGAGAGAGAGAGAGAGAGAGAGAGAGAGAGAGAGATGATAGTTATGACCTCTTACCATACGAAGACTGGTACTTCCACTATATATCCATAGATATAACATACTAATTCTTCGAAGCTGTAGTCGTGTCAGTGTTACTGTATGGCTACACCCTTTATACTTTGACAAACCGCTTAGAGAAAAGGCTAGATGGGAACTACACAAGGATGTGGCATACTCTCTTGAACACTTTCTGAAAGCAGCCCCCTCCAATTTTAAAGTCATGCCAATCCGTCGAGGGTTATTTTCGGCTTAGATTTTGCGGAATAGACCACACTATACATTTAAATTTACGTTTTTGATATAGGTTCTTAAATTTATTTGAAAACCACACAACTGTGTTCAAGAATAATTATTATCCAATTGGGACAGGTAATTTCAAATACCTGTCCCAATTTGATAATAATGATATGATTATTCATAAATTATTATTATCAGATAAAAATACTTGCAACCATTTAACTACGATGAAATTATGGTATTAGGAATAAGTACTTGAAAAATAAAGTAACGATTTCGAGTTCAAATAACCCAACAAGAGTGGACATACAGTCGTCCGAACGATTTACCAGAGATTCAGGTTAAATTAATTTATAGAAGCTCGCTAATAAGAAACACCCTTCTCCTTGTATTTATAATGTCTTAAGTCTAATATTGGATCGATACACTATTTTTCTTTATGCAGTGATCATGTTTCATAGTCGCTGAAATTTATTCAATTCCCATTATAATACCGAAATAAATCGCTAATTCAATATCGATTTCTCATCGAACACATATAAAATAAAGATGAATAGAATTTTTTTTAAAATTTCTGAAGAGAGAAGAATGAAGTATGATCAGAAAATAAATAATCGATGCATGAATCAATGCAAACACATCATACTTAAGGATTTGTTTAAAAAAAAAATTCTTCTCCTGGTGACTTTTTCACACGAGTTTTAACTGGTGTTGTTTCACTGGAGACTGAGTGACAGCAAGTGTACTTAGGTCTCCCTGCAGCTCCGTAGGCTTAGTTTGTAAATACGCTAACGTCACCTCTACAGAGAGTTAACAGCCCCCCTCCCAATATGTATATGATTTGTGTGTTGGAATATCCCGTTTATGAACTTTCCCAATAGCAGCAGGCACATCCAGTAAAAATTAGCCAATCGGCAATGAACATAAAATGTATTTAAGATCGTTTGTAACTGTCCTCAAATCAATTGATAATTGAACCTTCTGCTATCAAGACCTATCGTTTGGATTACAAGGAAACCCTGCGGACTAGGGTTTACACGGAAACACAACAGACTAGGAATTACAAGACTTCATTGCAGACTAGGACTGCAAGAAACATAACAGACTAGGATTACAAGGAAACCTACATACGAGGATTATAAGCAAATACTACAGACAATGATTTACAACGACCACTACAGATTGGGACTGATAGACATTACAGTGAAACTCTACGGATTAGGGTTAACCAACTAAACCCTGCGACAAGAATGCTAATCCGCTCTGTTACTCAGTTTATTGAGTTATAACATTTATCATAGGTCCCCAAAATTTTACATTTTTAGTGACCAAATATATAATTTACTTCTTATATTTTATAATAATAATCTCTAGCACAATTTCCCGTGGTTTACCTTTCCCACTGAGTCAATTCTGCTCTTCTATTCATTTTAGGATAGTATGCAACATTGTTTCATCTCTATCAGCAGATGGTTTTGACTTGCTATTCTCCTGCGCATTATCAGTTTTTACTATCATTCGAGCTCTAGTGAAGGCCATCAACTAGTACAAATTTGAAAACACACAAAGAAGAAAAAGATTTCTATGGAGGTGAGACTAATACCAATCATATTTGGAGCGATAAAAAAGACAAAGGCAAAGTTAGTAGGAGAGTAGGTATTTACCCAATTTGATCACTGTGTATGGGATGAGACTCAAGATTGCAAGTATGGAGTATCCCGCGAGGGTCGAACTCTTTATTCAGTTGTAATGGATTTTAGGGATTAACTTGTTAACCATTAATCTACGATGGGATGCCTAAGCTGAAGATCCGAGTAAGTATTGAGACTATCTAGACCACATAATGCCTGATATCGGTATGGATAACATAAAATTTCTTGGGAAGCTGAAGAGACAGTCATTCGAATTCTAGTGAAGGTTAGTTGCTAATTTTAAACGCACAAACAGGAAAATGAAGTGGTAAGTTAGTACATATCACATAACTTAAAAATGCTATGGAACATGAGGGTGTAGGGGGCTAAATGGAGTAGTCTCCCTTGTCACGGGGTTTGAGTAACCCTTCCGCATCAGGAGTTCCTTTTTGGTCACGTGAAAAATATCAGTCTTTTGTACAAAGCGTGGTCGTCACACTCCTCAGTACCATTCCGGTCCAGACCCCAAAAACAGTGAGTGGTTTCCACCTTTTTTGTCTTTCCATACACTTCTGCTTGTACTTGGACAATTCTGATGTTCTATAGCGTTTGGAACCTAGTTTCCCTCATTTGTTTAAATTAAATGTTGTATGTCTTTAATTAACACGTTTGTTGTTATTTCTCTGAATGTTTGAGATGAGGCTTGAAGATTAGCATTATCTGCGTTATTCGGACTATTGTCCCAATCTTCATTGTTATTTGTACAACTTTTCGGCCGATATGCCCTCCGGCCTTCTTCAGGTATTTCTTGTAGGACTCGGGAACCTTCTCGGACTCGGGAACCTTCTACCCCAGCTATGGTTAGCGGAATGAGAACAGGATACCCCCGTGGACTAAATAAAGGGTTAGGTTCAAAGTTCCGTGATGGCTCCCGATTACGACAAGAAAGTTCCCGAGTTCGAAAAGAAGGTTGCCGAGTCCGAGAAGGTTCCCGAGTCCGACAAGAAATACCTGAAGAAGGCCGGAGGGCATATCGGCCGAAGCGTTTGTTGTTATGCTACTTTTTATTTTATGCTCTGTGAACTTCTTATAAAGGTAACAGTAAAACCAAACAAGACCAGCAGATAGGTCTTATTTGCAAACAAAGACTAACTTAATTATTCCAAAAGGCGTCGGCGTCGGCACTTGAGTCGAGAGAATTTTGCTGACAGCCGGTTAAATGGAATCCACCCTTAATTAATGAGACTTTCGACGATTTGAAAAGACAAAAGGGACGAAACACACTTAAAAGCAGCATGCGTTTTCATCCGGCAGACAGTAGTCAGATGGTTAAATAAAGCGTCCAGGCAAGCCAGGGTCCCTGCTTGGACAATTTGCAGCCACTCTTTCTTAAACTAGCTTCTGGTTGCTGACAATAAAAATATATTCACTTTAATTTGTCGTCCGAGATCTTTTCTTTCTATATGTGTTTTCTAGACGAAATCGGCCATTTCACCTGATTATGTGTCCAGAAAGAGGCGATTATCTAAGAAGCTGCATCTACAAGCCAACCAGATACTAGTCTAAGCCATAACGCTACAGCAGTAAGATGATTACTAGTAGTCTTGATATGAGTGACGTTCTGGGAATTTTAAACAAAAATACAGAAAGATCGATAGTGTCTTCGTCTTTGTTATTGGATTAGCAAAAAATCGAACTATTTTGATGCGCATTTGTAGTAACTTTAAAAGAAAACTTTATTTGTTAGTCAAAAAGATTAAATAGGTTTTTGTTTATATTATGCATAACAAATCTACACGGTGTTTGGGATAAATTTGACATATTTATATGTGGTTATTTTTCTCCGTAGGTTGGAGGTATCGACGCACACTATGCATCATTTAAAAGATTGGGCCCTTCTTTATTCATATACGTGATGACAGATAGAATGGATGACTGAAACCCACCTGAATCATGGAAGAGAATAACTTGTATCATGATGATCTGCGCCGACCATCCAAATAAGGAAAATATAGTTGCTGCCCAATGCTCCTTGAACACTGTAAAAACGATCAGGCATGAACTTGAGAATTGCAGTGGAGACTTCGAATCTGTGGCTAGAAGAAAGCAACATAACAGATGATCTGATTGCGTTCATACAGCAGAATTCCACGAAAATCTACAGAAAGTGTATAGGGTTGAATTCAGATGCCTACGTGGAGTTGCTAAACACTGTAGACAAGCCCTGGATAACAAGGGTAGCCAATGGTAGGCCATATGTATATGGCAGCAGGATTCGGCCCCCTGTCACACCTCTGGGAAAAGTCAAGAATGGTTTTCGGCGAATTTTTACGACTACACCAGTCCCAATGTTTGGCCTCCGAACTCCCCATATCTTAATTCCATGGATTATTATGTATGTGTCGCTGTTGAGAAATACACCAATCGCCGTGCCAGTAATACAAAAGCCCAGTTAATGGACAAAATTAAGGTAGTTTTTGAGACACTTCCTAGGAAAACTGTAACATCAGCTGGCTCGAGGTTTCGGAGCAGGATTGAGGCTCTGATCGACGCTAATGGTGGTTATTTTGAGTTAATCTATTGGCAGTAGTATAATTTCCGTGCCTGTTGAATTTCTTTACAACCCATTCAATTTTGTAGATACCAAGCACTTTTTCTTTTTCCTTATGAAACTGTCAAATTTCTCCCGAACACCCTGCATATCTTATTATAATGAAGATTGTGTATTTGTCCGTCTGTAACCAAAACTATATTACTACTCAAGTCACAATTCCCTTAGTTATTTACGTTACAGTAACCATGATTTTATTTAAATCTCAATTATAAATAAAATTGTCATATCTACATAGTAATACCATTAACTCAACAGATTATCTTCCTATTTTCCGTCTTGGCTTGGTGTGAAACTACTTACTATTTGTTTACACCTAACGGCTAGACTGTCACGTGCATTCCCAATTGTATTTATATATACAACAATATAGCGGTTTACAGTGTGAACAGGAATGCTAATTTGCATATTGATATAAAAGATTGATTTTAATAGATATGTGCTTAGTATTATTGATTTCTAATTGTTTGGTTTTATCTTAATGAATATGAGCAAAAATCTCGGGGATAAATCTTTAAAGAAATCCATTAACAAAAAAGAAATAACTGCAATTTTATTCTTTACTTCCTAATTTAACTAAATAGTTAGATTAGGAATATTCAGCTATGAAAAACGGGAGAAATGGAAGAGTAAGTTTCAGTTTTTCGATTTTTCGATTTTTCGATTTTACCCCACTATGTTTCAAATCTTTTTATTTGCATTTTTATTTAGTTTTATTAGCCTTTCTAATCTAATCTAATATTTGATTACATTAAAACTTAAATACTTGGAGGGTGCACATATTAGTTAGTGTGACTGCCATTCTTATTTTGTGTTATTGTGTGTGTGTGTGTGTGTGTGTGTGTGTGTGTCTGTCTGTCTGCCTGTCTGTCTGTCTGTCTGTCTGCGTAGTTGTATGTGTGAATGTGTAAAGTGTGGAATGAAATCCAATATTAAGAATAAAAGTGTTGTATACCCTTTCTTTACTTCTATCATTCTTCTGCTCATATTTGGTATCTTACGTTCTTCTTCTAGCGTCTCTTCTAACGTCTCTTGCTGGTTGGTCGTCCTTTATTCATTTCTTCTTCTAGGTCTGTCTTGTTGCCAAGACATTCATCAACCACAAAACAATATTATTTATGTAAACTTTTATTTACTTAACTAAACATATTTCTCTAACTAACACAACGCGCATGTGCAGTGAGCTCCATCTAAGGCAAAAACATCTTAGCTGCCTGACGTTCAAGCTGAAACTGAGAGCCAACCAGGTCCCACGTGACTTCACGTATTTCGCGGGTTTTCTGTAATATTCCATGGAAAGTTCCGCCCGTGATATGAAAAGGGGCCATCCCTTCAGAAATACAGGAGGTTGACAATAATCTATGCATAGATTATGAAACAAAAGGTTTAATTGTTAGGGTTCATTTTCTATAAACGTTAGTTGAAATATTTGCCTACTTTAAACCACTCACACTACTTTGATCTTACGCATCTCACATCCAAGCAAAGTACAAAAACTGATGGTTTGTTCATTATAATTGCGGAGAAGGACTCAGCAAGGATTAATCTGCAATAATAATAGGACTTTATTTGATTAGAATGAGTTCGGGGATTAATAGACCGTGAAATTTGAAATATTCCCTCATACCGGTAAGAAATACCTTGAAAATTTCCTACAGCCATTGGAAAAGTTGGTAATTAGAGAGTTTAATCTATATCGGCTTGTTTCAAATATCAATTCTAGTGGAGCAGTGACTTAGATCATAGGAAATTCGCTCACATAACATATTGTTTGTTTCATAACATAAAAAGAGTAGATTTCAAAATTCATATCGGCATGGAGGGAATGCTTAAAAACACACACAATAATAATGTTCTCCCAACTGTGCTGCACTCTTCTCACCAACAATCAAAATCTATCTCGAAATGCCTCGTCCACCCGTCGCAAGAGCCAAAATACTACTGCCAGCTGTTTTCGTAGTCGTCGTACGTACTCGTGTAACGCTCCCTCTAGCCGTCGCCGTATGCTTATATGCACGCCTGATCTCGAGAGAATTTGCATACGTGAAATCCCATTCTCGCTGGTTCGAGATCGCCCATCGTTAAATATAGTGCTTACAGCAGCCATATTTCTTTCCCGCAATGACCCTGCAAGCCAGACTCGTCCGCGCACGCTTTGAGTTTCGAGGTATGTTATTTTCATTACATCCACACACACAAAAAGAAAATCATGGAAAATTTTTGACAGCGGATTGTTAAATTAACAGAAATAATATCTCCCGTTTCTTTAACTCTTTGCCTACCAAATTGCACAGGATGCAATATAAGGTCAGTTTTTTATGTTTAGTGGGTTTGAATTCGGAGTTTTCCCTCTCTTAATACTGGTTGTATAATCAAGGTTAAAAAGCCTAATCTGCCCTACAATTTTCCCATGGCTGGAGGGAGAATAATATAATTTTTAACTTCCCCAAGCGTATTAGTGCTATGTGAAATTCAACAAAACCCGTCCAGGATTTGAACTCGTGTCGCTGAGTCCATTTCCTACGGCAATAACAATTGCACCATGTTACATTATATGGAAACTCTAACCTAACCTACAGGTTTTCCTTCTCTTAGATTCGTTGCCTAACCAAGGTTACAGAGCCTAATCTACCTTACTCTTTGCCCAGGGCTGGAGGGAGAATAATTAGATTCATACCATAGCTCTATGTAAAATGCAGCCTGTCCCGTTTGGGAATTGAACTCGTGTCGCCGAGCCCATTTCTTAAGACGATAACCATTACCCCATGAGTGCCTCTTATGTTACATGATATAGTGAGACACTGATCCAACTCTACAGATATAAAAACTCAAAGAATATCAAATATAATCCGGGTTTGTTTTCCTCTTTGTCTGCTTCTTTCTCGTTATTATTAATGTTATTCCTCATGAATAGTCACTGATATTGATCCGTTGGACACATTCCGGCGTGTATCAGCGAATCATCAATCGTTTCAACAAAAGAAAGGGGGGTCAGGCAAAGAATTAATGCCTTTGGATTTGTTTACAGGACTGTCAACAGTCAACAAGGAACATTGTTGGTCGACGCTAACTTGCGCATGCGCCAATCATTGTGCGCACATCGAATCCAGTCAAAGCGACTGAAAAAATGTAACTCAATGTTTACAAATATGGCTGAATGGAGTTGGTGTTTGTGTTCGTTTCTTCTTCTTCTTCTTCTTCTTCTTCTTCTTCTTCTTCTTCTTCTTCTTCTTCTTCTTCTTCTTCTTTCATTCTTCTTTTCTTCTTCTTTCTTTTCTTTCTTTCTTCTTCTTCTTCTTCTTTCTTCTCTTTCTTCTTCTTCTTCTTCTTCTTCTCTTTCTTCTTTCTTCTTTCTTCTTTCTTTCTTCTTCTTCTTCTTCTTCTTCTTCTTCTTCTTCTTCTTCTTCTCTTCTTCTTTCATTTCTTCTTCTTCTTCTTTCTTCTTTCATTTCTTCTTCTTCTTCTTCTTCTTCTCTTCTTCTTTCTTCTTCTTCTCTTCTCTTCTTCTTCTTTCTTCTTCTTCTTCTTCTTCTTCTTCTTCTTCTTCTTCTTCTTCTTCTTCTTCTTCAAAACGTTTTTGTATGATAGATTATTTGAAACTCGGATAGAAAAGACTACCGATGAAAGACAAAAAATAATATTAGTCAGTATTTTTTTTATATAGGCTTTTCCTGTAATATTATTTCTTTTTTCTTTGGGACGTTTTTATGAGCAAATCCGAAAGCAGACATGTTTATCAAATATGTAAATAAAGACTCCAATCAATCGTAAATAAATTAAGATAATATATATATATATATATATATATATATATATATATATATATATATATATATGCTAATAAACAGTGCGACTTTTTATGTATATTTATTTGAACACTTTTTTTGACTTTTGTTGCCATGTCGACGTGGCATAGAATCTGCTTACAATATCCAATGCAGAAGGGTAAGTGTTACGATTTTATGGGCCATCCTTTAGGCTTCAAGCAAGAATCCTTTGGTTGTTCCTTGGTGCTCCTCCGTATTGCAAGTCCTTCAGCAATTATTGCAAATGGACATCTCTCATTATCAGTGATTTAGTAGTCAACCAGTCACGCATTCGGGCTATTGATTGGCTGAGATTTAAACCACGTGACCTCGCTTAGTCTATAAATTTAAGTGGTGTATTGTAGCACGGCTTATATTCTCAAAATGATCCAACAGTAAGTCTCTCCACAAAAAATGTTGACCTGTCTATGATGCTAAACTGCATCTGATGATTAGACTTCAGGATATCTGGGGAGTACGGAGTACGCCCTGTTACTTATATAACTGAGAGGCGCGGGTGTAATGGTTAAATTCGTAGACGATACTCATGCATTTTACATAGCACTAATACCTTTGGAAATGTATGAATTCAATTGTTCTCCCTCCAAATATATGTAAATAGTAGGACAAAGTAGGCCCTTTAACCTTGATCAGGCAATCAGTCTAGGAGAAGGAAAACTCTGAATTCAAACCTGTTAACGCCCGCTTAAGAAATTGACCTTGTGCCACATCCTGCTGGTGCGGAGGGGTTGCTAAATCTATATATATGACTAGCCCTAATTCTAATCCTGGACGAGACTGTTTGAATTTCACATAGCGCTAATACTCTTGGGAAAGGTATGAATGTAACTATTCTCCCTCCAGCTATGGGTAAATTGAAGGGAAAACTGAGCCCTTTAACCTTGATTAGGAAACCAGTTTAGGAGAGGGAAAACTCTGAATTCAAACCTTAACGTCCGTTTAAGAAATTGACGTGAATCACATCCCACTCATGCGAAGGGTTGGTATATATATATATTATATATATATATATATATATTATATATATTATATTGCGTAATTTAGGCAGGAATTTACCCATTGAACCCTATACACCACACCTACACACCTATATATATATATATATATATATATATATATATATATTATATATATGTGTGTGTGTGTGTGTGTGTGTGTGTGTGTGTGTGTGTTGTGGTGTTGAATTTTTAACAGCAGAATTTACCTGGGGAATTTGATTCAATGAAAATTACCTCGGAGGAATTTACTGGTCATTATTTTTTTCTATTACCAAAACTCTCCCATTATCAGACCGCTTCTTTGGGCCCAATTCAATAGAACAGCTCGATATTCCAAACTGCTTCCTTTGTGATATTTCCAGACTCGAAATTCGCGCTTCCCATTATGAAATTGAAATCAGTTGCATTAAAACGTCATATCAAAGGTTCCGAACTTTATGCAATTTGTGCACGGTCCATTTAACATGCGAAATGTGCATCCTTATCTTAATCTGGGAAGACATTTGCCATGGTGTGAAGTAAAGGAGCTCATAAATTTTGCATGTCTTATTTTCTGCATCAACGTGCAGTCTCGCTGTAATTCGTCTGGTACTAAATATATTCACTACAGTTCTGAATAATCACAGATACTACCCCTGAAAGTGCATTGTCGAAAATTTGTTGCATATTAGTATTTTCAATATATATATATATATATATATATATATATATATATAATATATATATGAATAAAAGGAAGTGAATCCGACGCTATGTAGTATAATAAAAAATTGAAAAAACACAGGTTTAAAGAGTTAAGTGTTGAGTTTTTTGACCGACGCTGCAGTGTTTCGATCTATTAATTAGATCATCTTCAGGGCTTTTGTTGGTATGTGGAAGGTGATAAAAATGTTTATCTCAGAGTAAGGAGAAAGGCGAGTAATAGTCCTTGTTTATCAGTCTGTTTAAAATTTGAAGTCCGATAAAAAAAGAACGTTGAAAAAATGACCGGTTTGAAATATGATGTCAAATATTCTTTTTTGCGGTGTGAGTATTAGAATGTGTAAGTGTTTGTATCGAAAAAAGCATTGTGTATTTTTTCTGTGTTTATGAATGTGTGGTTGCGCGTATATATATATATATATATATATATAGAGAGAGAGAGAGAGAGAGAGAGGGAGAGTGAGAGAGATTGATAAATAGATAAAAGTATCCAACCAATTGGTATGTAGGCGATGATTCTATTTGGGATCATCATTTATTCAAGGATTTTTACAAATCCCTATGAGAGCTCAATGTATAATAACTGATGAATTAATTAGATACAGAACAATATTTATACTTTCAAAGAAAAAAAAATGAACAAACTGTCATTTAGCTATTATAAATATATTTCGAGCTGAAATCAATATGAACCTTGTCTCAAAAGATGAGACTGGGCTCATATTGAGTTCTGGTCGAAATAAATGTATAATAGCCAAATGACTGTTTCTTAAATTTTTCTTTTTTTGAAAGTATATATATATGGAGAAAAGTAGACAAACACGGGATGTTATGGAAACTGGATGTTTATTGTCGACGATGCAACGTTTCGGTCATTTAGACCTTCTTCAGCACTCAAATATAGTTCTTGCTTCAATGAAGAGCATTTTCAAAATGGTGAAAGCAGTAGGTTGTCAGTAGGGACAGGGGTGGTTGGGTGGGTAGTAAATTTTCTTCTCTCTAGATGGGAAGTGTTTATATGATGATAGGTGTGGGTCAATAATGTTTGATGATGAATGAGTATGTGTAGGTGTGTATGTCTGTTTTAATTGTCTTTCATATATATGTGTGTTTGGAAACTGGATTTATATATATATATATATATATATAATATATATATATATATGTGTGTGTGTGTGTGTGTTGTGTGTATCATTTTTATTTCTCAACTCTGTTGGCGTGAAAAAAACATATGATCTATATGTTTTTTTCAGTTTGCGAATAAAGAAATGTAAACGTTGATATAAGGTAAAAAAAAAGTTAAAAACCAAACAAAAGATCAACGCACCTGCACTGTCTGGAAAAAAATCGTCGGTATCGTGATGAATGGTCAAAAGAAAAACGCCAAAAGTGTCAAAGTTAAATATATAAAAGTTTTGTAAATTTTTATGCTAATTGTTCATTCCCTATTGTGGCCACTTCCAACAATGAAAGTCGTTTCCACAAACCTTCCGTCAGAATTATCCTGAAGAGCCGTTAGATGAAACCAAGGTAGGTAGTTAATGACTCTGTAGGTTCTTATATATATATATATATATATTATATATATATATATATATATATGCGCGCTGAGGTAGATAGATAGATAGATAGACATATAGATAGATAGAAGCGGACTAAGATAGATAAATAGATAGGTAGGCAGATGTAAGATAGATGGATAAACAGATTGAGAAAGATAGATAGATAAATAGGCACAGACTAAGATGCATATATAGATAGAAACAGACTGAGATAGATAAATATATAGATGTAAGGATGTAAAAAATATAGGTAGAAACAGGTTGAGATAGATAGATAAATAGATAGGTAGCTAGATGGATACATATATGCATAGAGGAGAACACCCACCAATACACGTGGTCGCATTTACACACATGCACCCGGGTACATATCAACATACATACTCTTGCAGGTATACACACTCTAAACCGGTAGGAAATCCACACACATACATACAAGGACTCACATGCTCGTGCGTTCTCGCACGAAACATGATGTGAGGGTAGTGATATGTAATGCAGAGAAACGCATTTCTGTTACTGTTATATTGTTTGAATTGCACAACTTTTTGTCTTAATACATTATTTCTTGTTTTTTATGAATATCTACTCTTAACCCATTTAATTTCATTGATATGTAAAAAATATTAATTTTAATTCGTATTTATTGTTTAAATAAGCAATGACTCTCTTAAACTTTATTCCAACTCCTCCCAACCCCCCTCTGCCACGTACGGCCAAAATCCCCCCCCAAAAAAAATCAGCAAGACACGCTGAGAATATGAAAGTAATAGTGTAGTGTCTTGCTGAAGGATTTCTTTCACCACCCACACCCAATGCCACACGAACACCACGACACTAACGCACACATAACACACCATATCTTCACAACATCACCACCATACATTAACACAAACCAATATCAACCCTGCATAAATCCATCAAAAATGTAAGTATAATTTTTTCCTCTACCCGATACAGCACACCCCCATAATTGTAAGTCCGCTTGTAGAAATTCATAGTAAATAACTTACTTGTAATATTCCTCACTTGGTGTTTTTAAACCAGTAAGATTAAGCTGTGACAAATTTCCTGAAAAACAAAAACAACCAAATTATAATTTCAAATGATATCAAGAACTCTTCCTAAGATGTCGCATAATATTTCTATTAATGTTTTCATTTAAATGAACAGATTGTGTATCATTGTTTAATTTATTCTCTTTAAACAAACCGCTTGAAGATTAAACATGCTTTAAAAAAAAACAACTTTTTCCTACCTGTGGTTTAAAGTAAGAATATAAAAAAACGAGTGGTGGGTGTTACATTATGGTTGGAGACCATAAGTTCCATACATAAAAATCTAGTTTTGTACTAAATTACCTTTTGATGTTTTGTTTTAGGAGAGTGTTTGTTTTAACCATTAGCAAATAGAAATGGACATTTACAACATAGTTTATAGCCAACTTTTGAAGTGACATTTCTTTTGAATTTGGGTGGTTAAAACATCTATTAAATTATTTTGTAGAATTAAATATAGACAATAAATGAAAGAGACATGGCTAAACAACAGAGACAAGAAGATTGTATTATCTCTAGCAAGTTCGATAAGTTAGACTAATTTTGGGGGATAATACAGAAAAGGGTTTG
>CM042141.1:105891202-105926202 GCA_023376005.1 Doryteuthis pealeii | reverse complement strand
CCCCTCGGCCACTGACAGCTGCTGTAGCGGGGCTGGTGTTTAAACTATTAAATACATAGGTTTGTTCATATATTTTATGATCACAGAGAGATCTTGTTTGCGGGCAAACGATCATTGCTTATATGCTTAGTAGTGAAAGTTAATTTAAATCACCCCTTAGAGAGCTCATACCAAATTTATGGGAGCATATATTAATAAGACATTAAGATAAAATATAGATATACTGGATTAAATATATATATATATATATATATATATATATATATATATATATATATATATATAGAATAAAGTGTTGTCTAAACAGTGATGGAAATCTTTTTAAAAAGAAACGATATAGAAAACCTGCCTTCTGGGACCTTTTGGATAAAAAGAAATGTGTGTTTGCCATGACATCAGTTTGAAAAATACGGTCGTGATAGGGCTTGACATGCCTAAATGGTTAATCTGAATGGGGTTTTCCGACCGACCGTATAGTCCAACTAAAGACAGAAGTGGAGTATCGCATATCCAGAAACTACTTAGTACCCAAGTCAGAGACCCATCAGCCACTGCAATCCTTTTCTCAGGCATTACGGAACCCCATCTACGACTGACAGAAGCCGCATTGGGAGAACGCCTTACCTATCGACAGCATTGGCGTATTCTATAGCCCCAGCCGATAGGGAGGCAATTCTTTCTGCTTTCACGACTTCCAGAGATCGAACGGAGATAATAAAGTAACGAGGTCCTACCGCTTGAGACGAGTTGTATTTTTGTGCTTTTCCTATCTCCCCATAAGAGGATTAGCCATTGTTGACATAGAAGTCATTGGCGACTAGACTAGATTACTTAGATAACGCATCTATATATTAGTACTTTTGTTCCTTAATCTTCCGACTGTTATCATATTGTAATATCCTCTGGTTAAAAATGAGACTGCCCACACCGTCCAAGATGAAATGCAAAAATGTAAATCCTTATAATCTGGTCTTGCCTATACGTAACTTATTTCTTATGAGTGTCTTAATGGATCATTCCATTTTTATTACAAAGAAATAAAGGGTAAAACAAAGACATGCTAAACAGAAAAATATAAGAAAGAAAGAAGTTAAATCAAGATTATCATACTTCTTACATATTGAACTATCGAACAATAACTCTTAAGTAAACATATCAAGCGTTGTAATAATTGAATTATCATACTGTAGTATATCCACATGTCCTGTTAGTATGCATTATTGCACTTTAACAGAAGAATTGTAAAGTTATTCAAAAATGACTACCGTCTTTTTTATTCATAATTTTGTAAGAAAGATTTTTTTATGTTGGAATTGTATTGATTTAAAAAGTATAGATATTTTTATCACGTAAACTAAGGTTTATTGAATTTAATAAACATTTTTAAGGAATTTCGATTTTTATCGCCACAGGAAAAAAATCTTTAGCGTGACACGTAGCTTGTTTTTTTATACTTATAAATACGCTTAGGTTTTAAAACATATATGTGTAAGTAACTGTATATATATATATATATATATATATATATATATATATATATATATATATATATATATATTTGTGAATAAAAAGGCCTTAAATACCATGGGTATCGTGGTTATGGACCATTTCCACTCGTGGGTATCTGGGGCCCACCAAGCTTCGTCAGACCACGTTTTTATTTTATTCAGACTAAATTTGCCCTGTTTATAAAAATTAAACTTTGAGCTCTCATACGGAACCTGAACTCTACAACAAACTACTGTTAGAGAATAGGACCAGCCTAGAATCACCTTGTACCAAGAAACTTGTACCCCAACAAAGAATATATATATATATATATATATATGTGTGTGTGTGTGTGTGTGTGTGTGTGTGAATGTGTATGTGTGCATAAGTAGCTTATATATATATATATATAATATATATATATATATATATATATATGTAAGAAGCTGTATATATATATATATATACACACGCACACACATATATTAACACATACACCACACACACACACATATATATATATATATATATATATATATATATATATATATATATATATATATATATATATAGAGAGAGAGAGAGAGAGAGAGAGAGAGAGAGAGAGAAGATTAAAATAGACATAAACCATTTTTTATAGATAAGAGAAGTAACAACTTGAATTTTTGATAATCTTTTGTCAACAAAAAAAAAACACCGTAAGAAACAAAATATATTCCATAGCGTATTTTTCATGTGTTTGCTAAATTTGAATCTGTTTTTTTTCTTTGAGTACTACCGTACAAGAAATTCCTATAGAAAAAATAATAATGATATATATAACTGGAGAGATTCTCATATTTATGTGGAATATTTAAAGATTTATGGAATAGATTTAACGTTTACAAAACATCTAATCGTTTTCTCTTTGCAAAAAAGGTTTTGGGAATATCAAATTATTATAACACAACTGAAAAAGAACAAAGACAATGGCAAAAGAGAATAATTCTTCTGTTCATATGTATTTTCCACCCTAACCCGCAGTTGTAATAGCTGGTGTAATGGATAAAGCCATTGGAAATGGACTCGTCGCCCGAGTTCAAATCCTGGACGTGGTAATTGCATTTCACTTAGCGCTAATACCCCTGGGAAAGGTATGAATCCTACTCTCCCTCCAGCTATGGGCAAATAGTAGGGCAGACTGGGATTTTTAACCATCGTTAGGCAACCGGTATAGGAGAAGAAAAACTCTGAATTCAAACCTGTTGAACCCCGCTTAAGAAATTGACCTTGTGTCACATCCTGCTCGAACGGAGGGGTTGGTAAATATAAATATGAGACATTTCTCAACAATACTAATAATATTATTAATATTAATAATGTAAATTTCTGTCTTTTATTGATGCGTTGACTGTAGTTTATTGATTTTTCAATCGAATGTAGTAGCTCAAACAGTATAATATCCTGAAGGGGTGTCTTAAATACAGAAAAGCATGGTAGATAGGTAAAAAATGTCCAACTCTCTCTCTCTCTCACTCCCCCAATATCTCTCCCCTCTCTCTCTCTCTCTCTCTCTATATATATATATATATATATATATATATGAAATAAAAAGTCAAAGTATTAAAAAATGAATTCATTCTTGATGGTGAAGTCGACCTTATAACGTTTCGGTTTTTAGTAACCCTTTATCACGACTTAAAGATGGAAATAATGATGTCTAAGCAAGGATAGATGTTTTTTTTAATAACAGTAGTTAGTTAGTTGTATCAGTAGAAAGGCACATAACCGAATTCAGCACAGCTCTCACTCTCGGAAGTTAAGAATATGACCAGTACAACCGAAATATTATGACGTCGATTTCACCATCAAGAATGAATTCACCCTTTTGGAGTACTTTGTTTTCTATTTTCTACATATGTCGGATTTATTTCCATATTTTCTCATATATATATATATATATATATATATATATATATATATTATATATATATATAAACTTTACAAAAATTATCAGCAAGTACGATTGGTGTACTTAGTACGCAAACCCCCAAATTGGTTAGATGCGGCTCCTTAGTCCTGGTCGAAGGAAAAGTGTGCTAGCCGATTTACATGATCCCGTGGAAAGGCTAGGGGAGTAAACCCCGAACAAAATCCGAAGCTGGAGTCCCTAAGGTCGTGTAATGCTTAATTTCAACGCTACTCAGCAACTCCTCCGACACAGCTGCAGTGTGGAGAGGGGGGACCTGCTGCTTGGGCAACAGCACATCATCCATATCAACCCACCAAGACTACGTAGATAAAAAATATTTTGGACACTTTGGATGCCAACAATAATAATACCTTTACAAATTTTAATTAAAAAGAATTTCTTTTAAACGAAAGATGAAAACATCTTTATTATTTTTTATGGAACATTAGATAATCAAAACTGATATAATTATGGCTTTTCTAAAAAAAAATTTAAATAGAACAATCTCTCTCTCTTTCTTTCTCTTTGTTATTTACATTCAATTAATAAAACTATTCTGGCTCACCTGCTTCTCGTTGATGTCAACTAATATTGCTAATTGATTAAGATAATATCTATCAACGCAAGAGATCCCACGTGATTTACAGAACCGGGTAAAAATTTACTTACATTGTCACAGATATCGCACTCAAGAGCCCCTTCCTTACATGTCTTAGCTATACATACACACATAGACACACACACACACACACACACACACACCACACATATATATATATATATATATATATATATATATATATATATATATATATATATATTAAGGTAGTCTGGGTGGCCTAAAGCTGGTATCAACCAGACAGCGAGAAAGTATATCATCTTATCACTAGCGCTAGACCAAGGAGAGTGGTTTTAGCGTCTGGGGTGGAGCGCCACACCTACCATCAGCTCCTCACTTTACCGCACAGACCCCTGTGATACACTTACGCTGAGTTAGCGAGGGCGGTATCGAAGCAGGAACCAGGCGGACGCTCTACCGACTGAGATGTATGTGTATGTATTACAGAGGAACAGCCTTCGGCCGAATATAAAGATTTTGTCTTATCAGTCTCGAGGAAAAAGTGACCAGCAGTGAGTCACATGAGTAAACAGAGCGGGAAACATTGATTTAACTTCCGTAAACATTAGCTTTATGCATAAAACTAAAACCCAGATTTAGCTCCTGTGAGAAGAAGCGATTCAATATATTAAAAAAGACATAAAAATCTTGGTAAGCAAACATAAACAAGGGCATTTCTTTCATCTCTTGTGGTCAAAATATAAACTGGCATTTTACCCTCTCTCTCTCTCTCTATATATATATATATATATATATATATAGGAAGACCACCTTGTGCGTGACTCGAACCTTGACTGTCAAGCTGACAGGCGAGGACTGTAACCCCTACACCAACCGGACTTTCTTTTCGTTTTGTTTAGAAGTAGGTTTTTATTGCACTTATAGTGACTTTTGTGTATTTACTTCTCATACTGTCGTGTAAAAAGTCACTATAAGTTGAATAAAAACCTACTTCTAAACAAAACGAACAATCTAATATTCCTATGAATATTGATGGCAGCTATTTCATGAGTTATTAAGTACAGAAAAAAAGTAATATAAAACTTTTGAGAGTGATATGTTAAATTTACTAAATATGATAAGAAAAAACAAAAAAACAAAAGAGAAAGAGACATAATTATTCGTACTGTATAAACAATTGTAAAAATTGAACAATTTTCACATTAATCGTTAATAGCATCTCATCTTTATAACTTGCTGCAATTGTTTTCTTACATTTTTGACGACATTTCTTCTCGTCTTTTCTTGGATTTTCTTGGATTCTTCAATGGTTACACGATCTAATTCTTGAATGGTTTTTTGGTGACCGATGATATATTCAAACTTATAATTCCTGCGATAGATGTTCAATAGGATTCACATCAAATCTCATGGAAAGTCTCAGTAGAACTATAATCTTCTTTTTCTGAAGCTACACAGTAACTGATTTAGACGTATGTTTGGGATTATCATCTTGCTGTAAAGTAAATCGCCAATCTACATCCAGATTTGACACTGTAGTTTACATCTCCTTCCAGAATTTTGATATAATCTTCGGATTTCATTATTCCTTTTATTGCAATTAATTTTCCAGTCTCCCTTGAGAAAAAAAAGCCCCTAAATCATCGAGATGCCTCCATATTTTAATGTTGGCACTGTGTTCTTTGGGAGGGAAGCCTCACCATTTCTTGTACCAAGTTTTCTGTACATCATGATGTCCAAAAAGCTGGATATGTGTTTAATCTCTTCATATAACTTGTTCCCAAAAATAATAGTCTTTGTCCAAGAATATTTTTTGCAAAATCTAACCGAGCAACAATATAACAGGGTTTCTGAAGAGGGGTCCGTCGTGGTCGGTTTCCATACAACCCATTTCTATTTAAAGTAAAGTAAAGTCGTCGGTGGCATCTGAGGTGGAGCACCACACCTACCATCAGCTCCTTACTTTACCGCACAGATCCCTGTGCTACTCATACGCTGAGTTGGCGAGGACCGGAATCGAACTAGGAACCATGTGGTTTCTAGCCGAACGCTCTACCGACTGAGCTAACCAAACAATGTTGTATTGTGCGAGTATTTACGCAGATATCCATTGTATCCAAACTTTTGGCGATGTTTTCTTAAATAACTCATGGGTTTCTCTAAACCTTGTGACACAGTTTTCGTGAAGTTCTCGGTGATAATTTGAGTTTTCCTCCACGGCCAATTCTCTGTCGTTCCAAACTGTTTAGATTTCTTAATAACAGACTCTACCGATGATACAGGGATAACTAACCGGTTTGAAATTGTACAATTACTATTTCCCAACTTGTGGAGGTTAATAATTGTCTGTCTCATGTCAACGTTAAGCTTCTTTGTCTCCTCCATCGTGTTGCTAACAAAACAATGGTGATACTATATACTACGTGATGTTCTTTGCTGGAATTATTACAAATATTCTACTGTATAAATATTCAAATGGCTTCATGGATAAAATGATAATGTAAATTACTTATACTTACAACGAACCAATGAATTTAAAACGAAACTTTCTACTGTACGAATAATTTTGTCTTTTTAATCTTGCATAACTCGCCTGTCAAATTGTAATTATTGTCCATCACGAAAGCAGTCTTGAAGAGGTAAAGTAGCCTAAATAAATTTATTGGTGATAACCTCACGTTTTCATATATTTATTTATCTCATTTTTGGTTGAATCATATCACGGAAATACTCGATACCATTCAGAGAGAGAGAGAGAGAGAGAGAGAGAGAGAGAGAGAGAGAGAGAGAGAGAGAGAGAGAGAGAGATAAAACTCCTATCTATCTATCTATAATATATTGCATCTATCTATCAAAACATTTTGGCTATACGGTTGTCGGCGAGGCCGGAACCGATGAATCAGCTAGTCAGGTCAAGTACCTACATTTAAGGAAAGAAATCAGGGCATTCTATGCCTCACCGACAGAGTGAAATAGGTTTTTTCGGGTTAACACAAAAAATGTAAATATAAACGTAAAATGAACGCGATTCACTAACCTCCATACCGTTAAAATCAATCAACCAATCACAAGGATCTTTGACGAGCCTCAGACGTGTACAAAGAGCGTAAAAATGTAAATAATGAATGATTTTTAATAGAAAGTTGTTGATAAGTGTGAATCTCGCTACAAAAGGTTATTTTTTGAAATTGTATTTTCAAGATTAGGCCAACATGGTGAAATATGGTTTCTCGGATTAACACAAAAAATATAAATATATACGTAGAATGAACGTGATTCGCTAACCTCCATGCCGTTAAAATCAATCAATCACTCCTTAAACCTTGTACGAACTTCAGAGGTGTACCGAGAGTGTGCGAAATGTAAATAATGGCCTTCACACAAGAACGTTTTTTAATAGAACGGTCTTAGTTGTTCGTCTCCATACAAAAGGGTTATTTTTGAAATTGTATTTTTCAGGATTACGATGTTTCAATCACCAGAGAAGATCTATTTAACACACGGAAGCTTTTTAATCCAATGATGTCAACACATTTCAAATAAAAAGAACACCCCAAAGAAGCCAAATGTGAAATGATGAATTGCTTTCGAGTTACGACTGCTTTAAATAGATTTAAACTAAACACGCAAACACCTACACGCTTTGCACACGTCCATTGAAGAAAAGGTTCATATTTCAAGGAACAAATAAGTTTTTTTTCCTTTCTTTTTTTAACGTATTTAAATCAAATTTGAACTGTTACTTTCTCTGTTGATCTTTCTCTCTTTCGTCTTATGTCATTGGGAACCTTGCTTGTCAATCGACCACTCCGGGTTTTCTTTTTCTTTTTTTTTTGATTGAGAGGCAATTTACCGCGATCGATCTCTGGCTATTTCTTTTATTTACTTCTTTTATTCTGTGGTCACGGCAAAGAATAAATACTGTTCAGTGTTTCCACTTCATCTCGAGAGAATGTTGTAAAAGGCACACAAGAGTCTTTTGGTTTCAATAGGGATTGAGTAGGCTTAAGAATTGTGTACCGATGGTGCATTCAGTAAGATTAATTGAATTGAATGTTGTGAACACAAGTAAGAGTAGCAGGACAACTGAACAATACAGTTAGCTAGATATATACTTGTTTGGTTAGACAAATAAATATGGATATACTTTAATATATATATACATATACATATATATATACATATACATATATATACATATACATATATATATATATATATACATATATATATATATATATATATATATATATATATATATATATATATATATATATATATATATATATATATATATAACCTAATGAGAGATATATCTACTAAAAGTTTCGCTTAGTGCTCTTTAGGGCTAAGATCTGACTCAGATCTTATCCCTGAAGAGCACTAAGCGAAACTTTTAGTATGTATATCTGACTCATTAGGTTTATCTTTATTATTTGCTCTACTTAGGTATTGAGCATTCTTTACTTATTAGCTTTAGAATATCCTGGCGGTTTTTATATATATATATATATATATATATATATATATATATATATATTGTTTTTTCCTTCGGCCAAGTATTATAGTATCAACCAATTATTTTTGGTTGGTACGACTATCATGGTATTTTCTTTTTTCCCCATTTTTTTCCTCCCCAGGTGATGTTTGGTAGTATATTTTTTACAATCAAAACTATTTGCCGGTTTTTTTCTTACTGCAAGGGTTTACAGCTCCTTACTTTACCGCACAGATCCCTGTGCTACTCATAGGCTGAGTTTGCGAAGGCCGGTATCGAACTAGGAACCTTGTGGTTTCTAGTCGAACGCTCTACTGACTGAGCTAATACAATACTCTCTCTCTCTCTCTCTCTCTCTCTCTCTCGACACAGACAGACACACACACACACACACACACACACACACACACACACACACACATATATATATATATATATATATATATATATAAACGAAAATGGAAGTAAATCCGACGTATGTTGAAAAGAGAAATAAAGGAAAGAAAGTATAGAATGAGATAAAATACGATTATTTTAATTAATTTAACTTACACGTGTTTCGGTCAGGAGTTTATCCATGTGTACATTATTCTATTATTATTTTTAAATAACCAAATGAAAGATAGAAAGGAGATATATATATATATATATATATTATATATATATATATATATATATATATGTGTGTGTGTGTGTGTGTGTGTGTGTGTGTGTGTCATAAAAGTGTCGAGTTTGAAATTGTATTTACCAAGATAGAAATGAACAATGAAGGGAATGTTATTTCTTTCAGACTACAAGGTGTGCCAAAAAGTACAAAAATCTCGAACTTTTCGAAATACCTTGTATATATATAATATTATAAGAACTTATTAATAGTTTTTAATTGAGAGAAATAATGAATTTTTATTAACACTGTATGAAACTTTGAGCCCAAACTCATTTTATGAAAGCAAGCATCAGAATACTCCTCGATACATTGGCGAGTTCAACAATATTCCAGAGAGTCAGGATACTATGGAAATATCGCTAATGAAAAGCGGATTACATGCAACGAAAATTATTTTTATTTTGAGAATCTTAAACCAAGTGTTTAAGCTTCAAAATTCTCCGCCGGGAAAATGGGTGAGAAAATAAAAGCGTTATCGTTTATGAGCTTCTACTTCGAATCTATTTGGAAGATGTGAGTTCGATCTTTGAACCCAGATTCTGTGGGAGGATGAAGCTACAGTGAATATTAGTGAACCACTAGATAAACTAATGCAGCAAACTTGCACAAACGGGATGTAAGAGTGAGCATGTCAGGGTAGGAAAGGTTTGCCATGCTGTCAAATGTCATATAAACAAACTATAATCTGTCCTAGAAAATGAGACGAATAATAATAATTCTCTTGGACTTTGATATAAAAAGGGACCACTAAATTCCGAATAAAAGACGAGATCTAGAATTAAATTACGAGATTAAAGAACTTATGACTAAATCCTATTTAATGGACGTAAATTCCACCATCGTATGTCACCCCGCCGAAAGAAAAAAACACTAAAAATCAAGGAATTAACCGAATTTAATGAAATCTTCAGTTTTGATATATTAATGAATAAACAATATAATGCACCAGCTATTTCATTTGAAAATTCTTACATTTTTTCAGATCAGTTAACTTTTAACCACCTATCTTTGAGGCGTAACACAGATTCACAAAGATACGTGGTACAAAGATAACTGCAATATATCTATTATTCATTAATGTATCAATACGGAAAATTTCATTCCATTCGGTTAATTCCTTGATTTTTAGTATTTTTTTCTTTCTGTGGGGTGACATACTGTTGTATACCCTTTCTTTACTTCTATTCTTCTTCTGCTCATCTTTGGTATCTTTTAGTAAGGAAAGAAAGGGTATACAACAAGTAGAAGTAAGTAAAGACAATTTTACATCATTAAGTCTTAATCCGAAAATCATTATTGGTAAGTATCAATCTAAAAATAATATTTAATTGATGTTTGGCTTACTACTTTAGACACGTATTCTCACTACTATATCCAACTACTACGTCCTTCCTTATATATATATTTACCAACTCCTCCACACGAGCAGGATGTGACACAAGGTCAATTTCTTAAGCGGAGTTCAACAGGTTTTCCTTCTCCTAGACCGGTTGCCTAACCAAGGTTAAAGAACCCGGTCTGCCCTACTATTTACCCATAGCTGGAAGGAGAGTAGGATTCATACCTTTCCCAAAGGTATTAGCGCTAAGTGAAAATGCAGTTACCGCGTCCAGGATTTGAACTCGGGGCGACGAGTCCATTTCCAATGACTTTAACCATTACACCACACGTGCTTCCTTATATATGAGTCCACAACTTCGGGAATTCTAAGCGAAAAGAACATTAGATTTATAGGTTTGTTTTATACTAGATAATACAGTATTCAGTATACGAGTACATTCAACTACATGTGCGCCAGATATAGTAACTCACAAAAGAGTGATAAAACCCCGGGGTAGACGGTTCACGTAATTGTTCCGTAATCCTTGAAGTCCCAGTAATCCCCCCGATGTTCTCAGAGAGCCGTGTATAAATAGTCCTGGATCAGTGCATTCACTCCCTACTCAATGTACCCTAGGCTAGTCCACAACAAGGTTCCAAAAATTCAGTCTGAATTGTCCAGTTGGACACGTGTCACAACTGATATAAATGTTGAGTTTATACAGTCCTAAAAGACAATCATTTAGAGAATGCTGGTTCAACCCATGAATCCGATCATTGTTATTAATGTAACGTTGTGGTAGATGGTCACAGTACCCAAAACGATATAAGTAACGTAGCGGTATATGTTGTATAGCGGGTCTCGTCCACGTGCCTCCAAATTCACGACTCTAAAAAGGCGTTCTGCACGTGGTGGTCATCTTGTTGGTAAAAAAAGTACAAGCGCGAGAAATATATCGTCACAAGCTTAGCTTTTATTTCCAGGGCTCGTCTCGTGGACTGTGTCGGAGAGGAGGAAAGGCAGAGAAAAGAGAGAGAGAGAGGACACTGCTAGATTACTGTGATCCCATAAGGGATCCAAGGTCAGGTCCGTACCCTACGACGTCGGGAAGCACAAAGAGGCTGGTATTTTTTTCGTCGTTCCACGTCCAATTAAAGGGTTCAGGGAAGATCCCCGAGTTTTGACAAGAAGGTTCCTTAGTTCAACAAGAAACAAGAAGGCTGGAGACTATATCGATTGAAAGGTTGTGTATAATAATGTGTAATAAAGATGAAGACAACAGTCCGAAAAATCTAAATAATATAAAAAACAAATAAAAAGTTATAGTGCAAACAATTTTACGATTTAATTAGATGATTTCAGAAATAATGATAACAAAAAGAATTAAGGATGACATTTTTAGGAACTATCAGATTAATCATTAAACAGTTATCTACATATATTAGTAAAGTTGTCAGAGTGACCTATTGTCGGTATCAGCTGGACAGCGTGGAAGTCTATCCCCTTTTCACACGCGCTAGAACATGGAGATTGTTAGGCGTCTAATGTGGAGCGTCACACGTATGTCATGTTAATCTTTTTGGGTTATTTTATGCCGAAGACGTTTTTTTATTCATGATTGATGAGTATTAAAATTTTCATTTTGAAGTCACATTTTTAAACAAAATTTTTTAACACATTTTTTAAAACTCATTTTTACTATTACCCCTTTATATGGGACCCTATACTTACCTGTGTGCTTCGGCCACTGGACAGGCTAAAGTACAAATAATAGCGTCGATCCCAGGGGCTATCCTACCAGGCAATACCTGCCCCTTGGGGGCAGGGCTGGGTTTATTTCCCAGTGCCTGAGGCGCCCCCTTGAGGGGGAATGCCGAGGGGATTGACGCAATTTTTATTCTTTCCTATCCAAGAGCTTCGGCTTGTGGGTGGGCCCACATTAAAACGAGGCCTTGTGCCCAGTCCATACAAGTGGGGTATGTGACAAATATGCCTTTATATGGGACCCTAAAATATTACGACTTCGGATGAGTGGACCTGGGAGTAATGGCAATGAAGGGGTACTCCACATTCCCAACAGCTTCAAAATGGGAACGCTATTAGATGCTGTTTAACGTCATACTCAGGATACTAAAACACACAGCCACCGCCTTTCCTATAAGATAAAAAGGGTTGGGGCTTGCTATGAGGACAATAGGATTGGGTCAATCATATGAGTGCTAGGGCTTGACGTGACCAGTCGACTGATCGGATGAGACCTCTCCACCCGTCTAACCTAATAAGGGCCAAAGTGGTGTGTTGAATGTCATGGACTGCTGATCCTCCTGGGTTCTGTCCTTAAGCAACACGGGTCACCATCCACGGTCAACAGGTAGGCCCCAATTATACCCCTTTGAAGATGTGCAGTCCGTATATTTTTCAGTCCCGTCAACAGGGTAGTTTTAAGGGTTGATGTGAGAATATAGGAAAAAGTGGAGATGCCCAACGATGCATAACAAACAAATTAAGAAATAAATAAGTTGAAAACTGAACATTTTTCAAAACAATGCCTCATCTAAGAAATTCTGTAAACAGTTCCAATAAGAATATTCTCTAAAAAAACATTTATTTCAAGAAGGTAAGTGAAGCGAAAAAGAATGAAACGCTTTGTCTTGTGCAAATCCTCTTGCATATTCGTTTCAATTTCAGCCATATTTGTTTGTCGTCTTTTCTGGTTACGCGCATGCGCGGCTTTTGTGTTGGATTGTGCCGTATTGTATAATGTCTTAACTGCCACTCCTGACATAAGAGCGTAAGATAAGAAAAGACGAGAAAAGAAATAATAATAATAATAATAATAATAATAATAATAATAATAAGAAGAAGAAGAAGAAGAAGAAGAAGAAGAAGAATATTTTATGTTTATTTTTGGCGTCAGCGTATTTGTTGGAGATGTCTGTTTAGATCGTGCTCACTTAAACGTAGAATCCAAGAGGACACCGCAGAATAATTACAAAAATATAATTGAAGGAAATGTAGCCAAAGTGTCGCTGGTTGCAACTCGTAACTATCTAGAAAACATATTCGTACACAGAAAAAAGACAAACAAAAAACAAAAACAACAACAAAACCTCTAGCCATAAAAGCATACATGTTGGTATCTATCGGTAGAAACATATACGTATACGTAATGCATACCTATACACGTATGCGTGTGTTTGTGTTTGTGTTAGTGTATGTGTTTATGTGTTTGTGTGTGAGTGTATATTTTGGAATGTGTAAGTCAATGCATGTACAATTAAGTATGCGTATATGCATGATTGATTACGTATACAATGAACCATCTATACATTAAGGGCAGTTGTGTGTATGTATGTATGTCCGGCGGGAACTACAAAAAATAAATAATTAATGACAAAGTAAATATATATGCAAATTCACTATCATTTTATACGAAAATAATGAAGATTTTATTTATATCTGGGAAAATATTTAAAAATAGGATTTGTATAATAAGAGAAGTAAAAGTCACTGGTGGCGTTCATGATTAAAACATAAACAAATCAATTAAGACCAAAATAATCAATGGATCTGCGAGACAACCATTTTATTATCTACACCCCCCTCTAACCAGGCAACGCCAGGTAGCAACTTCTAGTAAATAAATAACTATCTCTAGAATTCTGTGTAAAAAATAAAAAATTCTGCTAAACCAGGATTTTATTATTTAAAAAAAAAATTCAACAACACTTTGCCCTGAAGATCTATAGTTTGTAGGCCCAAAATTTTGTTTTTATTAGTTTTATATTTAAAATAGTTTTTGATAAAATATTTCTGTAGATGTAAACCTGATTGAAACGCGTGTTGACTAAATAACAGCACTAAATTTCAACCTAACCAAAATATATATTTTCTTCTTCCAATCATTTATCAAAATATCTGTCAGATTCATTTCCATTTCTCTCTCTCTCCCTCCTCTCTCTCTCTCTCTCTCTCTCTCTCTCTCTCTCTCTCACACACACACACACACACACACACACACAAACACGCATGCGCACACGCACACACGCACGCTCGCATCTGATTGTGCATGTGTGTATGTGCGTATACAATCGATGGTGAGAAGCATTGTTGTTTATATTAAAAGTATGGAAAGGAAAAAAAATTAAAAGATCATAAAAAATCCAAAATGACGATTATAACCTACTTTTAACCTCAAACTTGTAATATCTCGAACACAGACACACACACACACACACACACGCGTGCAAAAACGCACAAACGCACACACACACACACACACACACACACACATATATATATATATATATATATATATATATACTGTCGACTAAAAGTTTGGAACAATATTAACTTTTCATTTAATTTAAAAAATGAATCAAGTTTCATGTCTTTAAAGAAACAATTTTATTTCTTCTATGGAAAAGTATGTTGGCTGAAATGATTCCCAAGCAGTGTGTTCAGCAAACTGCTTCCTTCAGGTTATCAGTGGCGCCGAAACCCGGGAATGAACCAGGGACCTTCAGATTATCAGACAGTCGTAGTTGTCGTACTTGCTTTGCTCTCCCAGCAGTTCTAGTCTGCTCACTAACACAATCCAACTATATCCTCTCTTCCACTCGTTTCGACAGCCAAAATGCTATTGCAGACTTTCTCCCCGATCTGGGAGGGCAGGTCCCTAAATATCCCATTGCTGTGTTTCATCCGGGCTCCTTACTCTGAATGGCACGTTCGACATTCATCAGTACGCGTCAATCCTCACGACGGGTTTTACATCCGGGTTACTCTGCACTGCTCGTGCGGAATTTCTCCAGCATTTCAACAACGAAGAGGTGACGAGTTCAATTTCCGTGGTCACTCGCCACACTTCCCCCACCCCGAAAAGGCCACACATATCCGGACTCGTTTCGTTCGTGGGGCTGGGAATCTGCTCGTCCACAGTGTGTAAATGTGTAAACAACTCCTGTTTATTTTAGACAGTTCATTTCGAACTTTACAATCAATTTCAACCTTACCCAGTTCAATTGGTGAACGATTTAGAGAATAAGGAGGATAAGTCCTGATTTGCAAGATTCCCTCATCTTTTTTTTTGATTTTAGATATTTTAAACAAAGTTTTGAGCCGTGTTTAGATCATTATCTTGAATGAATTTTATGTAAGTGCTCAGACTTGGGAAGAAGAATACACCGACTGCATCACTGCAGAGGGATAAAACTCTACCAATTAGGCAACCTGTTGGCCGTGGGTGGCAATCCATGATGCTTAAGGACGGAATCCTGGTGGCTGAGAAATCCATGATATATAACAGTCCACATTGGCTCTTACTTGGGCTAGACGAGTGGTCGAATCGTTCGGCAACACATGTCGAACCATATCATCTATATCATTGTTCCTACCCTATTGTCCTTAGGGCAAACCACCAAACCTTTTTATCATGTATATGCTAAAAGATAGTGGCTGAGGGTCTTACTTTCCGGGGTATAGCGTTAAACTGGATCTAGTGGCGAATTAGCGTCCCAAATGTATTAGTCCCAAAGTGAACGTAATATCACGAGTGAGTTCCAACTCGCTTACTAGGATGTCGCAATACATCACGTTACTCAGTATACCACGGGGACTCCTCCTCTAATCTAGATTCTGAAGATAGTATAAGAATTAGTTGATATTAGTTTGAAACTAAAATTAAGTCATTACAATGCATTAGTGCCTCCTAAGATATATTAACACTGAACATTCACACAGGAAAGAATAACAGCTAACTCATATCAACAGTGTACATAATAATGATTAATTAGCATAAATGTAATAACAGATACAGGATACACACGTCGAAAAAATCAAATACACAATATAAACAATAAAGAAAACAATAAGAATTCCTCATATGAGACTTACGGTGTCTTCCATGTCGAACTGCGAGAGAATTGGAAACTAATTGTCTCTATTCTGCTCTATGATCAGAGCTGGGAAAATATGTCCTTTATCGCTGAAAGAGCGGGGCCGAAACGAAATACGCCTTTTCCCTTCAAAGAAAGGGGGTGAATAGAGAAAGGCTCTAGGGGATGAATTACCACGTAACCAACAAACACGTGTCATGGGAAGCCAATTATGTTTTCCTAGCTATAACAGTAATAGATCTTTGATGTCTGCGTTGGTAAGAAAGTCATTTGCCAGAGATTTGCTTCAGCTTATGCATGTTTCAAAATGTGTAAGGATTTAGGTTTGTAAAATTTTGTATTTCTCGTTCTTAAAATCCTTGAAATATTCCTCTTTTTAAGTTTCAATTTTCCCCACTCACCATTAAAAAAAATGCACCTCCTCTATTCTAGGATCGTTTCCACATATGAACTCGCACTATTAATGACAATAAATTAATCTGTCAGTCCATTATAAACTAATCCAATATTGAAGCTTTAAGAGTATCATCAAAGAACGATTCAAATTTCAAAATTTTATAATCCCCTTCCCTTACTCCTTCCCCCTCTATCTTCCTCTTTAAAAAGAAATGAATTGATAAAATGAATCGAAGTAGAATTATAACTAGAGTGCAATCTAAAATTGCCTTTTACTAGAAATCCCAGAATCCATTATTCATATTGAACTTTGACTGCGAAAAGAAATCATCAGAAAAATGGAGCCAAGCTATTCGTCCAAAAAGATGGCGATGAATAAAAAAAACGATTTCACCCTCAAACCGGAGAAATCTAATGATGGAACATATTGGCCTGATGGCACGGAATTTGAGAGGCCAGTTCATTAAGAGATAAGATCATCAACCCGCAAGAATATTAAATGACAGTTAGAAAAGTTGTTTTGAATGACAGTAACGGAGAAATAAAAAGTGATTGTGTGTGGATGTGTGTCTCAGAGAGAGAGAGAGAGAGAGAGAGAGAGAGAGAGAGAGAGAGAGACAGACAGACAGACAGACAGACAGGTAAATTCTAATTTCTAAAACAAGGAGGGGTGCGGAAGAGAAAGAAAAGGAAACCAGAAAGAAAAAAGATAAGGTTTAAACAAGAGTGTAGAACTAATATATATATATATATATATATATATATATATATATATATATATATATATATATATATATATATATATATATATATATATATATATATATATATATATATATATATATATATATATATATATATATATATATATATATATATATATATGGGTACGTAGTGTTCTGTTATACTTGTCAAGTTTTTCAAACATGCAATCATTGAACTGATGATTGGATTACCATGAAACTTCAAGTTATGAGTGTAAAACCATAATATTACCATTGATTACAAATCTGCTCTGCTTTATTAGCATTGAGCACCCATTCCATGCCAATACTTTTCTCATTTTTTCATTCACTATTCATTATATATATATATATATATATATATATATATATATATATATATATGTGTGCAAGATATGTCAAAAAAGTATCAGGATTTTTTGTACTTTTGACAAACCTTGTTTTCTGAAAAAAAATAGCGTTCCGTTCATTTCTATCTTAAATACAGCTTTAAACTTGGTATTCTGAAAAAAAAATAATGAATGGAAGGTTATTCTTTCAGAATACAAGGTGTGTGTGTCAAAAAATTTCAATACTTTTTTGACATACCTTGTATATATATATATATATATTAGGGTAACAAATGCATAAAGCCAACAGCGCTTGATAACTTTTCTCGCCAATGTGATTTCCATATATATATATATATATATATATATATATATATATATATATATACATGAATGTGTGTGTGTGTATGTGTGTGTGTATGTTTGTTTGTGTGTGTGTGAGTAATCAATGAAATTTAATCAGAAATGTTTATAATCGCAGCCGATGTTTTCAACGTGACTTAAACATGAGCCGTTATACTGTTGTGTTTTGGTTGGGGTAGTGTTTTCAAGTCTTGTTTCTTGGACACAGTGTCTTCTTATTCCTTGTCTTGTTTCTATAAGCCATAGAGCGAAAGAGGCATTTTGGTGAAAGTACGCTGCGCAAGGAAAGAATGAAAGATTTTATTTTTGAATGGATCGGTCGGCGAGTGAACCTAGCTACTTAGATCCATGTAGTGGTATGACCAGTTTTGTCACCCTTCCCCCCAATTTAAAACTTCCGGCTATAGGCCGACTCGTGGGCACACTTGCTGTATCTCACTCTAAGATAAATAAAACAATTTTGGAGTGCGTGCACGAGTGTGCTCACTTCAAATATATAATTAGTATATTTGATTGTACGATATACTGGATATATTTTGTGGGGCCTCGCAACAGTGAAAGGGCTGGTGTGCAAGTAAAACGGTTAAAAGGAAGGCCACGAAACGTTGCATATTCTCTTCTATAGACCCCAAAACTAAATACTCAACAAATCAAAAACAAACATACCAATTGGTAAGACCTCATTTGGAATTTGTTAATGTGGTCTGGAGTCCAAGACTAATCAAGGACATAAAACTCATTGAGGGAGTTCAAAGGAGAGCTACTAAAGTAACGAATGATTTAAAAAAAAACCTTTCGTATGAAGAAAGAGTTAGGAAGATTGACTTACCAGGTATAGTTTATAGACAAATAAGAGGGGATATGATTGAAGTCTATAAATATACCCATGAATTTTATTCAACGAATTTTGATCAACTAAATATTGCTCAAAATATATTTACCAGGGGTCATAAATTAAAACTCTTTAAAACAATTTTGTAAAGCAAATGCAAGACAAAATTATTTTAGTAACAGAGAGGTGAATACATGGAAAAAACTACAAACATCAATAGTGAATGCCGCAATCTCTGAACTCCTTTAAGGCAATGTTAGTTAATCTGGGGAAAGATTATAAATATTCTGTGGAAATAATATTAATGTTTATAAGGAACAGCAAACAGGTCTCAGACCTAAAATACTAGCTGGAAAAGATATTATTATTATTATTATTATTTGCTCCTTTTGAGTTTTCACATCAGCATTAGCTGATGGTCTTTCACTGGAGTCTGAGTGACAGCAAGTCTTCTCAGGTCTCCAGGACTCTTCTGAGTATTCTGGCAGATTGCCGCAGTGCAGTGTTCTGAATGGTTTCAATCCTTCCTCTGATTTCCAAACTTTCCAAATCATTTTCTAATCCTTTTGGGACAGTTCCAAGTGCACCAACTACAATTGGTATCACTTTCACATTCATGTTCCATAACTTTTTCAGTTCTCTGGCAAGGTCCAGATATTTGTCCATTTTTTCATTTTCCTTTAGCTTCACCCTGTGATCTGCTGGCACTGCAAAATCCACCACTTGACAAGTTCTTTCTTTTTTATTTATCAACACTAGATCTGGTCTTCTTGCTGGGATAGGTGATCCATTTTTAAGTCCCAGAGAATTTTATGCGTTCGTTCTCAAGAACAGATTCTGGTTTATGCATATACGATTTTTTTTAGTTTTCACATCAGTGTTAGCTGATGGTCTTTCACTGGAGTCTGAGTGACAGCAAGTCTCCTCAGGTCTCCAGGACTCTTCTGAGTATTCTGGCAGATTGCAGCAGTGCAGTGTTCTGAATGGTTTCAATCCTTCCTCTGATATCCAAACATATACCATTATTATTATTATTATTATTATTATTATTATTATTATTATTATTATTATTATTATTATTAAAACAATCACAGAGTTGAACTTCTCGCCAGTTTTGCTAATGGATCGAGGAGCATTCTACAGTCCGCTCGCTTAGTTACTTATCGAGTAGCTTCCTTCTTTTTTAGTAAAGAGTTCTCAATAATATTGATGGGGCGAGTTAACGTATACTATTCTTGATGGCGCATTTGTTGTGTAAATTAGGACCATTAGAAAATCACTGATCACGTAAGGATCAGTAATAAAAATGTCACTAACAAACTCAGCGACCGGAGATTCACAATTTAATTGCATGTCTCATTTACAACTGGCTTATTGCGCCATTTCACAACATTAGCCAATAGAGTTATCTGTATAAAGAAATGGCCCATTAACTAGTTCATAATTGAACACAAACAACAATGGTTACTGGCGCGAATAACATCATCTAAATTTAATGTATTAGCATTATTTTTGATGACGTCAGAAATGTCTTTACCGATGAGAAAGCACCATTAAAATCTATTAATAATGAAGATTCGCTTCCGGTTTTTGTCTGTAAAAAAAATTACGTCACTGCTTACGTCACATTACCCAACACATAATCCAACGTCATAACATAGAATAAATATACTCAAAATGTGAGCATGCAACGTTAGAAAATCCTCATTGTTTCAATAAATAGATGCCCGGCGTTATATATTTATATGTAAATTGTTTTATTCTAATATAATATTTAAAGTTATCGGAACTGTTTCCATTTCAAATTGTCTTTCTTTCTTTTTTTTCTTTTTTACTCCTTTAATAAATTTAACGATTTTACATACTTATGGTATACACTCTATGACATTAAATTTTCAGCTCCCATCCCCTCAGGCAATATCTTTCAAAACAATTATTTTTACATCGTCCGGAGGGTGTCTTTTTATTTTGCTAGTATTCCAAATAAAAAACAGACAAAACCAATTGTTTACCTAATGTACTTGTAGGCTTAAACACATAGAATAAACCAAATTTTGTACAAGTTAGATAGAGAAAATGTAAATTGGGATATATATATATATATATATATATATATATATATATATATGAACAATGAATTATATGAATTTTGATTTTTCCTTTATGTGTATGTGCTACGCTTATCTTTAGTTTTATTAGGGTTTTTTATATGTTTTTTCTGTTTCAACTTCCATTTTATTCTGATAAACGTAAATGATTCCTGAGGTATTGTGATGTAACCAATGACGTAGTTTCAGTTACAGACAGACAGACAGACACCCAATCCCAATTATAATAATATTCTTTTTTATCAATAAGATAAAATAAAAAGCCAGGTAGATAATATAAATAATGTAAGACTTGTGTCATCTTTCATGTAATATGCCCAAGTTTTGACGTAAAATGACAGTAACGGAAAAGTTGAAATTATTATTGTTTTCGGTTATAGAAACCAAGAATCAAACAAAATGAATTCTTGAGAGCGCCGGTTGTATATCAGGTTAAGTGCAAACTGACACAAATTGTTGAAACTCTGCACACGACCGGCGGCTGTTGCCAGCTCCTTCATCCTAAGCAGCCATAAATAAAGTGGATGCATCCTATAAGGAAGTGATATCTTCCACAATTGGAAAGCACTGATTTAGTTGCCTTACCGAGTTATAGATATGGACCGAGAGTGAGACAACGAACGCGCCGTTTGATCGAAGAACAAATTGATATTTTGACATAGTGATAGACAGATGGTCCATGTGAGACAAACACAGATACATTAATCAATAGACGGCATTTTATTCATGCATATGTAGCGACGTCCAATTGAATCCATGACAGTCTCTAACTTTGTATTCAAAACTTGAAAACTTGTGTATTTGTTCACAGGAAAAGAGTCGCCATTGGAATTTGCCAAAGCATGTTAGTGCGAGGAGTATCGTCAGTAGTATCGTCAGGAGTATTTGCTGTAAAACATTTAATGGGGCCCGAGTTTAGCAAATATAGAAATATCATAATATATATATTTACCAACCCCTCCGCACGAGCAGGATGCGACACAAGGTCAATTTCTTAAGCGGAGTTCAACAGATTTGAATTCAGAGTTTCCCTTCTCCAAGACCGGTTGCCTAACCAAGGTTAAAGAGCCTAGTATGCCCTACTATTTACCCATAGTTGGAGGGAGAGTAGGATTCATACCTTTCCCAAGGGTATTAGCGCTAAGTGAAATGTAATTAGCACGTCCAGGATTTGAACTATGGGCGACGAGTCCATTTCCCATGACTATAACCATTACACCACGCGCTTCCTACTATAATAGAAATATTATATATCATCCTGATTTTTCTAACTGTCGTTTCTATATATATTTCACAAAGGTATTTCTACGAAAGTGTATGTACTAGCGCGACTGGAGCTCGAACTCGCGTACTACGATGTAGCAATCCAGCACGTTAGCTACTACAATACGGCGATTTCCCCAGCAAAATTTAGCCGAGATGACGATACTCTTAAGAAATAAGAATTCGGTGGATAAGCTGCACCAGATAATCAGGGTTTACATTTTGTTTTTTGGACGGTCTCATTTTTAACCAGAGTGTCAGAAAATCTTTTGAATCACCCAAATATAGTTTGTTTAGCTATTTTTCTTTCTTTCAGTTCATTGCTGATATATATATATATAATATATATATATATATATATATATATATATATATATATACAACTAATGACAAATCCAGTTCCCCAACACACTATATTTATATAAATTAAAACAGACGCACACACATACACATACATTTATCTTACCAATCCTTACAATCCAACATTCTGGACTAACACCTGCATTACCATTCTAACACTCCTGCTCTAGAGAGAAGAAATTCTACTACCCACCCCAACCACCCCTGCCCCTAATCTACTGTTCTCACCATTTTGAGAATGTCCATCAATTGAAGCAAGAACTATATTCAAGTCCTGAAGAAGATCTAATAGACCGAAACGTTGCATCGTCGACAATAAACATCAGCTTTCACATACACCCGTGTTTGTCTACCTTTCTCAATATATATTATCTTTTTTTTAAACAAGGAGAATTCTAGAAGTCATGTACCGAGAAACAAAGTTTCGATATCATATGTCTGAATTATTTAGATGAAGCTTGATAATGTGTATTAGTTTCATTTTTTCGGACTGCTGTCCTCATTTGTATTATAAAACACACACACAATGTCTCGGCAGATGTAAAGTGTTTCTTGTAATCATTGGGGAAAACGGCTTTTACTCTGCTACAAGTGTCAAGACTTTGTCTTGTTTGTTGGCACTTCTCGTGTATTTATTTTGCGTGCATGCCAGCATACGCACACATACGAATAGAACAGTGCATCCGACTTCATACATAACATACGAAAACATGTAACACAACATGTGGCACGCGAACATAGTTAATCAAATGCATATATTTGACCATCTTTTTTTAATATTTTATCATTTTCAAAAATTCGTTCGAGGCCCGACCATTGTTCCGTTCCGCTTAAAAATAAGCTTTACATAGCATGAAACCAATGGTAGCAGTCCCATGTAAATAAATATACTAATATAGTAATATAACACACACACACACACAACACACCACACAACACATATATAATATATATATATATATATATATATATATATATATGATGTGGTGTGTTATATAATAAAACTTCGATGTAATGCTAATAGTTTGACTTTACAGAATCTTCTGAACGCCGTCTTCAAAGCGCTATGAAGGCTAAAAATGGTAAAATTATAAATAATAAACAAAATAAGTAAAGATAAAACTAAAAAACTATAAATAAAATTCAAAGCATTACCAAAATCAAATTATGTATATATAATTTATTTTTTAATTGAGATTGAACTTGAAACCATTCGTGTGAAGAAAGAAAACTAGATAAAAAATTTAAACATATATTTTTAATAGAATTTTGAATGTGCTTAAAGTTAATATATCAAATTATTAAACGAACACACAGAATAGCGCACAATAGATAATATCATTAGAATCGTATTTTACGAATAAGTAAACATTAGATTACAGAAACTCCCGAAGGAGCTAAATTACTCGAGTGTTCTCAAAATTTTCATCTATTTCCGTGAAATTTTGTATTTCGTAATCTAATGGTATTAGCTATGGCGCGCTATTCTACATTAGTACATGATTTTATTTGTATTTCTAATATTAAATAAATCAACGTGATTATTTTATAAACAATGGCTAACATTAAAAAATAAAAATTGGTTTGTTTACATTTTCGAACGACGGACGCCAGTACCTAACTATGTACATTTTAATTTTTAAATAAAAAAGTGCACAAGCATGAAACTCTGTGAGGAATTAATGTCTCTATTCAAAATATCAAATGCAAAAAACAAAATATCTAAACATCTAAACTTTTCTTATTAGAAAGGATTTTGGTTTTGTTTAAAAGTTAAATATCACCTCACCGTAAATTATTTCCATGTCAAAAGTAAAACTAAAGTGATTAAGTCTTAAACTGACCCTAAAAATTGTATGATAATTAAAAAATAAAAGATTAGATAAACGATTGTTTATCCTGTACAATGAAATATTTACTACAACTTTGAATCAACAAAAATGTAGATGTAACATGAAAAAAAATGTAAAGAAACATTAATTGACCTTCCGTTATTCATTTGTTTACTTTTTTAACGAAACACCAAAAAATGGCTAGTAGAATTTTAACGTTATTTATCAGCTCAAAAATATGAATCAAATCTTAATTATTTTTGCCGAAAAAGCAAGATCTAGTGATATTTAATGTGTACATTATTTATTCATTATATAAATATATATATATATATATATATATATATATATATATATATATATGCCCGCCTAATGCATTAATTAATTAATTTTCAAATTAGGCACGACTTCATTAAGCACATATTCTCCCCCCCCCCAAATATATATAATATATATATATATATATATATATATATTATGGTGACCGCTAATTACGCAAAAATTGCATAGCTCTCCTTAAAACTGATAGAGCACTCCCTAGTTGTCTAGTATTTCATGACACTAAAATTCCATTTCTAAAATGGGTATGTAGATGGCGTGGTGGGGTAAGATGTCTAACTGATTACAATTCAGTCGGGTTTGCACCCCGCCTGAAGCAGCATGCCTTGTCTAGTCACACTGATCAGCTGTGAAACAGTGAAAAGGACTGTATGTGAAAAACAATATATATATATTTCCTTAAAGCGATATCAATAATACTTAAGTAAATAACGCAAACACATCATATAATAATCACTACAATCCAAATTAAATCTACAAAAAGGATTTTAAAGTACACCATAACAAAATGTAGATGTAAAATTGCAATATTTCATTAAAGAGACATACATTTATTTAGATAAAATTATTCCAGACAATATGCGCGTCAAAAGATGGTACAACTCTCAAAATACAAAAGATAGAAATTAAATTTTACATCTCGGATACACGTTGGCAGCCTGGATATCACCAAACGCGATAAAAGAACATCAGCATTTAAAATTGGACTTACTTCCTGTCGAAGAGAATGTGTCAATTTCCTTACCGGTTCATTTCTTTGTCAGATTAAGGGATAAGAAATCCCGAAATATAGCAGCATAAACATTTATTCATTTTTTTAATTATTTGTTCCATACAGCCTTTAATTGTAAGTAATTTATTTTTGCAACATTTTCGTTTCTTTTATTACATTAGTTGAATATATAGCGCATACGATTTTTCATCTATCTCTCGCTATATATATATATAGTGCGGTAAAGTAAGGAGCTGAATGGTAGGTGTGGCGCTCCACCTTAGACGCAAATAACAATTTCCTTGTCTGGCGCTAGTGAAAAAAAAATCCCTCGCTGATGGCTGATACCGACATTAGGCCACCCGACGACTTTACTTTATATATATATTTGATAATATAATGTGGTAATATATTAATAAATAGTGCTTAATATCGTGGATAGACCATTTATATCTAAGTTAGAATAGCGTGGACAATGAATTCAACAACGCTTGGTTACTGACAGTTTCTCGCCTACGCAGTTCTCTTGGGTTGCGATTCTCTTAGTATTGTCCACACTACACTAACGGTATATATATATATATATATATATAATATAATAATATTTATATATATATATATATATATATATATATTATATATTAGGAAAAATTTAAAAAGTTTCTGACCGCCATCCTTAGCCAGTTGAAAAGGACTTAAAGTAAGTAAGTTCTGAGCTATAGAATCCTTTGGTAAGTGAATAAGTTCTGAGTTATGGAATCTTACGTAGTGTCAAAGGACCAGTGATAAAATCCTATGTTCCATCGTCCACGAAGGTTCAAAGCATTGGTGCGTAGGTATGACAAGAACATCGGTATAAATAACAATATCAGCAGCAGATTACTGCCAGTGATTGGCCAAGAATGGTCACATGGTTATCGCCGAGTCTATAAATAAGAGTAGGCATCTAGCACACACTTATAACAAGAAATAACAAAAATAACAATGAATATTTAGGTTGGTAGCATTATAGACTTTTTAGGGAACCTAGAGGAATTATCTAGTCGTTCCAATCATCAGATGCAAAATGAGAATCCTTTATTATTCTTAAATCAGTTGGAAACAGATTTTTTTAATATCCATAACTCGTAAAAGTAATTTAACTGTCAGTCATGAATTAAATTCTTACCCAGCTGATGTCTGTTGTTTTTTCATTAAGGCTCGAGGTTTTCACTGTTAAATTATCTATTCGAATTTCCAGACAGATACCTCTCTTGCTTGGATCTTTTATTAAATTAATTATTTAAACAAAGACACATCTCTGTTTAATAATTTTTATTTTTGATCTTTTTCGAGTTTTCTGGCCAACTTTTTAATATTTGGTTGGAATTCGTGGATAAGTTCGATATTAAAAAGTTGGCCAGAAAACTCGAAAAGATCAAAAATAAAATTGTTAAACAAGAGATGTGTCATTTTGTTTATTCTACATGTTAAATGAAAGAATGCCTGCCAAACACACACCACACACACACACAACACACACATATATTATATATATACATATATATATATATATATATAGTTGTGTAAATATATATATATAAATATTAACTTATTTATCCAATGACATATATATATATTTACTGGTTTATTTAAAATTGGTAAACTAATTATACATACATATATACATACATATATATGTTTTGCATATATACATAGGCATACATACATATGGTTAGAGTGGTCTATCCATTATACACATACAATTCAATATATACATGCACACACACACACACAAACATATATCCACTTATTTTACTTGGACGAATTAATGTGTGGCATAAAATTTATATATATATATATATATATATATATTATATATAAATATATATAATATAATTACTTGGAAAATTATTTAAGGGCAATCAGTTATAATATAGGGTAAAGTTTTATGTTTTCTATTTTCATACATCCATTCACCTACATACACCACTAGATCCCCATAATATACACATATATACATATTTACATACACACAAATACATATACATAATATATACAACGCATATACACAAACGCATACACACATCACATACCCTATACATAATGTATTACTAGGAGGATTATTGCACGGGTAAATGCAGGTATCCGTGTCCAAGTACAGGATACATTATACAATTATTGCAAAGATCTAAGATTATGGTTACCGTGTGTTCCATCCAGTTATACACGCCTATGCATATACAATGCCCCACACACACGCACACATATACCCTATACCTACACACAACACACACACATATATATATATATATATATATATAATAAATTAATGTTATAATTATGATTCACACTCATAACTTCAAGTTTCTTGGTAGTCCAATCATCAGATGAGAAGTGGTTGAGATGTCAAAAACCAGTCGTGAAATGGTAAAAATCAATTTGATTTTTACCATTTCACGACTGGTTTTTGACATCTCAACCACTTCTCATCTGATGATTGGACTACCAAGAAACTTGAAGTTATGAGTGTGAAATCATAATATCAACATTAATTATAAAATTTGATCTGCTTTATTAGCAATTGAGCACCTTTCCATGCAAATACTTTTCTCATTTTTTTCATTCACTATTCATTATATATATATATATATATATATATAGTATATATATAATATATATATATATATATATTATTCTACTTGGACGATAAATATAGGGCGCGATTCATACTGTGGGTTAATTGGGTGTGGATATATCTGATTACATGTCTATATACACCCATACATTTACACAGACATATACATATATAACATACATATTATTGTATACTAGAAACGGCTACCCCGACGTCGCCTGGGTAGAGGGGGGTAAAAAGGTATTCTCACAGATCCATCATTGTTCAATCGCGAGTTGATTCTCACAGGATGCCCCATTAAAATCCCCATGTATAAATAGACCTTGTGTTGATCCAATCTAAAGAAAAAACATTAATGTCTTATATTTAAAAATTAAATGCAAAAAAATTCCATGCTGTTATCATTTAAAATTAATTTTTTTAATTATCTTCACGAATATAATAAAATCCTCATTATTTTTGTTCAAAAAATAAGCAACTGGTGATAGCGATATTATATATATTATACTTTGTCATTAAATGTTATATTTTCATAGTTTCCTCCTGACATACATACACCAAACTGCCTTTATATTGTATATGATTATTGGAATTTTAATATAAGGGGATAAGTTATTTCTCTGCAATGTTTGAGATGAGGCTTGATGACTAGTATTATCTGCGTTTATCGGATTAATTGTCCCATCTCCATTGTTATTTGTAGGCCATCAGGAACTTTGAACTATAACATTTATTTAGTTCACGGGGGTTCCTGTCTCATTCCGGCTAACCAAGCTGGGGTAGGAGTTTGTGTTAATTATTTCTAATGTTACTGCATTATAGGATTGAACCCGATCCAGAGTATAACTGTCAACTAGAACTGTTCTTAACCATAAAACTACCTTATCCTAGCCAGTGTCGAAATTTCGTGATGGTCCCGTTTACGAACAAGAAGTTCCGAGTTCGGAAAAGAAGGTTCCGAGCAAGAAGGTTCCGATCCCGACAAGAAATACCTTGAAGAAGTGTTTAGGGCATAACGCGAAAACGGTTGTTAACAAATAACATGAAGGTGGGATAGTCGAATACGCAGATAAAACTAGGGCATAAGTTAATATATAGGGCTAAGAGTTAGGTATTTTCTAACATATTCTTGATTCCTACATACACACAATACATAATCTATCTACCTGGATATTACTAATTCTACCACCTCTATCAGTTGCTATATATTTGGGTGGTTTGCGTTGTGTGTGGCGTGTGGATGATGAGGCGTAAGGTGATGGAATTGTATGTATCGTTGACTGATGCGGGAGATTAAAGAGTATATTAAAACAAGAATAAATGAGGTGGATAAAGTTGAACAAAGTCTACTTTATAGCACTCGCTCAGATATCAAAATGCAAAGTCTAATGGATCACGTAGATTCATGGCGTATTCTAGGTACGATATGAAGTGAAATTCTTGTCAATACTGTAATGAATACGTCTGAATAAAACTAAGTCATCAATTGAAGTACTATTATCTATTTCGATGGTAGTGTAAAAGAACGATTGGCTAAGAAGTACTAATCTTGCAATACAATATTATATAAGTGGATCTATTTTATGATTATGTGGTGAACATAGTAATTGAGAGTGCCGAGAACGAATGTGCAAAAATGATCGTAGCTAATTAGATGGATAATGGTTGCAAATTTGGCAGAAGAGTGAGATTAGTCAATAGTAGGACCTACAACGTTTGCCCTCTACTTTTTTGCTCGTAATTTCATGATTTGAAATGATATTATTACTTTCGCTGCAGCATTCGCACCGCGAATACATGTATTATTACATCTGTGGAAGTACGACTCTGTGCTTTGCACCTTAGCTATTAGTTCACATCGCATTTATTAAAGCAGTTTTTCTAATGTTCTTATAATAATAGTATCTCTCTTCTTCCGAATGTACAAGGGGCAAATTTATTGTTGCCGAGTTAGGATATTTCCTTTTTACCAACGGCGTAGTAATTTGAGTTCTTTTAGGACCAGCAACTAACTCCTGAGACCTGACGAGCGTTTCACTCAGACTCTAAGTGAAAATACCATCGTTTTTACGCGTCTAGTGTGAAAAAATCTATGCTCTTCTATTGCGGAACAGGTAAAGAAAACTTAGGACTAGACCAGGTCCGATTAGTTAATCCATGTGTGTTCCCATCCACCAGACAGAAGTTCTTAACATTGCCATTTTTTATGTATCTGTTTGAACCTCACAAAATCTGACACTNCACTGTTCCTTTCTATGTTATACAGGGTGTGTCAAAAAAATATCAAGATTTTTTTGTACTTTTGACACACTTGTATTCTAAAAAACCTGTTCTTTCTTATATATACAAGTGGTTTTGGTTTGTCAAAAAACAAGTTTTAAATCAAAAATTTTGGTTAAAAACTTTTTTGAAAAAAACCACAACCCCTTTGTTTTTTTTCCTTCTAAAAAAAATTGAAGTTCCATTCGTGTTCTTTTTGGTTAAATCAAAAGACTTATGGACCTAAAATTCCACTATCGTATGTCACCCTGTGAAAGAAAAAAAATACCATAATATAAGCACCAAGTTGTTTTATTTAAAAACTTTTACATTTTTTTCGAGTCAAGTTGAATTTGAGCATAACACAGCTTCTAAAGATACGTTGTTCAAGTTAAATAATACAATTAATACTGAATTAATAATACTGTACTGGTCAAATTTCTTCTAAAATCTCTCAAATTGACATACAAAAGACCGTTCTATTCTTATGTATACAGGTGTGTCAAAACATAGTATCTGAAGATTTTTTGTACTTTTGACACACCTTGTATTCTAAAAAAAGACCTATTTTTCTTCTATATACTAGTTGTTCAAGAAAGTATTGAGATTTTTGACTATTTTGACACACCTGTAATTCTAAAAAAATTAACGTTCCATAATTGTTCATTTTTGGTTAAATCGAACTAAATCCAATCCAATCGTATGTCACCCTGCTGAAAGAAAAAAAATACCATAATATTATATGCACCAGGTTGTTTTATTTAAAACTTTTAATTTTTTTTCCAAAGTCAGTTAACTTTGAGGCATCCACAACAGATTCTTAAAGATACGTTGTTCAGTTAAAATAATACTAATGATAATACTGCACTGGTAAATTTCTTCTAAAATACCTCAATTGACTACCCCATCTATGGGTTAACTAGTAAACATTTATTACAAACTGATTATCCCTAAATCAATTTTTTTCCATAAACTTTATTCGCATTAAATAACCCACTGAGGTTGATATTGTAAAAACAAAACAACCAACCAATAAAAAAATAATTGACATACAAAAAGGACGTGTCCTTTCTTATGTAACAACGGTGTGTCAAACGTATCAAATTTTGTCATCTTTGACACTTCCTTGTATTCAAAAAAAATTAACGTTTCTTCATTGTATATTTTCGGTTAAATGAACTTTAATGGACCTAAATTCACTCCAAACAATCGTATGTCATCCGCTGAAGAAAGTAAAATCCGGGAATAACAGCAATTTTAATAAAATTTTCAGTGTGATATATCTATCCCATATAAGGGCAGTTTTGTTACTATGTATTCCGGAGGAAACTAAGAAATAAACAATTAATGAAAAGTAATATTATAGTAATACTATAACACATTCAGTATCACAACATCTTTTGTTTTGAGCAAAATATGAAGATTGATTTATATATTCATGAATATGAATTACGAAAGCTTAAAGCCTCCATGCTTCCTGTAGTCCGCTGACACTATACTGATGCCCCTCTCCACACACATATGCAACACGCGCGCACATACAATGCATATTACTACTGTAAACTGTTCAGTTTCTGAACACATTATTTCTGTGTACTTGACATGAAGACTTTGATGAGTTGTGGTATGCACCTGAGCACTGTACAGAATAAATTTCGTTATAGTCATTAAATTAAAATAGTATTTACGATAACAGCAATGGATTTTCCTTTAGTATTTGAATAGGAGAATTAATTTTTCTTTTCACGTGTCTGGATCAATGCAAAGTCCTTTTTTATGTAGGGTTCTAATGGGCTTCTTGTGAAGATCTCAACTTGCAATTCACAATAACAGATCTATTCCCCCCCCTCTTTTACCAAGGATGCTGGGTAGCCACTTCTACTTAATGAATAAAAAGATATAATGCATATTATTTTATTTAAAACTTTTATCTTTTTTTCAGTCAGATTAACTTTGAACACATATCTTAAGCGTAAAACAGATTCTTAAAGATAAATTGTTCTAAGTTACTGGCCTGAAAAAATATATAAGTTTTTAAATAAATACTAGTGCATTATATCGTTTATTCATAATATATCAGCATCGAATTTTGGTTAATTCCTGATTTTTTGGTATTGTTTTTCTTTCAACGATGTGAACAGTTTGGATTAACCTCATCTCTATCTTGGTAAATACAGCTTCAATCTCAATACTTTTAAGACACACCTTGTATTCTGAAAAACATTAACATCCCTCATTGTTCATTTCTATCTTGGTAATACACTTCAAACTCGATACTTTTAGGACACACTTGTATTCTGAAACATAACGTCCATTCATTGTTCATTCTATCTTGGTAAAATACAGCTTCAATCTCATACTTTTATGAACCCTTGTATTCTGAAAAACATTAACATTCCTCATTGTTATTTATATCTTTGGGAAATACAACTTCAAACTCGAATTACTTTTAGACACACCTTGTTATGTATGCTACATACATCTAATTCGCATGGATGATTTCTGATCAAAACAACTATTTATGGGAAATTCAAACTGGCAAACATTGTCAGTGCAAACCAAATTGAGGTTAGGCTGCCTCAAAGATAACTCTAAAGATCATTGCTATGCTGTGAAGGAAACTGGGAGAAGCTAGCTTGTAATAGACTGGCTTAAAAATGGTGAGAGAATTAAAAGTCAATGCAGTGTAAATTAAGTATGCGTATGATGCTGATTGATTAAGTATACAAATGAACCATCTATACATTAAGGGCAGTTGGTGTATGTATGTATGTCCGGTCGGGAACAAAAATAAATAATATGACAACGTAAATATATATGCAATTCATATATTTATACGAAAATAATGAAGATTTTATTTTATATCTGGAAAATATTAAAAATAGGAATGTATAATAAGAGAAGTAAAAGTCACTGTGCGTTCATGATTAAAAACATAAACAAATCAATTAGACAAATAATCAATGGATTGCGAGACAACCATTTTATTATCTACACCCCTCTCACCAGGCAACGCCAGGTAGCAACTTCTAGTAAATAGAAGTAACTATTCTGAATTCTGTGGTAAAATAAAAAATTTCTAACCCAGGAATTTTATTATTTAAAAAAAATTCAACAACACTTGCCCTGAAGTCTATAGTTTGTAGGCCCAAAATTTGTTTTTATTAGTTTAATATTTAAAATAGTTTTTGATAAAATATTCTGGTAGATGTAAACCTGATTGAACGCGTGTGACTTAAATAACACATAAATTTCAACCTAACACAAATATATATTTTCTTCTTCCAATCATTTATCAAAATTATCTCAGGATTCATTTTTCCATTTCTCCTCTTCCTCTCCCTCTCTCTCTCTCCTCTCTCTCTCTCACACACACACACACACACACACACACACACAAACACGCATGCGCAACGCACGCTCGCACTGATTGTGGCATGTGTGATGTGGTATACAATCGATGCGTGAGAAGCATTGTTGTTTTATATTAAAATATGGAAAGGAAAAAAATTAAAAGATCATAAAAATTCCAAAATGACGATATAACCTACTTTTAACCTCAAACTTGTAATATCTCGAACACAGACACACACACACACACACACACATCACACCACAACGCGTCAAAAACGCACAAACCACACATCACACACACACACACACACCACATCTATATTATATATATATATAATATATATAATTCGATAAAAGTTTGGAACAATATTAACTTTTCATTGTAATTTAAAAACATATGAATTCAAGTTTCAAATGTCTTATAAGAACAATTTATTTCTTCTATGGAAAAGTATGTTGGCTGAAATGAATTCCCAAGCAGTGTGTTTCAGCAAACCTGCTTCCTTCGGTTATCAGTGGCGCCAAACCCGGAATGAACCAGGGACCTTCAGATTATCAGACAGATCCGTAGTGTCGTCTTGCTTTGGCTGCTCTCCAGCAGTTCTAGTCTGCTCACTAACACAATCCAACTATATCCTCTCTTCCACTCGTTTCGACAGCCAAATGCTATTGCAGACTTTCTCCCCGATCTGGGAGGGCAGGTCCCTAAATATCCCATTGCTGTGTTTCATCCGGGCTCCTTACTCTGAATGGCACGTTCGACATTCATCAGTACGCGTCAATCCTCACGACGGGGTTTTACATCCGGGTTACTCTGCACTGCTCGTGCGGAATTTCTCCAGCATTTCAACAACGAAGAGGTGACGAGTTCAATTTCCGTGGTCACTCGCCACACTTCCCCACCCCGAAAAGGCCACACATATCCGGACTCGTTTCGTTCGTGGTGTCTGGGAATCTGCTCGTCCACAGTGTGTAAATGTGTAAACAACTCCTGTTTATTTTAGACAGTTCATTTCGAACTTTACAATCAATTTCAACCTTACCCAGTTCAATTGGTGAACGATTTAGAGAATAAGGAGGATAAGTCCTGA
>CM042141.1:105856202-105883702 GCA_023376005.1 Doryteuthis pealeii | reverse complement strand
CCATAATTGAAGCAAGAACTATATTCAAGTCCTGAAGAAGATCTAATAGACCGAAACGTTGCATCGTCGACAATAAACATCCAGTTTCCATAGCACCCCGTGTTTGTCTACCTTTCTCAATATATATATCTTTTTTATTTTAAACAAGGAGAATTCTAGAAGTCATGTACCGAGAAACAAAGTTTCGATATCATATGTCTGAATTATTTAGATGAAGCTTGATAATGTGTATTAGTTTCATTTTTCGGACTGCTGTCCTCATTTGTATTATAAAAAACACATACACAATGTCTCGGCCGATGTAAAGTGTTTCTTGTAATCCATTGGGGAAAACGGCTTTTACTCTGCTACAAGTGTCAAGACTTTGTCTTGTTTGTTGGCACTTCTCACGTGTATTTATGTTTGCGTGCATGCCAGCATACGCACACATACGAATAGAACAGGTGCATCCGACTTCATACATAACATACGAAAACATGTAAACAAACATGTGGCACGCGAACATAGTTAATCAAATGCATATATTTGACCATCTTTTTTAATATTTTTATCATTTTCAAAATTCGTTCGAGGCCCGACCATTGTTCCGCTTAAAAAATAAGCTTACATAGCATGAAACCAATGGTAGCAGTCCCATGTAAATAAATATATACTAATATATGTATACATACACCCCCACATATATATATATATAATATATATAATATATATATATATATATATATATGTCTTCGAACGACGGACGCCAGTACATAACTATGTACATTTTAATTTTTAAATAAAAAAAGTGCACAAGTATGAAACCTCTGTGAAGAATTAATGTATCTTATTCAAAATATCAAATGCAAAAACAAAATATCTAAACATCTAAACTTTTCTTATTAGAAAGGATTTTGTATTTGTTTAAAAGTTAAATATCACCTCACCGTAATTATTTCCATGTTAAAAGTAAAACTAAGTGATTAAGTCTTAAACTGGCCCTAAAAATTGTATGATAATTAAAAAATAAAAGATTAGATAAACGATTGTTTATCCTGTACAATGAAATATTTACTACAACTTTGAATCAACAAAAATGTAGATGTAACAAGAAAAAAAAAGTAAAGAAAACATTAATTGAGCTTCCGTTATTCATTTGTTTACTTTTTTAACGAAACACCAAAAAATGGCTAAGTAGAATTTTAACGTTATTTTATCATGCTCAAAAATATGAATCAAATATTAATTATTTTTGCCGAAAAAGCAAGATCTAGTGATATTTAATGTGTACATATATTTATCATTATATAAATATATATATATATATATATATATATATATATATATATATATATATATATATATATATATATTATATATATGCCCGCCTAATGCATTAATTAATTAATTTTCAAAATTAGGCACGACTTCAATTAAGCACATATTCTCCCCCCAAATATATATATATATATATATATATATATATATATTATGGTGACCGCTAATTACGCAAAAATTGCATAGCTCTCCTTAAAACTGATAGAGCACTCCCTAGTTGTCTAGTATGTTCATGACACTAAAATTCCATTTCTAAAAAGTGGGTATGTAGATGGCGTGGTGGTAAGATGTCTAACTGATTACAATTCAGTCGGGTTTTGCACCCCGCCTGAAGCAGCATGCCTTGTCTAGTCACACTGATCAGCTGTGAAACAGTGAAACAGGACTGTATGTGAAAAACAATATATATATATATTCTTAAAGCGATATCAATAATACTTAAGTAAATAACGCAAAACACATCATATAATAAATCCACTACAATCCAAATTAAATCTACAAAAAGGATTTTAGAAGTACACCCATACAAACAAAATGTAGATGTAAAATTGCAATATTTCATTAAAGAGACATACATTTATTTAGATAAAAATATTCCCAGACAATATGCGCGTCAAAAGATGGTACAACTCTCAAAATACAAAAGATAGGAAATTAAATTTTTACATCTCGGATACACGTTGGCAGCCTGGATATCACCAAAGCGATAAAAAGGAACATCAGCATTTAAAATTGGACTTACTTCCTGTCGAAGAGAATGTGTCAATTTCCTTTACCGGTTCATTTTCTTTGTCAGATTAAGGGATAAGAAATCCCGAAATATAGCAGCATAAACATTTATTCATTTTTTTAATTATTTGTTCCATACAGCCTTTAATTGTAAGTACATTTATTTTTTGCAACAGTTTCTTTTATTTACATTAGTTGAATATATAGCGCATACGATTTTCATCTATCTCTCGCTATATATATATATAGTGCGGTAAAGTAAGGAGCTGATGGTAGGTGTGGCGCTCCACCTTAGACGCAAATAACAATTTCCTTGGTCTGGCGCTAGTGAAAAAAAAATCCCTCGCTGATTGGCTGATACCGACATTAGGCCACCCCGACGACTTTACTTTATATATATATATTGATAATATAATGTGGTATATTAATAAATAGTGCTTAATATCGTGGATAGACCATTTATATCTAAGTTAGAATAGCGTGGACAATGAATTCAACAACGCTTGGTTACTGACAGTTTCTCGCCTACGCAGTTCTCTTGGGTTGCGATTCTCTTAGTATTGTCCACACTACACTAACGGTATATATATATATACATATATATATATATATATATATATATATATATATATATATATATATATATTAGGAAAAAATTAAAAAGTTTCTGACCGCCATCCTTAGCCAGTTGAAAAGGACTTAAAGTAAGTAAGTTCTGAGCTATAGAATCCTTTGGTAAGTGAATAAGTTCTGAGTTATGGAATCTTACGTAGTGTCAAAGGACCAGTGATAAAATCCTATGTTCCATCGTCCACGAAGGTTCAAAGCATTGTGCGTAGGTATGACAAGAACAGTCGGTATAAATAACAATATCAGCAGCAGATTACTGCCAGTGATTGGCCAAGAATATGGTCACATGGTTATCGCCGAGTCTATAAATAAGAGTAGGCATCTAGCACACACCTTATAACAAGAAAAGTCAACAAAAATAACAATGAATATTTAGGTTGGTAGCATTATAGACTATTTTAGGGAACCTAGAGGAATTATCTAGTCGTTCCAATCATCAGATGCAAAATGAGAATTCCTTTATTATTCTTAAATCAGTTGGAAACAGATTTTTTTAATATCCATAAACTCGTAAAAGTAATTTAACTGTCAGTCATGAATTAAATTCTTACCCAGCTGATCGTCTGTTGTTTTTCATTAAGGCTCGAGGGTTCACTGTTAAATTAATCTATTCGAATTTCCAGACAGATACCTTCTCTTTGCTTGGATCTTTTTATTAAATTAATTATTTAAACAAAAGACACATCTCTTGTTTAATAATTTTATTTTTGATCTTTTCGAGTTTTCTGGCCAACTTTTTAATATTTGGTTGGAATTCGTGGATAAGTTCGATATTAAAAAGTTGGCCAGAAAACTCGAAAAGATCAAAAATAAAATTGTTAAACAAGAGATGTGTCATTTGTTTAATTCTACATGTATAAATGAAAGAATGCTGCCCAAACACACACACACACACACACACACACACACACACATATATATATATATATATATATATATATATATATATATATAGTTGTGTAAAATATATATATATATAAATATATAACTTATTTATCCAATGACATATATATATATATACTGTTTTATTTAATTGGTAAACTAATATACATACATATATACATACATATATATGTTTATGCATATATACATAGGCATACATACATATGGTTGAGAGTGGGTCTATCCAATTATACACATACATATCCATATATACATGCACACACACACACACACACATATATCCATTATTTTACTTGGACGATTAATGTGTGGCATAATTTATATATATATATATATATATATATATATATATATATATAATATATATATATATACTTGGAAAATTATTTTAAGGGCATCAGTTATAATATAGGGTAAAGTTTTATGTTTTCTATTTTCATACATCCATTCACCTACATACACACATAGATCCCCATATATACACATATATACATATTTACATACACACAAATACATATACATACATATATACACGCATATACACACGCAAATACACACAAATACATACCCCTATACATATGTATTACTAGGAGGATTATTGCACGGGTATGCAGGTATCCGTGTCCAAGTACAGGATACATTAAATACAATTATTGCAAAGATCTAGATTATGGTTACCGGTGTATTCATCCAGTTATACACGCCTATGCATATACATGCACCCACACACACGCACACATATACACCTATACCCATACACACACACACACACACACATATATATATATATATATATATATATATAATTAATGTTGATATTATGATTTCACACTCATAACTTCAAGTTTCTTGGTAGTCCAATCATCAGATGAGAAGTGGTTGAGATGTCAAAAACCAGTCGTGAAATGGTAAAAATCAATTTGATTTTTACCATTTCACGACTGGTTTTTGACATCTCAACCACTTCTCATCTGATGATTGGACTACCAAGAAACTTGAAGTTATGAGTGTGAAATCATAATATCAACATTAATTATAAATTTGATCTGCTTTATTAGCATTGAGCACCTTTCCATGCAAATACTTTTCTCATTTTTCATTCACTATTCATTATATATTATATATATATATATATATATATATATATATATATATATATATATATATATATATATATTCTACTTGGACGATAAATATAGGGGCGCGATTCATACTGTAGGGTTAATTTGGGTGTGGATATATCTGATTACATGTCTATATACACCCATACATTTACACAGACATATACATATATAACATACATATATATGTATACTAGAAACGGCTACCCGACGTCGCCTGGATAGAGGGGGGTAAAAAGGTATTCTCACAGATCCATCATTGTTCAATCGCGAGTTGGATTCTCACAGGATGCCCCATTAAAATCCCCATGTAAAATAAACCCTGTGTTGATCCAATCTGAAAGAAAAACATTAATGTCTCCTATTTAAAATATGAAATGCAAAAAATTCCATGCTGTTATCATTTAAATTTAATTTTTTTAATTATCTTCACATATAAATAAAATCCTCATTATTTTTGTTCAAAAAATAAGATCTGGTGATAGCGAATATGTATATATATTTACTTTGTCATTAAATGTTATATTTTCATAGTTTCCTCCTGACATACATACACACAAACTGCCCTTTATATATGTATAGATTACTTGGAATTTTAATATAAGGGGATAAGTTATTTCTCTGAATGTTTGAGATGAGGCTTGATGATTAGTATTATCTGCGTTATTCGGATTATTGTCCCCATCTTCATTGTACAACGTTTCGGCCGATATGCCCTCCGGCCTTCTTCAGGTATTTCTTGTCGGACTCGGGAACCTTCTCGGACTCGGGAACCTTCTCGGACTCGGGAACCTTCTTTTCGAACTCGGGAACTTTCTTGTCGTAATCGGGAGCCATGACGGAACTTTGAACTTAACACTTTATTTAGTTCACGGGGGTATCCTGTTCTCATTCCGCTAACCATAGCTGGGGTAGGAGTTGTGTTAATTATTTTTCTATGTTACTGCATCTACTCAGGATTGAACCCGGAATCCAGAGATAACTGTCACTTAGAACTGTCTTAACCTAACTACCTTATCCACTAGGCCATGTGTCAAAGTTCCGTGATGGCTCCCGATTACGACAAGAAAGTTCCCGAGTTCGAAAAGAAGGTTCCCGAGTCCGAGAAGGTTATCGGCCGAAACGTTGTACAAATAACAATGAAGATGGGGACAATAGTCCGAATAACGCAGATAATACTAGGGTATAAGTTATATTATAGGGCTAAGGTTATAGGTATTTCTACATACATTGATCTACATACACACATACATATATCCCCATATTTACGTACATCTACACCTCTACATGCATATATTACTCGGGATACCAATGTACGGACATAGTTCATATGATGGGGTTAAGGTCTTAGATATCTTGTGTAGCAGACGCATATATCTAAGTACATTTTCATAGTGCCGGGTATAGTAAGGCGAATTCTTGCAAGTATCTAAATAATAGCGAGTCAAAGTCGACTAATACATCTAGATTTAAACAAAGTTAAAATTAAAGGGCTAGGGGCAATGAATGATAGGGAAGGTTGGCGAGAGATTGTCATGGATATCCGTGCTACTTGCGCGACATGATGATGATGATGATGATGATGATGATGATTGCCTATACGGCATCGAATAATGTTACATCTGGAATGTACCTCTGTGCTTGCACTTAGCTATTAGTTCACCGCATTTATTAAGCAGTTTTCTAGTGTTCTTAAATAATAGTATCTCTCTTCTTTCCGAGATGTAAAGGGGGAATTTACTTGTTGCCGAGTTAGAGGATTATTTTCTTTTTTTACCACCGGGTAGTAATTTGAGTTCTTTAGGGACCACCAACTAACTCCTGAAGACCTGAGGAGACTTGTTGTCACTCAGACTCTAGTGAAAAACCATCGGTTTACGCTAGTGTGAAAAAATCTATGCTCTTATTGTGGAACAGGTAAAAAACTTACCACTAGAAGTCCATTACCTTACATTCCATGTGGTGTTCCCAATCACCAGACAGAAGTTCTTAACACTGCATTTTTTGAACCCACAAAATCGACACGTCTCTACTGGCCCGCCAGAGGATCTGCAACTGGAAGCTGAGATCCATGAGTTTTTATCCTGTTTTTATTTACATTCTATTTTTACGTCGGAAATTGAAAATGTTACAATATTTTGAAACACACACACACACACACACACACACACACACACACACACACACACACACACACACACACACATATATATATATATATATATATATATATATATATATATATTAGAATGCATAATGTAAACTATACAGACTGTCATGTTGATCGGTCGGTCGGGCAGTCCGTGTAAGCTTTAACGTCACTTGATAGATGTCCCAATTCTTAGTCTGGAGTGTCCAATCGAATTAGCGAACTGACCTGTGAAATGCTGTCTGCATTGATTTAACCAAACTCTATCTGCTATGTGACCTTTTTTTATATCATGAAGACACATCCAAGAAATTAGAAAGAAGGAAAATACACACATTGAAAAACAAAACAGAAAAAACAAACAAACTAACAAAAAACAACAACAGAAGCAATACAGCGAGGAAGTTGAATTTAGTTAGAAACTCTTCGGTTGTATCTTAAGGTCTTATATTTTACGAATCGAAAGTGAGAGCTACTCTAATAAGAAATGCCAGTACTCATTATAAGAAGAGGAAATAATCTAGGATTTTTATGTATCAGATTTCACCATCTATCAGGGCTACGGTAACAATGGCGCATTTCAGTGTACAGTGACAAAAGCTAAAACAATTGTTGTTGAAAAGTATTCACCGCCCCACCGAAAACTAAATAATTTTTTTTTAAAATTACATGCTGAATTTTTTGAAAGAGATAAAATATACATGAGCAACAATTTGCCGATTGTGTTGTTCTAGGATCGGTTTGGTTTGTTGGATTTCACGGCATCTCAATCCTTGTTGGGTTATTTTATGCAGAAGACGTTTTGTTCTGATCACGTTGGATGGGTATTCAAACTTTTCTGTAAATTCAATTTTTTAATACATTCATATTTATTGTCCCCTGTTATGATTTATACTAGTTAGTGATTGTTCATATATATGAAAATACGCTGAAACCTGACAAGCATAATAGAATCTGTGAGCTTTTCAATTCTATATTAGATGACAAAATAAAAAGGCATTCTCTCTATTTATCTAAGTTGTAAATTGTAAAAGGGGGAAAGTGAAAGCAGATGATGTTTCTTTTATTTTTGTTTTTAGTTACTTTTTATTGTGTCCGGGATATAAAACTAAACTCTGCCTCTAATAGAGAGAAGTCTCCATTTGTTTTTTGTTCAACTACCTTACAATATATTCATTTATTAATTTATAACTTAATTTTCCTATTTAACCCATAGATAGGACCCTAAAAGGTATTACCTCTCCGGGCCAGAGTGGACCTGGGAGTAATGCCAATGAAAGAGCACTCCATACTCCCCAGAGATCCAAAATTGGAATTTTATCATTAGATGAAGACTATATCAATATTCTAAATGAAAATCTACAACTATCTGCCAAAACCCTGGATCTAGGTTGGTGATTTACTTTCCAGCAAGATACGAATCCCAAATACACGTCTAAATCAGCGAGAGTGAGGATTCAGAAAATATTATAGATCTGCCATGGCCTTCAATGAGTCCTGACTTGAATCCGATTGAAAATCTACGTCAAGATTTGAAAGTTGGTATAAATTGTCGGTCACCAAAAAGCCTTCAGGAATTAGAATGTTGTAAACGTTGAAGAATGAAAGAAAATCCCAGAAAAGACTTGTTCAAATCTCATCAACAACTTTCAAAACGATTACAAAGACGAGAGGACGTACTATTGACTCTTAATATTGTCAAAATTCTTCAATTTCTTTAATTCTTCATACTGTATCAATAATTCTGTCTGTTCGTATTTTACATAATTTGCGGTCAAATTTGTTATATTTTAACCATTGCTTTGCAAATTGAGTTTTATATACCTTTTTTGTGCTTATTTACATTTAAAAACGCAGGCATCATGCGGGCATTAGATTCTGAGAAATATATTAAAAATTCAAAATTGATGGGTGTACAAATAATTTTGACGTTGACTATATATATATATATATATATATATATATATATATATATATATATATATATATATGTGTGTGTGTGTGTGTGTGTGTGTGTGTGTGACTTGTAACACTCCAATTTGGCCGTTACCTGGGTTTAACGGGCGGCCGAATATGCCTCCTACGATCAATCGACTGATTACGTCAAGCTCTAGCACCTATATGATTGTTCCCAACGCTATTGCTTTTATGGCAAAACCCCAAGCACTATTATCATATAATGTTCTAGAAGGCGGTGGCTTAATATGTTTAAAAAGATTTGAGTTAAAATCATGAATACCCAACAAGAACGAATAAAATAAGATAACCCAAGGATTGACTTTCCGTAAAACCCCTCCAACCAACCAACCAACCAACCAACCAATTGCAGAGAACGGTTTACTATTCCGATAACGTTAAATCATCCTAATATAATATATTTTCTGATCCCCCACTATGTCAAATGAATAAAAGTCCGATTATTGTGTGGAGCCAGGCACAAACCGAAGCTCATGTGGTGCGCTAACTTAAAATTGCGTGTATCCCCTTGACATTCTTTTTTGAGGTGCCTCGGGCACTGGGCAATAAACGCAGTCCTACCACTTTAAATCGAGGGGATAGGTTTTGCCTGGGAGACGACCCCCTGGAATATCACGCTGATATAACATTCCTTACTTGTCCAGATGCCGAAGCCACAGGACACAGAGCTCGAAGGCCGGGTAAGTATAAAGTCTCCTAATATAGAGTGACCTGTATTCCCTATTGTTTCGTCAGTGTTTTAGCTTTGCATCGATTTTTTTTACGAGGGGGAGGCAACCAGGAATATCTCTTGTAGATAAAATGAATTCCAGATCAAATAACACATTGTTTGACATACAGGCCGATGTTGTTACTCCCGTTTCGTCAGGCTTGATAATTTAGTCGGAAAATTACCCTCAAAATAAAAACAAAAAAATTCGATCACAAGAGTTATCGTCCTTGGCAGTTAACCAAGACATTAATTTTATTTACAAAAGAGCTTTTACGTCCATTCGATTCCAGTACGTATAGCACTAGGTCGATATTTATGCGACATGAGTCACTGCTATTAATTTATTCAAACGAATGTCCCTATCTTTGTTGTAGATAATATAATGCGTACAAAGTAAAGAATATGTTGTTTTTTGTCCTTATTAAAATATAGTAATGATCATTCAATGTATGGGTCGATAAAAGCGCAATAAAAGTTTACTTGCTTGTATAATTCAGTATTCGATGAAATTGTGCTTTAGTGCGACCTAAATGTTATTTCCTGTTTACACCAATGAATCCATACGTTTCTGTTTATACAAGCGTGTATGTTTGTGTAGACATAGGGCTATTATTACGTGGTGATTGGAGTATTTGAAATTTGATTGTGGCTGTGCTTCTATTTCAAGAGTGGTTTATCTCAAGTGGTGACGCGATGCGCGCAGTTAGCGTCGTAGGAAATGGGATCGGTGACTCGAGTTCAAATCCAGGACGAAATCGTTTGCGTTTCACTTTGCGCTAATGCCCTAGGAAAAATCATGGATTCATCTGTTCACATCATCATCATCATCATCATCATCATCATGTTGTGCTAAAAGAACGTACTCCCAGTACTCTCTCTCTCTCTCACCACTAATCCCTATCGGCCATATCTCAAAAGATGTCCTCAAAAGATGACATCCATTAACCTCACAGAGATTATCAATGTGAATTTTTTTTGTCGGCTTTCTCTGGTATGTTCATGTGAAGGTGTCCGCAGAAGAACATCACTTTTGGGTTCGTTCTTACTTTTCCAGCAGTTTCCGACGTAAGTTATGCATCTTACTTGGATGGTTTATGTGATAAACGGTAATTGGCCGTACATCTACTTTTTTGTGGGGTGCTGCATTCAGAACAGAACTCAGTTTCCTTGTGTAATTGCCATTTAGCTTTTTTCTCTGTCGTTTCGTTACAGTCTAAGTGGGGCAGCATTTTAGTAGGGCTGATGCAATTACAGCTTGGAAAAAATATCACATTATATTATCAGAGATATAAGATTTCCTTATGATCAATAATCTGTCGATAGTGCTTCATGCCTTTCCTATGCGTATATTTATATCGCTGTCTGTAGATAAGATATTACTACCTAGTAAATTGACTTTGCGTTACATCCTGTTTGTAGTGAATTGTTTGAATGAATAATACTTAGATAAAACATTAAAGTTCATAAAAATCGTTCCATTTTTAATCAACTGTATTTTAAAGTATGTTAGGTTAAGGCCCATTATACCTCATGATTTATAAAAGCTTGAGGGAGGCTGTTAAAATCATTGTCACTTTTGTAGGGGTTAAGCTTTTCTATTGTTCACATAATCCAGTTGACTAATCCTAATCTGTTATATATGAGTCCGAATGTGTTGGTAGTTGATCATCCTAGTCTATAGTATTCATCTGGTGTTAATCCAAACGATAGGTATTGCCGACAGAAAGTTCATCCAGTAATTGATTTGAGGACAGTTGCAAACGATCTCAAATGCTTTCTGTCTTCGTCTCTCATGGGCCAATTCTTACCATAAGTGCCTGCTGTTATGAGGAAAGTTCATAAATAGAATTGACGATTTTGGTTACGTCTTATACATATATATCAACCCCTCCGCACGAGAAGGATGTGACACAAGGTAAATTTCTTAAGCGGAGTTTAACAGGTTTGAATTTAGAGTTTTCCTACTTCTAGACTGGTTACCTAGCCATAGTTAAAGAGCTCAATCCGCCCTGCTATTTGCCCATAGCTGGAGGGAGAATTGGATTCATATCTTTTCCAAGTCTATTAGGGCTATGTGAAATGCAAACAGCTTCGTCCAGGAATTGAAATCGGGTCGACAAGTTCATTTCCTATGACTCTAACCATTAGTCCACGGGCCTCCAAGGGCTACGTCTTATACCTATAGATCGTCCAAGGTCTCAGTTTGGCCCTGTATTAGAAAAGAAGCTGAGATGAGATGAGAGGAGATGAGAGAGAGAGAGAGAGAGAGAGAGAGAGAGAGAGAGAGAGAGAGAGAGAGAGAGAAAGAGAGAGAGAGAGAGAGAGAGAGAGAGAGAGAGAGAGGGGGGGGGTCATCGTGATGTTCATTCAATCCCAACAATATAGATGTAATCATTCAAGCATTCGATATGTCAGCAGAAGAAGACATAAAAGCCACACAATAACAAGATTCACCACGTGACAACCTAAGAAAACGAAAGATAAAGCTCTAATGTCAATCTCAACCAAAAAATAAAAAGATAATGGTACAAGGAGATAACGGCGTAGAAAGGCATCGGGGGGGGGAATCAATGAATATCTTCAATGTCAAAACTATACTTTCAAAATTCTTGTCATTTACATAACTGGCCGTCGGGTTTATATGCCAGCAGATAACTAGTCTGAATATCCTTTGCACTGAATGGAGTGTATGCAATATTGACATGAATATACTTTTCTTTTAATGTACGACATATAACCAGGAATCAAGTCAATTGCATCTAGCCCTGATAATGGCACTACCGAGTGCTGAAAGTGCTAGGGATGAAAACTTTGTGGTACTAATCAACTGACTCCACACCGATATTAAAGAATTGGCCAGAAAACAAGAAAATATAAAAAAAGAAACTCGTCAGACAGGAAATGTCCCAACTGTTCAACAGTATGCACACACACACACACACACACACACACGCATATATATATATATATATATATATATATATATATATATATATATTATATATGAGGGTAAGTAAACAAACAAATGTGTTTATTCTTATATGGCTTTAAGCCGACAATTTGTGGGATGGCCAGCTAGTGTAACGGTTAGAGATTTCGCCTGTCAGCTTGACAGTCGAGGTTTCGAGTCACACACGGAGCAGTCTCCCATGTTTATAATATTGGTGATGAGACCTAATTGAGGGATTGACATTTTCTCGAGTTATTTAGCCTTACATTTGAACATATATGCCCGCCCAAATTCATTAATTATTACCTAATTCATTTTCAAAATTAGGTATGACTTCCATTAAGCAATATCCTCCAATATATATATATATATATATATATATATATATATATATATGTGTGTTGTGTGGTGTGTGTGTGTGTGTAGTTTAATTTTGATTTATGAGTTTAACTCGTTCCGCTCTGAAATAAATTTCCTCATATGTCAAATCAATTTTCCACATTGAAATGAACTGAAACGTCATTGATCCGTTCCACCTCCCCAAAGAACATCCTATTTTTTGTTTGTTTTTTTTTTTAATAAGAAAAATAGCACATTATTCTATAAAAACATAACAAAATAGAATGTAATGAATTATGTGCTGCAATATATTTTAATATTCATCTGTTTTTATAAATAATATTTTTCTTTGGCGTTATAAATTTGAATACTTAAATTGTTTTTTTAATGAACTTATTGACATAAGCATATCTAAAGCTCACTTGTAACTCAAATCCTAATTGTTGTAAGTCGGGAAAATCGTAAGTTGGGGCACTCGTAAGTCAATATATCGCTGTATATCCTGTGTACCCTTTCTTGACGCGGCACCGGGTCAATTTAACGACTACGCAAGCCCCTTTTTTTAGTTTTTAATTTACGATATAAACATCTTCATTTACATAGTCACCTAATCCATCCGAGTTGTCTGGACCATTTCTATGCTATTTCAAAACACTATACTTTCAAAATTCTAGTCGTATTTACATAACTGGCAGTCGGGTTCATATGCCAGAAGAGATCTAGTCTTAATACCCTTTGCAATGGATGCAGTGTATGTAATATTGACATATATATTCTTTTCTTTTAATGTACGTCATATATATCGACAAAATACGGTATTCCAGTGTGTAGTAATGAAAGAGAGCAACATAACCAAGAAAGAAAAAAAAAGTTATATTCTTATTTTCTTTCGTGGGAATGCTACAGGAATATGTTTATCTACAGGAATTTGGTTCTATATGTTTGTCGGTTTATCTCTGTCTACGTATTGATTTGTCTGTCATTGTTCATATCAACTGATATTTATTAAGCTAAACTTAACACAGTACAGGGGCGCAAGTGTGCGACACTTTGCGAAGAACTATTAATGTTCTACGAGAACACATATCTATTTATCTATCTATCTATCTGCACCCTTTCGACTGGGGCGGTAGAATACAGCGACTGCACCTCTGCAAAGGAGTACCTCCGCAATGGGGCTATGTGTTGGTTGTGGGTAGCGTCAGGGACAGGAGTGAAGTGGTGGTCCTGTGATATACAACACTCCACTTCGACCCTTACTTGAAATTGATGGGTAACCCACACGAAGAACTACTAAATGTATTTAAAAACCCCTTAATTTATATATTTCTCAAATATGTTGTAATTTATAGGTATATGTATTTAACACGAGTAGGGTGTGACACAAGGTCATTTTAAGCGAAGTTTAACAGATTTGAATTCATAGTTTTCCTTTTCCTAGATCAGTTGTCTAAACAAGGTGAAAGCTCAGTCTTCCATACTATTTACCCATAGCTGGAGACAGAGAAGTTGGAGGCATACATTTCCCAAGGGCATTAGAAAAATGTACAACACAAACAGCCTCATCCAGGAAACAAGAAACTACTATAGTAATGATCTATGTATATATCTCCAACCTTGTCTACTCGTGCTGTAGAATTCAACTTCACCTTTGCAGAGGTAAAATACCCTCTGTGGTGAGAGAAACCACAAACGTAGTAGTTCGAAGCTTGCACGACTGTATTTGGCATGCAGAATGAGATCAGAGGCGAGTGGGGAGATTGAACTCGCATCCTCCTGATCGTGAGTCGTTGCCTGACGCAGGGGAATTGCTAAACTATCCAGAGTGGCCCGGATGTGAAGGATTGACGCGTGCTGATTTGTGTCGCACGTGCTGCACGGGCAAGTCAGAGTAAGGAGCCCGAACACTGTAATTGTGTATATAATGACCATCCCTCACAAACCAAAGGAAAAAGCTTGCAGTAGCATTTTGGCTGTTGTTACGAGTGGATGAGAGAAAAGATATTTTGATAGTGTTGGTGAGAAGAGTGCTCTTTAACCTTGGTTAGGCAACCGGTCTAGGAGAAGGAAAACTGAATTCAAACCTGTTAAATCCCGCTTAAGAAATTGACCTTGTGTCACATCCTGCTCGTGCAGAGGAGTTGGTAAATATATATATAATATTAATTTAAATAAATAACATTACTTTGAACTTAAAAATACCTTTTTAAATACTTGATATGTTGTATTACATATAAGAAATAGAATAGCTATTTACATCAATTTTTTTTAAACAAAGGCCAGCGTGTAATGATATATTTTGTTAACATTTTAATACTATATATTGTCATGATATATCCGTGTTATTAGTGCGACATGATAATGATGATGATACCAAATAGTAAATTTATGCTTCTAAAATCTGGATAGATAACATTGAAAATAGTCTGTCTCTTCTTTTTTCTTTCTCTTTCCAATTATTACGTAACCGTTCAAATTTGAACTTGTTTGTGCAAAGAAGACCACCCCATCTGGTCTAGTTTCCATATTTTCTGTCAAACAAATCGTTAATTCATATCTTATTTTCTTGGGAAGAATATGTTGGCCACAGGACATCCAGTTAATCCAAACTTAATGAATATCCGAGAAGCGGTTTGCCGGGAAATTATTGGTGGCTTATAAACCTTCCTCGGAAAGCTCAAAATCGCATTTCCTCTCAACCTGTAGGCTTTATATATATATATATATATATATATATATATATATTATATATATATATAGTGTATTTTGGAAGCAAGTTATTATTTAAGCAGGATTGTTAAAGAGCAGGAAATATTTGCCACACACGTCCCTCTGTAGCTCTCACTGTCTGCCTGGGTGTCTCTCTCTGTCTCTCTCACCCCAAAAATCCACTTGATTTTTAGGGGTATCCTCCCTAATTTTCGTAATAGAAGAAGAAGAAGAAGAAGAAGAAGAAGAAGAAAAGAAAGAAGAAAAGAAAGAAAAGAAGAAAAGAAAGAAAGACGATAGAAGAAGAAGAAGAAGAAGAAGAAGAAGAAGAAAGAAGAAAGAAAGAAAAAGAAGAAGAAATAAGAAGAAGAAGAAGAAGAAGAAGAGAGAAGAAGAAGAAAGAAGAAGAAAGAAGAAGAAGAAGAAGAAAAGAAGAAGAAGAAGAAGAGAAGAAGAAGAAGAAAGAAAGAAGAAAAGAAGTCGAACATAGAAAAAGAAGAAAAGAAGAAAGAGAAGAGATAAAAAGAGAAGAAGAAGAAGAAGAAGAGAAGAAGAAGAAGAAGAAGAAAAGAAGAAGAAGAAGAAGAAGAAAGAAGAAGAAGATAAAAAGAAGAAGAAAGGAAGAAGAAGAAGAAGAAGAAGAAGAAGAAAGAAGAAGAAGAAAGAAGAAGAAGAAAGAAGAAGAAGAAGAAGAAGAAGAAGAAGAAGAAGAAGAAGAAGAAGAAGGAAGAAGAAGAAGAAAAAAGAAAGAAGAAGATAAAAAGATTGTCGAACATAGAAGAAGAAGAAGAAGAAGAAGAAGAAGAGAGATTGTCGAACATAGAAGAAGAAGAAGAAGAAGAAGAAGAAGAAGAAGAAGAAGAAAAACGAGGCACGATTATGTTGCTAAGATGTTCCACTGAGAATTATGCCAAGAAATTAAATTTTGACCATACAACAAAATGGGATATGCATAAACCAGAATCAGCCCATGCGAGCCGAGGAGAATTGTTGTCATTCAAACTCCAGTGAAAGACCATCATCTAACGCTGGTGGACAAAACTAAGAAGAAGAAGAAGAAGAAGAAGAAGAAGAAGAAGAAGAAGAAGAAGAAGAAGAAGAAGAAGAAGAAGAAGAAACCGAGGAATTGCAAAAGAAGTAATCGAGGAAGATGCATAGAAGAAAGTTCAGAAGGTGAAGAAATGTCTAGAAGTCTTGGAGACCAGCAGTTAGTTGAAAAGTTTGGATACATAGGCATGAATGTTTTTATTGTTGTTGTTGTTGTTGGGTGTTGCTGTTGTGGGGAATAGTTTTTGTTGTTTAGAGTATTTATGAAGAGTACTATGTGTTTGTGTGTGTGTGTGTGTGTGTATGCAGACACACATACACACACACACACACACACACACACACATATATATATATATATATATATATATATATATATATATATATATATGTATACATATAAGGCAATTTCCTATTAAGTATTGTAAACTAAGAAGATAGATTATTTCATTTTGTGTGCGCAAGTAATTTCCTGGCAAATATGAAAGTTGCTTTAGAATAAGCAGACATTGATTTAATTTGGAAGGAGAAGACTGTCTTTTTAATATTTACATTCCAGACTCTAATATTGGGCTGCATTCATAGGAACAATATATCTATCTATCTATCTATCTATCTATCTATCTATCTTTCTCTCTCTATATATATATATACAGAGACACACACACACACAGACACACACACACACACACACACACACCACACACACACACACATATATATATATAATATATATATATATATATATATATATATATATACTAGGGTAATCCCAAATTAAATGTGTCTAAAGCTCTGAGACGCTGAGAAAGACTTCGTGCTGTTATTGTCAATACTGCTGTGTATGTTGTGCATGTGCCTGTGCCTGCCACGCTCGGTCTTGGCTTTGCAGTCATATATGCTGGAGCTCCCCATTGGCGTTACCGGCAAGTGAGAATTTCACGCAGTTATTCGTTTTTTGAACGTAAAAGATTTTTAACCGATTGAAATTCAACAACAATTAACTGGTGTAGATAAGGATATTACATAAGGAAATAAATAAAATAATAAAATAATAAATTAAAATAAAGAGACGAAAAGGTGGACATCTATGTAATGGGAAAAAGGCTCCTAAAAATATAAGATTAACTAAGTATGGAAGAACATGCATTTAATATTTAAACCTAAGACACATTCAGATACGCAAATAAAATGTATTGTAGTGTAATGGTTGTTAAATATCTGGTCGGCATCCTTAGTTCCAGATGTAATAAGTAAGTAAGCAAGCCAATAAGAATCCGGTGTTAGAGTATTCTTTGTAAGTCCGACGTCCAAGAGAATCCAAGTGTCAATGACATAAGTTTAGAATGGGGTCTCTATTAATACAGCAGAAGCAGCAGCAGCAGTGCCAGTGATTGGACAATAGAAATCTACCCCAGGTCACGTGGTAGTCAACGAGTCTATATTTAGGAGTAGGCATCTATCACACGCCTTATATCACAAAAAACTGCAACCCACCTCCTTTTTTGATATAAGGAGGGACTATTCCATTCAACAATATTAAATCCCTCCATTGAGGAAATTTACAATCGATTACAATCGACAATCTTTCCATTCATAAATGTTTACAATAAAGTCATTAAGAAATTTCTAATTTCATTTTTGTAGTAAAAGCAAAAATACTATAATTATTACTAATCTAATCTAATATTCTACTAAGCCTACTTTGTAAAAAAAATATTAATTATTATTATTATTATTTGTCCTACTCCTAACGTTACTGTCCAAAGTTAGTATTGGCCACTTTTTGGGGTTTCTGTTTTTTTAAATTTTTTTTCTTTTTTTTTTATCTTTTTTTTGTTTTTGTTTTTTGGTTGTGTTAATTCAAAAGAATACGGTACTATACAGTACAATACATTATAAGACAAGTTAATGGATTAGTAACTTATTGAACAGGTTTAATGTCATTGCCCAGGACATTCATTTTTGGGGGGATCTTACCCCTCTGCATGAATACAGTCGGATTATTCTACAGCCCAAACCGACAGGGCAAAATCTTAAGTTTAATTTTGGCCCCCCATGATATCTCTTTTAAAAGCATTCAGCTTTATCTAGAGTCGTAGGAAATGGACCCGTCGACCCAAGTTCAAATCCTGGATGATGCTAATACACTTGGGAAAGGTATGCATCCATATATTCTCCCTCCAGTTATGCCTAAATAGTAGGGTTGACTGGGTTCTTTAACATTGGATAGGTATCCAGTCTAGGAGAAGGAAAACACTGAATTAAAAACTTCACTTGTGTCACATCCTGCTTGTGTTGGTAAATACACACACACACACACACACACACACACACACACACACACACATATATATATATATATATATATATATATATAGTTCATCATTATATGAAGGTCAATATTTTATGCAACATCATTCTTCTGTGTGTTCAATCTTATTTTACTTCAGTGTATGAGCATGTTTTGATTATTTCGGCATACACGGAAAAGGCTGTTGAATGTCTTTTAAGAAAATGGAAAGGAACATTTGGACGTAAAGAAAATAAACCAAGTTGCGCAAGAATCAAACGACGCAAGTATGAATTAAATTATCATATATATATATATTTCTTCTTTTTTCCTGCGCACAAAGCAAGAACTGTATTTTCTTTAGCTGTGACACAGCTCTCCAAATTATTCGCAACATGCTGGATGCTTTTTTAAATTTACGAGCAAGAAAATATACACTTTCTCGAATTCACTAATGGCGCTTTTTTCCAATGACTTGTTTCGTCAATGCCATTTTGCAGATATTTTATTGACGGCTGTGATGATAATTATATAGCTGGTAGGTAAAGCATTAGCGTGCAAATAAGAATAGAGATTGAAGTATTAGGGAAGCGCGGTAGTATACTGGTTAGAGTCATAGGAAAAGGACTAGTCGACTCGAGTTCAATTCCTGGACGAAGCCACAGTTCACATAGCACTAATAGCCTTGAGAAAGGTATGAATCCAACTATTCTCCCTCTGGCGATGGGTAAATAGTAGGGTACACTGGGCTCTTTAACCTTGGTTAGGCAACCAGTCTAGGAGAAAAACAACTCTGAATTCAAACCTCTTAAATCTCCGCTCGGGGTGGTCACAACTAGAATAGGCTCAGTCCTACATAGTGATCTATTTCAATAAAAAAAATATTACGATTTCATTATGGATGTATGCTAAAACCGAATACGGAATGTGAAAGAGTTGATGTTGCTTGGTTAAGTTGGGTTTGGTTTTGTTTGCTTGATTGTAAGGTTGTCAACATTTGTTGGGTTAATTTATGCCGAAGATATTTAGGCTTGATGGGCATTCAAAATTTTCTTTTAAACCCAATTTTTAACACATTTTTTAGAACTCATTTTTTTCTTTTTAACCTATAGATGGGACCATCGAAACACTGCAGCTTCGGCTAATAAACTTACCACTCAACTTATTTTAAACTTGTGTTTTTTCAGTTTTCTTAATATATATATATATATATATATATATATATATATATATATATATATATATATATACGTTTAATCAAAGCAAAATATATCATAGATAAATATTAACCACGACAAAGCACATCATATCTACACACACATACACGCACAGAGAGAGAGAGAGAGAGAGAGAGAGAGAGAGAGAGAGAGAGAGAGAGAGAGAGAGAGAGAGAGAGAGAGAGAAATAGGAGGATAATATGATTGCATGCGCACACACTAAAATACACTAATGTATGGAAGCAACTGCATTCTCATACACATTAAATCAACTTAATACCCGAGGAAATATATACGTATATACATGTGTACACACACCAGTATAAATGTATATATATATATATATATATATATATATATATATATATATATATATATATATGTATGTGCATAAACACCCACACATACCCACACATTAATTACCAGCAAGCACACAAATATACACATCCAATTAATCCTCTTACACAAACAAAAAATATATATATATATACACACATGTTAGAAATCACAACTCTGTCGCATAAAAATTACTCGCACACATTCATGTATGTATTAGATTAGAAAAATACAGATCAAAGGAATCGCTCAAAATAAACACAGACTGCTAGGCTGGACATGAAATCAACTGGAATTAACCGGTATAAGTTATTAATGTCTGTCTACCCTAAAGATAACTATATATTAAAATAAGTTCTGACACAAACCATAATTGTATTAACTTAAAGTGAATTTAAAAGAATCCGAAACACATGTTACGCCTACTGAAATAAACAGGGGAAAAATGAAGAAAAAACAATATTCAAAAATTAGAAAGACTAACGAAACTAAATAAGAACGAATATAAAATATTACATTTATTTTAATGTTATTTTAATTGATTTCTATATAGAATTATATATAGGATTGCTTTTAATACGTTTGAAAATAACATGATAATATTAGAAGTTAGTTAAAGCAAATAACTATTTATTAAACCCAGTTTTGTTAAAATCATTATGCAAATTATTCCCACAATATACTATGTAAATCTTTATTCCTTATAGATATATAACACATATTTCAGGATTTTAAATGCAATAAAATATTGTCAGTTTTGAGATAAATCTAACTCAGCTAGACTTTGATAGAGATATTGTTTAGAAATAAGATGCTAATTAAGATTAAATAATGACAATTTCATAATTGTTGAGAATATAACTTAAATAACTAAGCAAATCCTGAAGTCAGAAGTGACGTAGTTTCGGTTACAGACAAACAGTTACATAATTTCCATTATAAGATACAAGCAAGAAAAAAGCTCCCTCTGAGCGGTATGAAAATTAATTTTTGCCACGCTTTTTCGTAGAAAAGTGTAAACAGATATTCGAAATCTTATATATTTTTAATAAGAGACATAAAAATAATTTTACAGTCAAAATTCAAATAAATGTTTTCTTTCTAATAAAATCAAGTTTCTAACAGTTAAATTCAAATTAATTCAAATATTCAATTTCTTTTTTACGGGGGCGTCAAAACCGTTCTTTTTTTATTATCATATGTCGTAATTTTTTTTCCGACAGACAATAATTAAAACAATTCTTTTTTTCACCGCATGATACAATATAAACATTTTTTCTAACGTAAGCAGTGACGTAGTTTCGGTTGCAGACAGATGCCGAATCTACATTATATATAGAAGAATATATTGATATGTTATAGATATTTTTATATATTATATGTATATATTCATATATATATATTTATATCTCTGGACACCTCACGTGGTGTAATGGTTAGAAAGCTAGATTCGCAGACCATTATTAGTGAGTTCAATTCTCTCATACTCCTGGCCTTGTGCCTTAACTAAGCTAAGCTTAATAAATAAATATATATATATATATATATATATATATATATATATTGATATATGTAATATATATATATAAACTAAGTGTGTCAAAACGTATCGCGATTTTGTACTTTTTGACACACCTTACGTTCCATTCATTCATTTTTTTCAGAATATAAGGTGTGTCAAAAAAGTTTAAAGCTGTATTTACTAGGATAGAAATGAAGAATTAATGGAATGTTAATTTTCTACAGAATACAAGTGTCTCAAAAAGTACAAAAAATCTCCATACTTTTTTTAAACACCTTGTACATATGTGTGTGTGTGTGTGTGTGTGTGTGTGTGTGTGTCTATGTGTGTGTGTGTCTATGTGTGTGTGTCTGTGTGTTTATGATCCAAAGCTAAATAATATTCCCTAAAGTATTCGATAAAAATTCAAAAATAGATTTTTCTCTGCTTTCGAGATTAGTCAACTTGTCTGCCTTGTTCATTTCGATCGACAAAGATCGATTAAACAATTTCCCATCAGTCAAATTTATTTTGAGAGAATTCAGCCTCCACTCACGTTGCCGCCATAGCAGAGATTTAAATCTTCCCGGAGATAGTTTGCATTGAGCTTGTTTGACCAGCGGTAGTGGACCGGATATATATATATATATATATATATATATATATATATATATATATATATATATATATATATATATAATTAAATCATTCACTTTTCTTTATTAATTTAAAAAAACAGTGTGTTTGAGTTCCTTCAGATGTGTCTATGCAAAGAATGTCTAATTTCTTTTATCTAAGTTATTTGTGATTTTATTGATTTTAATGGCATGTCAACCGGCTTGGGGTTATTTCATACCTAGAAGTTAGTTGCGTAACACTTACCACCACCTGGGGTAAACGACGATTGGTTGGTGGTATTTTACAGCATATCAAACCCTGGATTATTTTATGCCGAAAACTTTTTTGTTTAATTCATAAGTGCTGGCTATTTAATCTTTTAAAAACTCTTTTTTTCAATCACATTTTCTAACTCAATTTAAATAATGGGACCTTCGAATCTTCTCATCTAAATTATTTGTAGTTTTATGGATTGGTTGATTGATTTTAATGGCATGTCAACATGTATGGGGTTATTTTATACCAACAGGTTAATGAATTGCATAACAGTTACAAACACTCCAGGTAAGAGCTGGTTGGTTGGTTGGTTGGATTTTTCGGCATGTCAACCCTTGGGCTATTTTATACAGAATAAGGTTTTGTTTTATTCATTATTGTTGGTTATTCAAATTTCCCTGAAACTCATTTTTATCCAATACATTTTTCAGACTTATCTTTTCATCTATTTAATACATAGATATGATCCTAACAGGTATTACCAGTTCGGGTCTGAGTGGACCTGGGAGTAATGGTGATGAAGGGGTACTCCACTCTCCCCATATCTACAGAACTAGAACTTCATCACTAGATTCAGTTTAATGTCATACCCGGGATATGAAGACCCTCAGCCACCGCCTTCTAGCACATATATGATTAAGAGGGTTGTGGTTTTACCATAAGAGAAATTGAAAAATACGGTCGGGACAAGTATACAGGTGCTAGGGCTTGATGTGAACAGCCGGTTGATCGGAATGACCCATCTTACCGACCAAGGAAGGGCCAAAGGGGAGTGTTGATGTATTAAGTTTTCTCGTGACATTCAACACCAAACTGTAGACATTACTTAGGCTAGACGGGCAATCGGAGAGGCCCGATCTAATAAATCGGCTGGTCAAGTCAAGCCCTAGCACCAATATGATTGTCCTAAAAGTATTTTAAAAATTGTTATGTAAAAAAATAACAACCCTTTTTATGAAATATATCCGAGAAGGCAGTGCCTCAGGGTCAAAAACCAGTTTGTTAATTGTACCTATTTATTACTGTACATGAATTTATTGAAAATTATTTCTACCAGTTTATAAAAAACAAACCAATGTATACCTAAAAAAAAACTGTTCGCGAAATAATCATATATAAAAGGAAAGAAAGAAAAAAGAAGACGTATTAGACAGTCCATAAGGATTTGTTAGTTGGTTGGATTTTACGGCATGCCAACCTTCGTTGTGTTATTTTATGATGAAGACGTTTTGTTTTATTCCTTCTTGGTGAGTATTCGTGTTACATAATTCATGGATAGCCTATAAATTATGTAAGTACTGTAGCTAGATATTTTTGAATCAGAGTTCGTTAGAAAATTCAAATCGGAGGAAGCTAGGTGGAAAAGTACCATAGCCGTTGTAATTATGAGTGACAAGTAATGAACTCGACCCCCTCCAGAAGCGCGCGATTAGAAGCGTGTGACAGTTTAAAGTTTTAGTTTAGTTGCGACCAGTCATCTAAAGGAGGCGTTCTTTTGAGATGTCGCTTCTCAATCGACGTGGTTTGGGCTGGGGTTGTTTAAATAAATCTATATAGAAAAACAACAAAGTTGTATTAATTCATTAAAAAAAAGAGATGACCAGCCCAAACAAGAAGTATAATCAGTCCGAGAAAACAGACCAGAGAAAATGACAGCAACAAGTACATCCTCCCTAATCCTCTCTCTCTCTCTCTCTCTCTCTCCCTCCCTCTCTCTCTCTCTCTCGCCATTTATATACCCAATATGTTAGAAGGGTATATAACAGTCGATTTTTTTAAAAACTCAATTTAAAAAAAATATATTTTTAAACTCAGTTTTTATTCAAAACATAGATGGGACCCTAACAGGTACATCCTTTCTGGGTCAGAGTAGACCTGAGAGTAATGGCGATGAAGGTGTTCTCCACACTCACCACAGCTCCAAAATTGGAATTTCACCATTAGAAGGTTAACGTCATACCCAGCACACCAACGGTTGATATGCCATTAAACAAAATAACCAACCAAGCTCTGTCAGCTGAGGCTGTAGAATACTGCACCTCTTCAGACGGATAAAATCCCCCAATGAGACACTTGTTGACCGTAGGTGGTGACCTGTGATGCTTAAGGACAGAATCCTAATTGATGAACTGTCCATTACATGCAACACTTACCATTACGGCCGGTCGGAGACGCCCCTCTGATCAATCGATTGGTCACGTCAAGCCCTATCCCCTATATGATTGTCCCGACCCTATTACCCCTATGGCAATCCCTAATTCTTTTTATCATATACGTGTTAAAAGTCGGTGACTGAGGGTCTTGGTGTCCTGGGTATGACGTTAAACTACGCTTAATGGTGAAGTTCATATTTTGGAGCTCTGGGGAGTGTGAGGTACCGCTTCATCGCCATTACTCCCAGGTTTCTCCAGACCCGAAGACCTGGGAATTATGCAAAAAATTAAATTTTAACCACACAACAAAATGGTATATGCATAAACCAGAATCTGTTCTTGAGAACGCAACGCATAAAATTCTCTGGGACTTTGAAATAAAAACGGATCACCTTATCCCAGCAAGAAGACCAGACCTAGTGTTGATAAACAAAAAAGAAAGAACTTGTCAACTGGTGGATTTTGCAGTGCCAGCAGATCACAGGGTGAAGCTAAAGGAAAATGAAAAAATGGACAAATATCTGGACCTTGCCAGAGAACTAAAAAAGTTATAGAATATGAAAGTGAAAGTGATACCGATTGTAGTTGGTGCACTTGGAACGGTCCCAAAAGGATTAGAAAAGGGTTTGGAAAGTTTGGAAATCAGAGGAAGGATTGAAACCATTCAGAACACTGGACTGCTGCAATCTGCCAGAATACTCAGAAGAGTCCTGGAGACCTGAGGAGACTTGTTGTCACTCAGACTCCAGTGAAAGACCATCAGAATGCTGATGTGAAAACTCAAAAGGAGTAAAATAATAATAATAATAATCTATTAATAATAGAGGTTCAGTCTCTATTTGACTGTAACCGAAACTACTTCACAGTTTATGTCATATATTTTAGGAATTAAGTAAGTTAATCAATGAGTATTTAAGTTATAGTCAATATCATTACAACATAAAATAAAGAGCAACTTTTCTATAAAGATAAGAGTGCGAACAATTAAATCAGAATTGTTAGAAACATTTCGGAGATCTTTATTGTAAAACAAAACATGTGTGTGTGTGTGTGTGTGTGTGTGTGTGTGTGTGTGTGTGTGTGTTTTATATGTGTGTGTAAGTTGGAAAAATGGAAATGAATCCGACAATATGTTGAAAAAAAAAATTAATAAATGAAGAAAGAAAATGTTGAATGAATAAAAATGAAAAATGTTTAATGAAATGCCGACACCTCTTTTCGGCCGAGAGGATATTCTTGTATACTTTTTGTATTTAAAATACTAGTAATAGAATACATTGTGTACAAGAACTCTTCTCGACCGAAACACGTGTCGGCATTTCATTAAACATTTTTTATCCATTCAACATTGTTTTCCTTTATTTATTTAATCTTTCAACACACACACACAGACACACACACACACACACACACAACACATATATATATATTTACCAACCCCTCCACACGAGCAGGATGTGACACAAGGTCAATTTCTTAAGCGGAGTTTAACAGGTTTGAATTCAGAGATTTCCTTCTCCTAGACTGGTTACGTAGCCATGGTCAAAGAGCCCAGTCTGCCCTGCTATTTGCCCATAACTGGAGGGAGAGTTGCATTCATACCTTCCCCAAAGGTATTAGCGCTAAGTGATGTGCAAACAGCTTCGTCCAGGATTTGATCTCGGGTCGACAAATCCATTTCCTACGACTCTAACCATTTGACACAGGGGCCTCCTATATATATATTATATATATATATATATATATATATATATATATATATATATATATATATATATATAATGATAGAGAATGAATGAGAAAATGAGAAAGTATTGGCATGAAAAGGTGCTCAATGCTAATAAGCAGAGCAGATTTATAATCAATAGTAATATTATATTTGGACTCATAACTTAAGTTCATGGTTATGCAATCATCAGATGAGTCAAATGATATGAAATTTTAAAAAAATCTCCACCATTTGACTACTGGTTTTTAAGATCTCAACCATCTGACTCACTCTGATGATTGCATAACCATAAACTTTAAGTTATGAGTCCAAATCCATAATATTACTATTGATTATATATATATATATATATATATATATATATAATATATATATATATATATATATATATATATATATATATTGAGGAAGAACTAAATGTCCATTCAACAACAATATAATTATTTCTCTTGTGCAGTATGAATCGCTGGGATTAGGGTAATAGGGAGGCTATTACACCAATCCCAGCGATTCATATGCATGTGCATATGCAGTATCTGAACAGGTGCATTGATATGCACAATAATCTGTTTGATAACTGACTTTTCTTTTATTTCGCCAGACAAGAATCTCTTGTGCAGCTATTTACACTTTAAATCAATACTGCACATCCTTTTTAAGTCATGTCTTTGCTCAGTGTGTGAAAGAAATAAAATCAATTCTTTTTCAACCCAACCAAGCTAAATCGCTTTTAGGAGTAGGTACTCTAACACCCCAAAATTAGCTTCACATCTCATATATTTAATATCTGTCAT
>CM042141.1:105843702-105851202 GCA_023376005.1 Doryteuthis pealeii | reverse complement strand
GACAATAATAAAGAGCGAAAGAAAGAAAGAAAGAAAGAAAGAAAGAAAATAGTGAAAAGAGAAATACTTAGAAATTAATGAAAGAAAATCATGAGAAAAATAAATAAACAAAGAAAAGAGTGTAATATATAACAGTGAGAAAAATGAAAATGTGAGTACAGTCGGAAAGAAAGAAAGAAAGAAAGAAAGAAAGAAAAGAACGAAAGAGAGGACATGGAGAAAGAAAGACAGAAAGAAAAACGAGAAAATAGAACAGTGAGAATGGAAGAAAGAAACAAAGAAAAAGTGATTAAAAAAGTGTCGTAATTATTTTAAAAAACAATCAAATTCTTGTTGATTACAATTCAAACTGTTATACAGACTTGGAATTAATGCGAGTTAGAAAAATGTCAAACTTTGGGTATTTCGCTGCAAATGTAATGTCGGTATCCCGGTTAACATTCCAATATCCTCAATCGCCAGATATTGTGTCGTGGAATCAAGGAATGTCGATACACATGTAGATATATCAAGAGGGTTTATTTGCGATAAGAAATACGGTTGAATACACAGACTAAGGTTAAATACAATTAGTTGTATGTAGCTCTTAGGCTGTTCTCCTTGCTCCAAGAACTGGTAGCTAAATATTCCTCGGTAGTCCATCTGGTGAGGGTCGTTTTAATAATCTGCAACACTTGGTTTCAGCTTGAGGATCTATTGGATAATTTTGATTAAAGAGGTTGGTATATATATATATATATATATATATATATATAATATATATATATATATATATATATATCTTATTATAATGGAGATTGTGGGTTTGTCTGTCTGTAACCGAAACTATATTACTATACAAGTCACAATTCCTTTAGTTATTTTTACACCACATTCTCCATGATTTTATTTTTATTTAAACCTTAATTATTAATAAAATTGTGTTACATTACTTACACTGTTGACCATATCTACATACTAATAACATGCAATTGTATTTATATATACAACAAAATAGAGGTTTACAGTATGAATGGGAAGGCTAATTTGCATATTGATCTTTAAAAATTGATTTTAATAAATATATGCTTAGTATTATTGATTTCTAATTGTTTGGTTTATCTTATTGAAATATGAGCAAAAATCTCTTCAATAAATCTTAAAATAAATCCCTTAACAAGAAGAAATAACTGTAATATTTTTTACTTCCTATTTAAACTAAACAGTTTTAAATAGGAAAATTTACTATGAAAGACGGGAGTAACAGAAAATGATGGAAGAGTTAGTTTCAAAGTTGTTCTATTTTTCAATCATACCCCCTCTGTTCAAAATCTTTTTATCTACATTCTTATTCAGTTTCATTAGCCTTTTAATTTAATATCATATTTTATTATAAAATTTAACTAAAATACTTGCACCCGGAGGGTGCATATATTTGCTAGTATTTATGAGGTAGGTAAAAGGATGGTGAACAAGAAATGATGACTCAAAACAAATCTAAGAGTTGAAACGTTTCGTCCGATTCATACGGACATCATCGGTCAAATGACAGAACTTTACCCCCTCCCTTAACCTTCCCCTGTGCCCATCTACTCCCATCCTCTCTTCACTTCTTGTAAACTATCCTCACTTCATTCATGTCTGCCCCTAGCCTCCCTCCCTTCACTTCCGCTACTAACTCACCCCCCTCACCAAATTAACTTGTACTTGCACGCAATTTTTGCTTTCAATAAAAATCATTTGATAGATGTTGTCTGTATAAATCGGACGAAACGTTTCAACTCGTAGATTTGTTTTGAGTCATCATTTCTTATTCACCATCCTTTTACCTACTTCATACTGTCGGATTCTACTACATCCATCCTATCTCCATATATATATATATATATATATATACCATATATATATATATATTATATATATATATATATATATATATATATATATATATATATATATATTACAAGACGTGTATTGCAAGCTGCGGGCTGGTACAGTAGTTCATTTTTTTTTGTATACTGATATTAAGTCCAAATGCTTTTGATGTCTCAGAGAATTTATCAATAATGATCTGGATGTCTTCTAGGCTGTGTGCTAATAGAGCGGCATCGTTTGCAAAGAGAAGATCACGTACTAGCTGCAAGGACATTTTTGACCTAGCTTTAATATATATATATAAGGCAAATGAAAATAAATCTAATGGTGTGTAAGTATAGAAAATATGCGAGCAATATTCATTATCTATAAATTTTTCTTTGTTCATAGAAGATAAAGGAAACATAGATAATAATATGAATATGAATAATTATATGAATAATAAGAATAAATTTCTTATGTCGGGTTCATTACAAAAAAAGGAAATACATTTCTTATGTCGGGTCCATTAAAAAAAAGGAAAATTAAAAAAGAAAGTAAAATTAACGAAGTAGTTCATTTTACTTTCTTTTTCATTTTCATTTTTTTTTATGGATAACATTTTTTCTACTGAACCCGCCATAAGAAATGTTTCTTATTATTCATATAATTATTCATATTCATATTCTTATCTATGTTTCCTTTATCTTCTATGCGGGCCAGATTGCGTTGTTTTGAGCTCTTCATCTGAGACTTGATAGTTTGACTTGGGCTTTCATCTCAGTATTTACAAACGACCATGGAGACTGGATGTATTTCATACATTTTTATTTTCCCAAATTCCCTCTTCAACCGTAAGGTGGAGAAATACGCATCTGTTTGTTATGACGCCTGGAACTAATTTAACTGATCCGTCTCACAACTGGTTGGTTACATGAGCAAACCACCCAATTAGAAAACTGCTGATATGTCAGCCACAGATCACTACCTGTCTACCACACTTACATGAACTTCTTCATGAGTGTTTGGTTTTTTGAACCGTTTATTTTAAAATTCTACACTTACCTTGCATGATAAATAGGCCAAACTATTTATTATGTCATTGAATATGAGATAATTTAGTTAAGGGCTTCTCTGAAAAAAACAACACTGTATTCAAAGAAGCTCTACTCCGTTTGAAAATTGACTATGTCTCACTACCCTACTTCTAGTAGTGGAGTTGGATAGGTACACACACACACACACACACACACCCACACACACATATATATATATATATATATATATATATATATATATATATATATATATATATATATATACAAGTTTTGTTGAACTGTACAGACAATTCTTATCGGACAAGTTTTTGGTTGATTCCTTTCTAAGGAGGATAGGCGGAAAATTATAAAGCATTTGAGAACATGTTGACTTATTTCAAAGTTTATTTTGTTTAAGGTAGTTTTTTTTTGTTTGATATATACAGCTTCAATTATTTGAAGTTTTGTTTGTTAAACAAAATAAACTTTCAAATAAGTCAACATGTTCTCAAATGCTTATAATTTTCCGCCTATCCTCCTTCCACTATACCTCTCCCCTTCTCGCAACTTGTGCCCCCCTCCCACAGAAAATCACTACTGCATCGCTCGCTCGAACCACTACCATTCCTATTACCTCCCACTTCTAATTCCTTGCTACTACTCGTTCTTGTTAAAAACGAGACACGAAACCATACCATTGTTTCCTACCTGATGATGGCAAACTGTATTGTCGAAAGCGCTCGTTTTGAAACTTTGGTGGACTGTTACACCAGTTACACCCCAACACCAAAAAGAGGGCCCGAAAAATTAGAAAGGATCAACCAAAAACTTGTCGACAAGAATTGTCTGTACAGTTCAACAAAACTGTAATAAAAGAAAAATGCTGCCAAAATACAATTATTTAAAACAATATATAATATATATCTACATACACACACACACGCACACACACACACTGACAGAAAAATTAACTTCTTCAATACTTATGATCAGTTCTTTATAATAGACTTTCTGAACATTTCACTCTAGAACTTTCTGGTCATAAGTATTTGAACAGAAACAAGAATACGATTGTATGGCCTAAGATCACTGTCTCCATTATATATTCTGAAACAGAAGCGTAGGTTAATATTATTGATTAACCCGCCCTACTTTCAAATTGGTTTATTGCTACCTTACTTGCCGTTTAGTTTTACGCGCGAAACCAAATATGTGTTGCGTCTTGGAGAGTTGAAATGGCAGTAGTTGCTATATAAACGAATTAGCTATGTCATCAATGCTTAGTTGAGAAGTTACCTAAATAGGACTTGACGCAAATCAGCAATATTGATCGAATTCGAAAGCTTTTTGGAGCTGAAATCGGGAGAAAATAAACGCAAAGTTTATACGAAATAAAGAAGCGAATGCATCATTTTGGTATGGCGGAAGGTTTATGGTGCAATACTGACTGGCCAGTAGCGTCAAAGAATTTTGTCACATATGAAATTTGTATATGGTGAATTCTTTGTCAGCCTGATACAAAAAAAGGTTTTTTTCTTTTTTTTTTTCTCAAGAATGTCTGAGTTGGACCAGGTGTTAGACAAAATAGGTGTGAAAAATGGACAGACAGATAGCATTATTGTAAATATGAAAATAGTAAATTGAATTATGAGAGAAAATCGTCTGAATCAATGCGAAGATTGATACCAGAGAATAACAATTTCTTTTTCACCTTTTACTGTCTGAACAGGTAAGAGCGTTATGGGAGAGTGGTTTCTACGGGAAGCGTATGGAATGGTCGCGTACTGATCAAGAATGGAGTAACCCAGAGCCAAGAAACGGGAATATTCTTCCACATTTTCACCTAGTACTTTATTATACATGATGGTTGGTTGGTTGGTATTTTTTACGGCATGTCAACCCTTATCGCTTCTAAATTACATTTTATTCTTAAAAACTCATCTTCTTCCTTGTCAGGTCGGGAATTTTCAGTATTTAACTTAAAAAAGAAAGAAGGCTAAGTGTCCTGAATAAATCCTGGAAGCTGCACTCCATAGAAAGCAGCTGTACGGCTGCAAGGGTAAGAAACTAGGCAGACGAAAATTCTGTCGGGTTTCGCTCCCGGCTAGTGCTATCTGTTTAAAAACGTCGAGCCCCATTGATGAGACGTCGTAACGCATATCTGTGGATGACTGATGTATATATATATATGTTTTCTTCTTTTGGCCAGGTGTTATAGTGTTAATCGATTATTTTGGTTGGTGCGATCCTTTTTTCCCCAGGTGAAGTGAGGTAGAATATTCTTACTAACAAATTATTTGCCGCTTTTTTTCTTACCGCAAGGTTTACTAATAGATTAGTATATATATATATATATATATATATATATATATATATATATATATATATATATATCATATATATACTCCCACTCTGGTCGAGTACTTTCAATAGGGATTAATTGTAAATTCACCGTTCTGGCGAGTAGCTAACCCTCGCTTTGTTTACAAAAGTTTGAGGACTCTAGTGAATTCATTTCCGTTTAGAAATGTAGCAATTAAATATTCTCCTATATTTGACAGCTGCCTCTGGCCGCACGGTAAGAGGCTTGGCGAACGAAAGTTCATTCGGGTCTCAAGCCCGGCCAGGCTGTTAAGTATAACCACACTAACGGAAGGTAATACCTCGAAACACGTGTCTGTGGATTACTTATCAGATATATATATATATATATATATATATATATATATATATGTGTGTGGTGTGTGTGTGTTATGTGTAGAAACCCTTCTAGCATATTGACACCACAAATGTTGACAGAATGCAAGAGATTACTCTAGACTTAGCATCGAACAGTCTATTGATACATTTGTGTGTTTTGTTTGCTTGTTTGTGTGTCGCTATTTTTCAGATAGAAAAGTAATAGACTAATCTACAAAAGAAGTAATCGTATTATGGAAATACTCTGTTGAATATTTATTGTCCCAAGTAAATCACTGACACGTGTTTTCGAGGTATTACCTCTCGTTAGTGTGGTTATACTAACAGCCTGGCCGGGCTTGAGACCGAATGAACTTTCGTTCGCCAAGCCTCTTACCCGTGCGGCCAGAGGCAGCTGTCAAATATAGGAGAATATTTAATTGCTACATTTCTAAACGGAAATGAATTCACTAGAGTCCTCAAACTTTTGTAAACAAAGCGAGGGTTAGCTACTCGCCAGAACGGTGAATTTACAATTAAATCCCTATTGAAAGTACTCGACCAGAGTGGGAGTATATATGAAATATATATATATAAATATATATATATGAAATATATATAATATATATATATATATATATATATATATCCTATTAGTAAACCTTTGCGGTAGAAAAAAAAGCGGCAAATAATTTGTTAGTAAGAATATTCTACCTCACTTCACCTGGGAAAAAAAGGATCGCACCAACCAAAATAATCGATTAACACTATAACACCTGGCCAAAAGAAGAAAACATATATATATATATATCAGTCATCCACAGATATGCGTTACGACGTCTCATCAATGGGCTCGACGTTTTTAAACAGATAGCACTAGCCGGGAGCGAAACCCGACAGAATTTTCGTCTGCCTAGTTTCTTACCCTTGCAGCCGTACAGCTGCTTTCTATGGAGTGCAGCTTCCAGGATTTATTCAGGACACTTAGCCTTCTTTCTTTTTTTAAGTTAAATACTGAAAAATTCCGACCTGACAAGGAAGATGAGTTTTAAGAATAAATGTATAGAAGCGATAAGGGTTGACATGCCGTAAAAAATACCAACCAACCATCATGTATAATAAAGTACTAGGTGAAATGTGGAAGAATATTCCCGTTTCTTGGCTCGGTTACTCCATTCTTGATCAGTACGCGACCATTCCATACGCTTCCCGTAGAAACCATACGCTCTTACCTGTTCAGACAGTAAAAGGTGAAAAAGAAATTGTTATTCTCTGTATCATCTTCGCATTGATTCAGACGATTTTCTCTCATAATTCAATTTACTATTTTCATATTTACAATAATGCTATCTGTCTGTCCATTTTTCACACCTATTTTGTCTAACACCTGGTCAAACTCAGACATTCTTGAGAAAAAAAAAAAGAAAAAAACCTTTTTTGTATCAGGCTGACAAAGAATTCACCATATACAAATTTCATATGTGACAAAATTCTTTGACGGCTACTGGCCAGTCAGTATTGCACCATAAACCTTCCGCCATACCAAAATGATGCATTCGCTTCTTTATTTCGTAATAAACTTTTGCGTTTATTTTCTCCCGATTTCAGCTCCAAAAAGCTTTCGAATTCGATCAATATTGCTGATTTGCGTCAAGTCCTATTTAGGTAACTTCTCACTAAGCATTGATGACATAGCTAATTCGTTTATATAGCAACTACTGCATTTCAACTCTCCAAGACGCAACACATATTTGGTTTCGCGCGTAAAACTAAACGGCAAGTAAGGTAGCAATAAACCAATTTGAAAGTAGGGCGGTTAATCAATAATATTAACCTACGCTTCTGTTTCAGAATATATAATGGAGACAGTGATTTAGGCCATACAATCGTATTCTTTGTTTCTGTTCAAATACTTATGACCAGCACACGCCAGCACGACACGTCAGAGTCT
>CM042141.1:105840078-105843602 GCA_023376005.1 Doryteuthis pealeii | reverse complement strand
GTGGCAACTACGACAAATGTTGAAACTCTGCACACGACGGCGGCTGTTGCCAGCTCCTTCATCCTAAGCAGCCATAAATAAAGTGGATGCATCTATAAGGAAGTGATATCTTCACAATTGGAAAGCACTGATTTAGTTGCCTTACCGAGTTATAGATATGGACCGAGAGTGAGACAACGAACGCGCCGTTTGATCGAAGAACAAATTGATATTTTGACATAGTGATAGACAGATGGTCCATGTGAGACAAACACAGATACATTAATCAATAGACGGCATTTTATTCATGCATATGTAGCGACGTCCAATTGAATCCATGACAGTCTTTAACTTTGTATTCAAAACTTGAAAACTTGTGTATTTGTTCACAGGAAAAGAGTCGCCATTGGAATTTGCCAAAGCATGTTAGTGCGAGGAGTATCGTCAGTAGTATCGTCAGGAGTATTTTGCTGTAAAACATTTAATGGGGCCCGAGTTTAGCAAATATAGAAATATCATATATATATATTTACCAACCCCTCCGCACGAGCAGGATGCGACACAAGGTCAATTTCTTAAGCGGAGTTCAACAGATTTGAATTCAGAGTTTCCCTTCTCCAAGACCGGTTGCCTAAACCAAGGTTAAAGAGCCTAGTATGCCCTACTATTTACCCATAGTTGGAGGGAGAGTAGGATTATACCTTTCCAAGGTATTAGCGCTAAGTGAAATGTAATTAGCACGTCCAGGATTTGAACTATGGGCGCGACGAGTCCATTTCCCATGACTATAACCATTACACGCGCTTCCTACTATAATAGAAATATTATATATCATCCTGATTTTTCTAACTGTCGTTTCTATATATATTTCACAAGGTATTTCTACGAAAGTGTATGTACTAGCGCGACTGGAGCTCGAACTCGCGTACTACGATGTAGCAATCCAGCACGTTAGCTACTACAATACGGGATTTCCCAGCAAAATTTAGCCGAGATGACGATACTTTAAGAAATAAGAATTCGTGGATAAGCTGCACCAGATAATCAGGGTTTACATTTTTGCATTTTGGGACGGTCTCATTTTTAACAGAGTGTCAGAAAATCTTTTGAATCACCCATGTATATAGTTTGTTTTAGCTATTTTTTCTTTCTTTTCAGTTCATTGCTGATATATATATATATAATATATATATATATATATATATATATATATATATATATATACAACTAATGACAAATCCAGTTCCCCAACACATTATATATTATAAATTAAAACAGACGCACACACATACACATACATATTTATCTTGACCAATCCTTACAATCCAACATTCTGGACTAACACCTGCATTACCATTCTAACACTCCCCATCTAGAGAGAAGAAATTCTACTACCCACCCCCAACCACCCCTGCCCCTACTGATAATCTACTGTTCTCACCATTTTGAGAATGTCCATCATTGAAGCAAGAACTATATTCAAGTCCTGAAGAAGATCTAATAGACCGAAACGTTGCATCGTCGACAATAAACATGCAGTTTCCATAACACCCCGTGTTTGTCTACCTTTCTCAATATATATATCTTTTTATTTTAAACAAGGAGAATTCTAGAAGTCATGTACCGAGAAACAAAGTTTCGATATCATATGTCTGAATTATTTAGATGAAGCTTGATAATGTGTATTAGTTTCATTTTTCGGACTGCTGTCCTCATTTGTATTATTAAAAACACACACACAATGTCTCGGCAGATGTAAAGTGTTTCTTGTAATCCATTGGGGAAAACGGCTTTTACTCTGCTACAAGTGTCAAGACTTTGTCTTGTTTGTTGGCACTTCTTACGTGTATTTATGTTTGCGTTGCATGCCAGCATACGCACACATACGAATAGAACAGGTGCATCCGACTTCATACATAACATACGAAAACATGTAAACAAACATGTGGCACGCGAACATAGTTAATCAAATGCATATATTTGACCATCTTTTTTTAATATTTTTATCATTTTCAAAATTCGTTCGAGGCCCGACCATTGTTCCGCTTAAAAATAAGCTTACATAGCATGAAACCAATGGTAGCAGTCCCATGTAAATAAATATATACTAATATATGTACACACACACACACACACACACACACACACACACATATATATATATATATATATATATATATATATATATATATATATATATATTTGTGTGTGTGTGTGTGTGTGTGGGTGTGTGTGAAGTAAATGGAAATTAATCCGACAGTATGAATTTGACATTTTTTAAGAAAAAACAAATGATGTTAATAGTTTGCTGACAGAATCTGTTTCGACCCTTTTAATAGAGCGGTCTTCATCAAGCATAAAATATGAAGGAAAAAGGTAAAATTGAATAAAGTAATCAAATTAAAGTAAAACGATAAATAATCTTAAAAAAATAACATTATTAATTCAAAGCGTAGCCGATCGAATATCAAATTATTATAGTATAGTATATTATTTTTTAAATTGAGAAGTGCACTGACTTGAAACCATTACGTGAAGAAAAGAAAACTAGATACAAAAAAATTAAACATATTTTTAAATAGAATTTTGAATGTGCTTAAAAGTTATATATCAAATTCCAGTACTGATTTTGGAACAAACACAGAATAGCGCACAATAGATAATATCATTAGAATCGTATTTTACGAATAAGTAAACATTAGATTACAGAAACTCCCGAAGGAGCCTAAATTACTCGAGTGTCTCAAAATTTTCATCTATTTCCGTGAAATGTAATGCATTTTATTCGTAATCTAATGGTATTAGCTATGGCGCGCTATTCTACATTAGTATCATGATTTTATTTGTATTTCTAATATTAAAATAAATCAACGTGATTATTTTATAAACAATGGCTAACATTAAAAATAAAAATTGGTTTGTTTACATTTTCGAACGACGGACGCCAGTACCTAACTATGTACATTTTAATTTTTAAATAAAAAAAGTGCACAAGCATGAAACCTCTGTGAAGAATTAATGTCTCTTATTCAAAATATCAAATGCAAAAACAAAATATCTAAACATCTAAACTTTTCTTATTAGAAAGGATTTTGTATTTGTTTAAAAGTTAAATATCACCTCACCGTAATTATTTCCATGTCAAAAGTAAAACTAAGTGATTAAGTCTTAAACTGACCCTAAAAATTGTATGATAATTAAAAAATAAAAGATTAGATAAACGATTGTTTATCCTGTACAATGAAATATTTACTACAACTTTGAATCAACAAAAATGTAGATGTAACATGAAAAAAAATGTAAAGAAAACATTAATTGACCTTCCGTTATTCATTTGTTTACTTTTTTAACGAAACACCAAAAAATGGCTAAGTAGAATTTTAACGTTATTTTATCATGCTCAAAAATATGAATCAAATCTTAATTATTTTTGCCGAAAAAGCAAGATCTAGTGATATTTAATGTGTACATATATTTATTCATTATATAAATATATATATATAATATATATATATATATATATATATATATGCCCGCCTAATGCA
>CM042141.1:105670078-105835078 GCA_023376005.1 Doryteuthis pealeii | reverse complement strand
ATTTGAGTTCTTTAGGGACCAGCAACTAACTCCTGAAGACCTGACGAGACGTTGTCACTCAGACTCTAGTGAAAAACCATCGGTTTACGCTAGTGTGAAAAAATCTATGCTCTTATTGCGGAACAGGTAAAAAACTTAGCACTAGAAGTCCATTACGTTACATTCCATGTGGTGTTCCCAATCACCAGACAGAAGTTCTTAACATTGCATTTTTTATGTATCTTTTGAACCCACAAAATCTACACGTCTCTACTGGCCCGCCAGAGGATCTGCAACTGGAAGCTGAGATCCATGAGTTTTTATCCTGTTTTTATTTACATTCTATTTTTACGTCGGAAATTGAAAATGTTACAATATTTCTGAAACACACACACACACACACACACACACACATATATATATATATATATATATATATATATATATATATATATATTAGAATGCATAATGTAAACTATAAGACTGTCATGTTGATCGGTCGGTCGGGCAGTCCGTGTAAGCTTTAACGTCACTTTGATAGATGTCAATTCTTAGTCTGGAGTGTCCAATCGAATTAGCGAACTGACCTGTGAAAGGCTGTCTGCATTGATTTAACCAAACTCTATCTGCTATGTGACCTTTTTTTATATCATGAAGACACATCCAAGAAATTAGAAAGAAGGAAAATACACACATTGAAAAACAAATCAGAAAAAAAACAAAACAAACAAACAAAAACAACAGAGGAGCAATACAGCGAGGAAGTTGAATTTAGTTAGAAATCTTCGGTTGTATCTTAAGGTCTTATATTTTACGAATCGAAAGTGAGAGCTACTCTAATAAGAAATGCTACTCATTATAAGAAGAGGAAATAATCTAGGATTTTATGTATCAGATTTCACCATCTATCAGGGCTACGGTAACACTGGCGCATTTCAGTGTACAGTGACAAAGCTAAAACAATTTGTTGTTGAAAAGTATTCACCGCCCACCGAAAACTAAATAATCTTTTTTTTAAATTACATGCTGAATTTTTTGAAAGAGATAAAATATACATGAGCAACAATTTGCCGATTGTGTTGTTCTAGGATCGGTTTGGTTTGTTGGATTTCACGGCATGTCAATCCTTGTTGGGTTATTTTATGCAGAAGACGTTTTGTTCTGATCACGTTGGATGGGTATTCAAACTTTTCTGTAAATTCAATTTTTTTAATACATTCATATTTATTGTCCCCTGTTATGATTTATACTAGTTAGTGATTGTTCATATATATGAAAATACGCTGAAACCTGACAAGCATAATAGAATCTGTGAGCTTTTCAATTCTATATTAGACAACAAAATAAAAAGGCATTCTCTCTATTTATTTAAGTTGTAAATTGTAAAAGGGAGAAAGTGAAAGCAGATGATTTTTTTTATCTTGGTTTTAATTTTATTGTGTCCGGTATATAAAAATAAACTCTGCCTCTAATGGAGAGAAGTCTCCATTTGTTTTTTGTTCAACTACCTTACTATATATTCATTTATTAATTTATAACTTAATTTTCCTATTTAACCCATAGATAGGACCCTAAAAGGTATTACCTCTCCGGGCCAGAGTGGACCTGGGAGTAATGCCAATGAAAGAGCACTCCATACTCCCCAGAGATCCAAAATTGGAATTTTATCATTAGATGAAGACTATATCAATATTCTAAATGAAAATCTACAACTATCTGCCAAAACACCTGGATCTAGGTTGGTGATTTACTTTCCAGCAAGATACGAATCCCAAATACACGTCTAAATCAGCGAGAGTGAGGATTCAGAAAATATTATAGATCTGCCATGGCCTTCAATGAGTCCTGACTTGAACCCGATTGAAAATCTACGTCAAGATTTGAAAGTTGGTATAAATTGTCGGTCACCAAAAAGACTTCAGGAATTAGAATGTTGTAAACGTTGAAGAATGAAAGAAAATCCCAGAAAAGACTTGTTCAAATCTCATCAACAACTTTCAAAACGATTACAAAGACGAGAGACGTACTATTGACTCTTAATATTGTCAAAATTCTTCAATTTCTTTAATTCTTCATACTGTATCAATAATTCTGTCTGTTCGTATTTTACATAATTTGCGGTCAAATTTGTTATATTTTAACCATTGCTTTGCAAATGTTTTATATACCTTTTTTGTGCTTATTTACATTTAAAAACGCAGGCATCATGCGGGCATTAGATTCTGAGAAATATATTAAAAATTCAAAATTGATGGGGTGTACAATAATTTTTGACGTTGACTATATATATATATATATATATATATATATATATTATATATATGTGTGTGTGTGTGTGTGTGTGTGTGTGTGTGTGTGACTTGCAACACTCCAATTGGCCGTTACCTTTTTACCGGGTTTAACGGGCGGCCGAAGATGCCTCCTACGATCAATCGACTGATTACGTCAAGCTCTAGCACCTATATGATTGTTCCCAACGCTATTGCTTTTATGGCAAAACCCCAAGCACTATTATCATATAATGTTCTAGAAGGCGGTGGCTTAATGTGTTTAAAAAGATTTGAGTTAAAATCATGAATACCCAACAAGAACGAATAAAATAAGATAACCCAAGGATTGACTTTCCGTAAAACCCCTCCAACCAACCAACCAACCAACCAAGCAACCAATTGCAGAGAACGGTTTACTATAACGTTAAATCATCCTAATATAATATATTTTCTGATCCCCCACTATGTCAAATGAACAAAAGTCCGATTATTGTGTGGAGCCAGGCACAAACCGAAGCTCATGTGGTGCGCTAACTTAAAATTAAGTGTATCCCATCGACATTCTTTTTTGAGGTGCCTCGGGCACTGGGCAATAAACGCAGTCCTACCCCTTTAAATCGAGGGTATAGGTTTTGCCTGGCAGATGAGCCCCTGGGATTCACGCTGATATAACATTCCTTACTTGTCCAGATGCCGAAGCCACAGGACGCAGAGCTCGACGGCCGGGTAAGTATAAAGTCTCCTAATATAAAGTGACCAGTATTCCTTATTGTTTCGCCAGTGTTTTAGCTTTGCATCGATTTTCTTTACGAAGGGGGAGACAATCAGGAATATCACTTGTAGATAAAATGAATTCCAGATCAAATAACACATTGTTTGACATACAGGCCGATGTTGTTACTCCCGTTTCGTCAGGCTTGATAATTTAGTCGGAAAATTACCCTCAAAATAAAAACAAAAAAATTCGATCACAAGAGTTATCGTCCTTGGCAGTTCACCAAGACATTAATTTTATTTACAAAAGAGCTTTTACGTCCATTCGATTCCAGTACGTATAGCACTAGGTCGATATTTATGCGACATGAGTCACTGCTATTAATTTATTCAAACGAATGTCCCTATCTTTGTTGTAGATAATATAATGCGTACAAAGTAAAGAATATTTGTTTTTTGTCCTTATTAAAATATAGTAATGATCATTCAATGTATGGGTCGATAAAAGCGCAATAAAAGTTTACTTGCTTGTATAATTCAGTATTCGATGAAATTATGCTTTAGTGCGACCTAAATGTTATTTCCTGTTTACACCAGTGAATCCATACGTTTCTGTTTATACAAGCGTGTATGTTTGTGTAGACATAGGGCTATTATTACGTGGTGATTGGATTATTTGAATTTTGATTGTGGCTGAGCTTCTATTTCAAGAGTGGTTTATCTCAAGTGGTGACGCGATGCGCTTAGTTATCGTCATAGGAAATGACCCGAGTTCAAATCCTGGTCGAAATCGTTTGCGTTTCACTTAGCGCTAATGCCCTTGGAAAAATCATGGATTCATCTGTTCACATCATCACCATCATCATGTTGTGCTAAAAGAACGTACTTCCATTACTCTCTCTCTCTCTCTCTCTCTCTCTCTCTCTCTCTCTCTTTCTCACCACTAATCCCTATCGGCCATATCTCCAAAAGATGTCCTCCTCATGACATCCATTAACCTCACAGAGATGATCAATGTGAGTCTTTGTTTTTCGGCTAAAGTATGTCAGGCTTTAGGCCCATTATACGTCATGATTTACAAACCTTGAGGGAGGCTGTTAAAACCCCTTGTCACTGTTGTAGGGGTTCAGTTTTTCTGTTATTCACAGAATCCAGTTGACTAATCCTAGTATGTAGGTTTCCTCTGTTATATATGAGTCCGAATGTGTTGGTAGTTGATCATCCTAGTCTATAGTATTCATCTGGTGTTAATCCAAACGATAGGTCTTGCCGACAGAAAGTTCATCCAGTAATTGATTTGAGGACAGTTGCAAACGATCTCAAATGCTTTCTGTCTTCGTCTCTCATGGGCCAATTGTTACCATAAGTGCCTGCTGTTATGAGGAAAGTTGATAAATAGAATTGACGATTTTGGTTACGTCTTATACATATATATATCAACCCCTCCGCACGAGAAGGATGCGACACAAGGTCAATTTCTTAAGCGGAGTTTAACAGGTTTGAATTTAGAGTTTTCCTACTTCTAGACTGGTTACCTAGTCATAGTTAAAGAGCTCAATCCGCCCTGCTATTTGCCCATAGCTGGGTGGAGAATTGGATTCATATCTTTTCCAAGTCTATTAGGGCTATGTGAAATGCAAACAGCTTCGTCCAAAATTGAAATCGGGTCGACAGTTCATTTCCTATGATTCTAACCATTAGCCACGGGCCTCCAAGGCTACGTCTTATACCTATAGATCGTCCAAGGTCTCAGTTTGGCCCTGTATTAGAAAGAAGCTGGATGAGATGAAGGAGAAGGAGAGAGAGAGAGAGAGAGAGAGAGAGAGAGAGAGAGAGAGAGAGAGAGGAGAGAAGAGAGAGAGAGAGAGAGAGAGAGAGAGGGGGGTTATCGTGATATTCATTCAATCCCAACAATATAGATGTAATCATTCAAGCATTCGATATGTCAACAGAAGAAGACATAAAAGCCACACAATAACAAGACTCACCACGTGACAACCTAAGAAAACGAAAGATAAAAGCTCTAATGTCACTCTCAACCAAAAAAAAAAAAATGATAATGGTACAAGGTGATAACGGCGTAGAAAGGCATCGGGGGCGGGGGGAATCAATGAATATCTTCAATGTCAAAACTATACTTTCAAAATTCTTGTCTCATTTACATAACTGGCCGCCGGGTTTATATGCCAGCAGATAACTAGTCTGAATATCCTTTGCACTGAATGGAGTATATGCAATATTGACATGAATATACTTTTCTTTTAATGTACGACATATAACCAGGAATCAAGTCAATTGCATCTAGCCCTGATAATGGCACTACCGAGTGCTGAAAGTGCTAGGGACGAAAACTTTGTGGTACTAATCAACAGACTCCACACCGATGTTAAAGAATTGGCCAGAAAACTAGAAAAGATAAAAAAGAAACTCGTCAGACAGGAAATGTCCCTACTGTTCAACAGTATGCACACACACACACACACACACACACATATATATATATATATATATATATTATATATATATATATATGAGGGTAAGTAAACAAACAAATATGTTTATTTCTTATATGGCTTTAAGCCGACAATTTTTGGAGGATATGTGCTTAATTGAAGTCATACCTAATTTTGAAAATTAATTAGTTAATAATTAATGAATTTAGGCGGGCATATATGTTCAAATGTGAGGCTAAACAAATCGAGAAAATGTCAATCCCTGAATGTACATTTCGACCTATTAGGTCTCAGCAAGGTTATAGACATGGGAGACTGCTCCGTGTATGATTCGAAACCTCGACTGTCAAGTGGGATGGCCAGCTAGTGTAACGGTTAGATACTTTTCCTGTCAGCTTGACAGTCGAGGTTTCGAGTCACACACGGAGCAGTCTCCCATGTCTATAACCTTGCTGATGAGACCTAACAGGTCGAAATGTACATTCAGGGATTGACATTTTCTCGATTTGTTTAGCCTTACATTTGAACATGCCCGCCTAAATTCATGAATTATTAACTAATTAATTTAAAAAAAAAAGAAGCCATATCATAAATACGTCGCTTGTGTATCTACTTCTCAATATATATATATATATATATATATAATATACTATATTATATATGTGTGTGTGTGTGTGTGTGTGAGAGTGTAGTTTAACTTGATTTATAAGTTTAGCTCGTTCCGCTCTGAAATAAAATTTCCTCATGTGTCAAATCAATTTTCCACATTGAAATGAACTGAAACGTCATTGATCCGTTCACCTTCCCAAAGAACATCCTTTTTTTTTTTTTTTTTTAATAAGAAAACTAGCACATTATTCTATAAAATCATAACAAAATAGAATGTAATGAATTATGTGCTGCAATATATTTTAATATTCATCTGTTTTTATAAATAATATTTTTCTTTGGCGTTATAAATTTGAATACTTAAATTGTTTTTTTAATGAACTTATTGACATAAGCATATCTAAAGCTCACTTGTAACTCAAATCCTAATTGTTGTAAGTCGGAAAAAAATCGTAAGTTGGGCACTCGTAAGTCAATATATCGCTGTATATCCTGCGTACCCTTTTTTGACGCGACACCGGGTCAATTTACCGACTACGCAAGCCCCTTTTTTTAGTTTTTAATTTACGATATAAACATCTTCATTTACATAGTCACCTAATCCATCCGAGTTGTCTGGACCATTTCTATGCTATTTCAAAACACTATACTTTCAAAATTTCTAGTCGTATTTACATAACTGGCAGTCGGGTTCATATGCCAGAAGAGATCTAGTCTAATACCCTTTGCAATGGATGCAGTGTATGTAATATTGACATATATATTCTTTTCTTTTAATGTACGTCATATATTATCGACAAAATACGGTATTCCAGTGTGTAGTAATGAAAGGAGCAAATAACCAAGAAAGAAAAAAAAGTTATATCTTATTTTCTTTCGTGGGAATGCTACAGGAATATGTTTATCTACAGGAATTTGGTTCTATATGTTTGTCGTTTATCTCTGTCTACGTATTGATTTGTCTGTCATTGTTCATATCAACTGATATTTATTAAGCTAACTTAACACAGTACAGGGCGCAAGTGTGCGACACTTTGCGAAGAACTATTAATGTTCTACGAGAACACATATCTATTTATCTATCTATCTATCTGCACCCTTTCGACTGGGGCTGTAGAATACAGCGACTGCACCTCTGCAAAGGAGTACCTCCGCAATGGGACTACGTGTTGGTTGTGAGTAGCGGCAGGGACAGGAATGAAGTTGCTGAGCGGTCCGTGTCCCGGGTACTAAGTGGTCCTGTGATATATAACACTCCACTTCGACCCTTACTTGAACTTGATGGGTAGTCGGAGAGAACCCACACGAAGAACTACTAAATGTATTTAAAACCCCTTTATTTATATATTTCTCAAATATGTTGTAATTTATAGGTATATGTATTTAACAACCAATCCACACGAGTAGGATGTGACACAAGATCATTTTAAGCGAAGTTTAACAGGTTTGAATTCATAGTTTTCTTTTTCCTAGATCATTTGCCTAAACAAGGTAAAAGCTCAGTCTCCCATACTATTTACCCATAGCTGGAGACAGATAAGTTGGATGCATACATTTCCCAAGGGCATTAGCAAAATGTACAACACAAACAGCCTCATCCAGGAAGCAAGAAACTACTATAGTAATGATCTACGACATCACATATCTCTGTATGTATCTCCAACCTTGTCTGCTCGTGCTGTAGAATTCAACTTCACCTTTGCAGAGAGGAAATACCCTCTGTGGCGAGAGAAACCACGAACGTAGTAGTTCGAAGCGTGCACGACAGTGTTTGGCATGCAGAATGAGATCAGAGGCGAGTGGGGAGATTGAACTGGCATCCTCCTGATCGTGAGTCGTGGCCTGACGCATGGGAATTGCTAAACCATCCAGAGTGGCCCGGATGTGAGGGATTGACGCGTACTGATTAATGTCGCACGTGCTGCACGGGCAAGTCAGAGTTAGGAACCCGGATGAACACTGTAATTGTGTATATAATGACCATCCCTCACAAACCAGAGGAAAAAGCTTGCAGTAGCATTTTGGCTGTTGTTACGAGTGGACGAGAGAAAAGATATTTTGATAGTGTTGGTGAGAAGAGTGCAACATTGCTGGGAGAGATTGTTTCAGACTGAACACTTGGTCAGTTGAGAGAGTAAAAGCGTCGGACTTAACTGTGCCCTCCAGAGAACATTCTTATTAGACCCTCCCCCTAATGAGGCCACCTGTTGGCCATAAGTTGTGGCCCGTAATGTCTGAGAACAATATTGTTGTGACTGAACTGTTTGTGATCCGGGTACTAACTGATCCTGTGACATGCAACACTCCACTTTTAAACTTACTTGAGCTTGGTGGACAGTCGGAGAGGCGCCACACGATCGATTCGATGGTCATGTCAAGCCTTAGCACCTATATGATAATCCCAATCGTATTCTTCAAATTTCTCTTATGGTAAACATCCACTTCTTTTAATAATATGCACTCCTGGTCAACATCTTACAACCAGCTACAAAACGGTTCAAAAATATAAAATACTGTTAATTTAATCGAAATATATTTGCGAAACCTTTACATTTAATTAGAAAAAGTAGTTTATCAACAACCTACCATACAGGTGTACAGTTATGTCAAGTGCTGGATCGCTGGGTGAAGCCGTATAGTGCAGCTCATCATAAAAATACCGAGCGATCTAACAGAAAGACAATTACGCTCTCTACAAACGATGTGTGACGTAACAATGCTAGAAAGAATTGAGAAAATTCATGCAAATGCCAAAGTGAGTTAAAAGTTTTGCAATATTTCAAGCAACCATGCGAGTCGAAAGTTTTCTTTGGATTTACACTGTTGATTTTTACCAATTATTTTACATCATTAATTTGAGATGACTTGGTATCCAATCTTTTCTTTTGGACTATTTATACTCTATTCCCAATATGTACACTCCATGTCAAAATCTCAAGACCAGATACAAAAGGGTTACAAAACTATAAAATACTGTTAAGTTAATATATTTGCGATACAGTTACATTTAATTAGAAAATGTAGTTTATCAAAAAAAATTAAGGTTTTAAACTGATTAATTTAAACAAACATTGAAAACGTATTTTTTTTGTTGGTCGTAACGATAGACCATGTAAAAAATAGAAAATACAGAACATATGAGCCACAATGACAATCCAATATTCAGTATATCCTCCATTTTTGCAAATTACTTCAAAAATTCGCTTTAGAGTAGTAATTATTAACTTCTGCATGAGGGTGATGGAATGTTCGTCAAGGATACTTAAACGGCAGCACAAACATACGTACCAATTACATATCAAGGACTAATCACTTTCTCTACTAAAGACTGTTTTCATATTTGGAAATTTCGATCATACTATTCTGTATAAGCTCTTCCCTGTATCCCATGTCATATTTGGATTCTGTTCTGTTAAGTTTGTTCAGATAATTAAATATTCTTGTTATTACCTGTCATGTATTGTTATCATGTTTATTCTGTACGAGGAAAACATAATCAACAAACTATTGTTCTTTTACAATACAGTTTCAAGTATTCCTACCTAATTCTAATAATTCAAACAATTATTAAGTGTTGAGTAGCTAGTCTGTGAAGAGACTAAAAGGCAGCCCTATGAACAAGCAGATTCCCAGCCCCCACAAACAAAGCGCGTCAGGATATGTTTGGCCTGTGCGAAGGGGAAGAGTGTGACGAGCGGCTACGGATACTCGAACTCGCTACCTCCTCGTAGCTGAGGTGTTGTTAGTAGAGACCCAAATAAAGTATATCCGAATTTGCATAAGCGCATCCGAACGAGCAGAAATAAAGACGGACTGTCGCTGACAGGGCGAGTGAGGAAGAAAGTGTTTGGACGGCAAGTGAAATCTGACGACTGCTATTTGAAGTGAGAGTGGCGTGTTCAGTTGGGAAAGGAATTGCATTTCGTTTGCTGGAGAGACTTTCAAAGGTTTGATATTACCTTGAGTTTTTTTGGACCCTTTCAAAAGATAGTCCCATTCAATAATAATAAACATTTGGTTGGACTGATTTATATGGGTTCAAGCTTTCTTATTTAATACTAATTATTTTAAAACCAATCTATTTGACCTATAGATGTGATCTCTGAGTAATAGAAACAAAATGATACTATACGCACAAATTGATCCTTATCGGTGGATGCACTTTAATGTCATTCACAGAACACAATTTGGATCTATTGATACTTTTTTGTTGTTGTAGGAAATGGGGGCTACACGAGTTCAAATCGCGGATTAGGCCGGTTGCATTTCACATAGGGCTTATACGAGGGTGAGTCAAAATGTAATTCCATTTTGTTTGTGGGGCACATCCCTGCTTCTCCGCATAGTCACCGTTTCTCTCAATAGCAATGTTCTACCAACGAATGAGAGCATGTATCCCCGCCCCGTAAAATTCTGTTGACTGTTCTTTGAGCCACTTCTTCTCTACAGATTTCATTTCCTCGTCACTTGAATAATGTTTGCCTTTCAAACACCCTTTTATGGAGCCGAGAAAAGGCAAACATTATTTCAGTGACGAGGAAGTTGTAAAGAAGTGGCTCAAAGAACAGTCAACATAATTTTATGAGGCAGAGATATATGCTCTCATTCGAAGGTGGAACATTGCTATTGAGAAAGACGGTGACTATGTGGAGAAGTATGGATGTGATCTACAGAAGACTAGCTTCATTTTGATGTATGATACATTTTCCTGTGTTGGTAATTATACCTGTCCTAAACAAAAGAACATTATTTTTTACTCACCCTCGTACTACTGGTAATATATACATTCAACTATTCTCCATCCAGCTATGGTTTGATAGTAAAGTATACTGGGCTCTTTAACCTTGGTTTGATAAACAGTCGTTCGTAAGAATAAAGCCATACTTGTTTTTATCTACTATGTATTTATCAACTTACCCGTATGAGTAGTATGTGACACGGGGTCAATTTTTAAGCGGAGTTTTAAAAAGGTTACCATACCAAGATTAAATAGCCCAGTCTGCTCTACTATTTACCCATAGCTGGAGAGAGAATAGTTGTATTCATACCTTTCCAAAAGGTATCAGCGATCTGTAAAATGCGACCAACCTAATCCATGATTTGAACTCATGTCACCATGTCTATTTCCTACGATAATAAACATTAGACGTGCGTCTCCTATTTTAGACAAATAAGACATACTAGACACTGTCGGAGAAGCGGGGACGAACCCATAAGTGATGATCTCCCGTGGAAACCAACTCATAGGCACGCCAGTGTGGGCCATCCAGCAAAACCTACATCGAATAGCTCTGCACGGATACAGGATGCTGCGCAGAGCAATTTCCGTATGAATCCTACTCTTCCTCCAGCTATGGATAAATAGTAGGGCAGACTGGGCTCTTTAACCTTGGTTAGGCAACCGGTCTAGGAGAAGGAAAACTGAATTCAAACCTGTTAAATTCCGCTTAAGAAATTGACCTTGTGTCACCTCTTGCTCGTGCAGAGGGGTTGGTAAATATATATATAATATTAATTTAAATAAATAACATTACTTTGAACTTAAAAATACCTTTTTAAATACTTGATATGTTGTATTACATATAAGAAATAGAATAGCTATTTACATCAATTTTTTTTAAACAAAGGCCAGCGTGTAATGATATATTTTGTTAACATTTTAATACTATATATTGTCATGATATATCCGTGTTATTAGTGCGACATGATAATGATGATGATACCAAATAGTAAATTTATGCTTCTAAAATCTGGATAGATAACATTGAAAATAGTCTGTCTCTTCTTTTTTCTTTCTCTTTCCAATTATTACGTAACCGTTCAAATTTGAACTTGTTTGTGCAAAGAAGACCGCCCCATCTGGTCTAGTTTCCATATTTTCTGTCAAACAAATCGTTAATTCATATTCTTATTTTCTTGGGAAGAATATGTTGGCCACAGGACATCCAGTTAATCCAAACTTAATGAATATCCGAGAAGCGGTTTGCCGGGAAATTATTGGTGGCTTATAAACCTTCCGCGGAAAGCTCAAAATCGCATTTCCTCTCAACCTGTAGGCTTTTATATATATATATATATTATATATATATATATATATATATATATATATATATATATATATATGGTGTATTTGGAAGCAAGTTATTATTTAAGCAGGATTTGTTAAAGAGCAGGAAATATTCTGCCACACATGTCCCTCTGTAGCTCTCACTATCTGCCTGTGTGTCTCTCTCTGTCTCTCTCACCCCCCAAAATCCACTTGATTTCTTAGGGGTATCCTCCCTAATTTTCGTAATAGAAGAAGAAGAAGAAGAAGAAGAAGAAGAAGAAAGAAGGAAAGAAAGAAAGAAGAAGAAAGAAAGATTGTCGAACATAGAAGAAGAAGAAGAAGAAGAAGAAGAAGAAGAAGAAGAAGAAAACTAGGCACGACTATGTTGCTAAGATGTTCCACTGAGAATTATACCAAGAAATTAAATTTTGACCATACAACAAAATGGGATATGCATAAACCAGAATCAGCCCATGCGAGCCGAGGAGAATTGTTGTCATTCAAACTCCAGTGAAAGACCATCATCTAATGCTGGTGGACAAAACTAAGAAGAAGAAGAAGAAGAAGAAGAAGAAGAAGAAGAAGAAGAAGAAACTGAGGAATTGCAAAAGAAGTAATCGAGGAAGATGCATAGAAGAAAGTTCAGAAGGTGAAGAAATGTCTAGAAGTCTTGGAGACCAGTAGTTAGTTGAAAAGTTTGGATACATAGACATGAATGTTTTTATTGTTGTTGTTGTTGTTGGGTGTTGCTGTTGTGTGGAATAGTTTTTGTTGTTTAGAGTATTTATGAAGAGTACTATGTGTTTGTGTGTGTGTGTGTGTGTGTATGCAGACACACACACACACACACACACACACACACACACACATATATATATATATATATATATATATATATATATAAGGCAATTTCCTATTAAGTATTGTAAACTAAGAAGATAGATTATTTCATTTTGTGTGCGCAAGTAATTTCCTGGCAAATATGAAAGTTGCTTTAGAATAAGCAGACATTGATTTAATTTGGAAGGAGAAGACTGTCTTTTTAATATTTACATTCCAGACTCTAATATTGGGCTGCATTCATAGGAACAATCTATCTATCTATCTATCTATCTATCTTTCTCTCTCTCTATATATATATATACAGAGAGAGAGAGAGAAGAGAGAGAGAGAGAGAGAGAGAGAGAGAGAGAGAGAGAGAGAGAGAGAGAGAGATAACACACACACACACACACACACACACATATATATATATATATATATATATATATATATACTAGGGTAATCCCAAATTAAATGTGTCTAAAGCTCTGAGACGCTGAGAAAGACTTCGTGCTGCTATTGTCAATACCTCTGTGTATGTTGTGCATGCGCCTGCGCCTGCCACGCTCAGTCTTGGCTTTGCAGTCATATATGTTGGAGCTCCCCATTGGCGTTACCGGCAAGTGAGAATTTCACGCAGTTATTCGTTTTTTGAACGTAAAAGATTTTTAACCGATTGAAATTCAACAACAATTAACTGGTGTATATAAGGATATTACATAAGGAAATAAATAAAATAATAAAATAATAAATTAACATAAAGAGACGAAAAGGTGGACATCTATGTAATGGGAAAAAGGCTCCTAAAAATATAAGATTAACTAAGTATGGAAGAACATGCATTTAATATTTAAACCTAAGACACATTCAGATACGCAAATAAAATGTATTGTGGTGTAATGGTTGTTAAATATCTGGTCGGCATCCTTAGTTCCAGATGTAATAAGTAAGTAAGCAAGCCAATAAGAATCCGGTGTTAGAGTATTCTTTGTAAGTCCGACGTCCAAGAGAATCCAAGTGTCAATGACATAAGTTTAGAATGGGGTCTCTATTAATACAGCAGAAGCAGCAGCAGCAGTGCCAGTGATTGGACAATAGAAATCTACCCCAGGTCACGTGGTAGTCAACGAGTCTATATTTAGGAGTAGGCATCTATCACATGCCTTATATCACAAAAACTGCAAAACACCCCCTTTTTGATATAAGGAGGGACTATTCCATTCAACAATATTAAATCCCTCCATTGAGGAAATTTACAATCGATTACAATCGACAATCTTTCCATTCATAAATGTTTACAATAAAGTCATTAAGAAATTTGTAATTTCATTTTTGTAGTAAAAGCAAAAATACTATAATTATTACTAATCTAATCTAATATTCTACTAAGCCTACTTTGTAAAAAAAAATATTAATTATTATTATTAGTATTATTATTATTATTATTATTATTATTATTATTATTATTATTATTATTATTTGTCCTACTCCTAACGTTACTGTCCAAAGTTAGTATTGGCCACTTTTTGGGGTTTCTGTTTTTTTTTCTTTTTTTATTTTTTTAAAATCTTTTTTTTTTGTTTTTGTTTTTGGTTGTGTTAATTCAAAAGAATACGGTACTATACAGTACAATACATTATAAGACAAGTTAATGGATTAGTAACTTATTGAACAGGTTTAATGTCATTGCCCAGGACATTCATTTTTGGGGGATCTTACCCCTTTGCATGAATACAGTCGGATTATTCTACAGCCCAAACCGACAGGGCAAAATCTTAAGTTTAATTTTGGCCCCCCCATGATATCTCTTTTAAAAGCATTCAGCTTTATCTAGAGTCGTAGGAAATGGACCCGTCGACCCAAGTTCAAATCCTGGATGATGCTAATACACTTGGGAAAGGTATGCATCCATATATTCTCCCTCCAGTTATGCCTAAATAGTAGGGTTGACTGGGTTCTTTAACATTGGATAGGTATCCAGTCTAGGAGAAGGAAAACTCTGAATTAAAAACTTCACTTCTGTCACATCCTGCTTGTGTTGGTAAATACACACACACACACATATATATATATATATATATATATATATATATATATATATATATATAGTTCATCATTATATGAAGGTCAATATTTTATGCAACATCATTCTTCTGTGTGTTCAATCTTATTTTACTTCAGTGTATGAGCATATTTTGATTATTTCGGCATACACGGAAAAGGCTGTTGAATGTCTTTTAAGAAAATGGAAAGGAACATTTGGACGTAAAGAAAATAAACCAAGTTGCGCAAGAATCAAACGACGCAAGTATGAATTAAATTATCATATATATATATATTTCTTCTTTTTTCCTGCGCACAAAGCAAGAACTGTATTTTCTTTAGCTGTGACACAGCTCTCCAAATTATTCGCAACATGCTGAATGCTTTTTTAAATTTACGAGCAAGAAAATATACACTTCCTCGAATTCTCTAATGGCGCTTTTTTCCAATGACTTGTTACGTCAATGCCATTTTGCAGATATTTTATTGACGGCTGTGATGATAATTATATAGCTGGTAGGTAAAGCATTAGCGTGCAAATAAGAATAGAGATTGAAGTATTAGGGAAGCGCGGTGGTATACTGGTTAGAGTCATAGGGAAAGGACTAGTCGACTCGAGTTCAATTCCTGGACGAAGCCACAGTTCACATAGCACTAATAGCCTTGGGAAAGGTATGAATCCAACTATTCTCCCTCTAGCGATGGGTAAATAGTAGGGTACACTGGGCTCTTTAACCTTGGTTAGGCAACCAGTCTAGGAGAAAAACAACTCTGAATTCAAACCTCTTAAATCTCCGCTCGGGGTGGTCACAACTAGAATAGGCTCAGTCCTACATAGTGATCTATTTCAATAAAAAAAATATTACGATTTCATTATGGATGTATGTTAAAACCGAATACGGAATGTGAAAGAGTTGATGTTGCTTGGTTAAGTTGGGTTTGGTTTGTTTGCTTGATTGTAAGGTTGTCAACATTTGTTGGGTTAATTTATGCCGAAGATATTTAGGCTTGATGGGCATTCAAAATTTTCTTTTAAACCCAATTTTTAATACATTTTTAGAACTCATTTTTTTTTCTTTTTAACCTATAGATGGGACCATCGAAACACTGCAGCTTCGGCTAATAAACTTACCTCTCAACTTATTTAAACTTGTGTTTTTTTCAGTTTTCTTAATATACTACATATATATATATATATATATATATATATATATATATATATATATATATACGTTTAATCAAAGCAAAATATATCATAGATAAATATTAACCACGACAAAGCACATCATATCTACACACACATACACGCACACGAGAGAGAGAGAGAGAAGAGAGAGAGAGAGAGAGAGAGAGAGAGAGAGAGAGAGAGAGAGGGGGGAGAGAGATACAAAAATAGGAGGAAACATGATTGCATGCGCACACACCAAAAATACACCAATGTATGGAAGCAACTGCATTCTCATACACATTAAATCAACTTAATACCCGAGGAAATATATAGTATATACATGTGTACATACACCAGTACAAATGTGTGTATATATATATTATATATATATATATATATATATATATATATATGTATGTGCATAAACACCCACACATACCCACACATTAATTACCAGCAAGCACACAAAATATACACATCCAATTAATCCTCTTACACAAACAATATATATATATATATATATATATATATATATATATATATATTATATATACACACATGTTAGAAATCACAACTCTGTCGCATAAAAATTATCGCACACATTCATGTATGTATTAGATTAGAAAAATACAGATCAAAGGAATCGCTCAAAATAAACACAGACTGCTAGGCTGGACATGAAATCAACTGGAATTAACCGGTATAAGTTATTAATGTCTGTCTACCCTAAAGATAACTAATAATTAAAAAAGTTCTGACACAAACCCATAATTGTATTAACTTAAGTGAATTTAAAAGAATCCGAAACACATGTTACACCTACTGAAATAAACAGGAGAAAAAATGAAGAAAAAAACAATATTCAAAATTAGAAAGACTAACGAAACTAAATAAGAACGAATATAAAATATTACATTTATTTTAATGTTATTTAATGGATTTCTATATAGAATTATATATAGGATTGCTTTTAATACGTTTGAAAATAACATGATAGTATTAGAAATTAGTATAACTATTTATTAAACCCAGTTTTGTTAAAAATCATTATGCAAATTTTAATATAACTTATTTTATATACAATAAGATTATATAACAACATGTTTAGATAATCTTTAAATACAATAATTTATAACCAGTTGAAAAAAAGACTAGACTCATAATTATTAAGATACAACAAGACTAAAAAGCCAAAAATCAGAAACTTAGATATTTTAATAAAACAAAGACATAAAAAATAAATTCTTTTTAATAAAAAGCAAAAATTTCTAATAAAATAAAATCAAGTTAAATTCAAATTAATTCAATATTCTTTTTACGGGGCGTCAAAACCGTTCTTTTTTATATCATAAGTCGTATTTTTTTTTCCGACAGACAATAATTAAAAAAAATTTTTTTTCACCGCATGATAAAATATAAACATTTTTTTCTAACGTAAGCAGTGACGTAGTTTCGGTTACAGACAAATGCGTCATAATATATTGATATGTTGTAGATATTTTTATATTTATATATATATCATATATATATATTTATATCTCTGGACACCTCACGTGTGTAATGGTTAGAAGCTAGATTCAGACCATTAGTGAGTTCGATTCTCTCATACTCCTGGCCTTGCCTTAACTAAGCTAAGCTTAATAAATAACTATATATATATGTATATGTGTCAAAACGTATCGTGATTTTGTACTTTTTGAACACCTTGTATTCTGAAAGAAAATAACGTTCCATTCATTCAATTTTTCAGAATATAAGGTGTGTCAAAAAAGTTTAAAGCTGTATTTACTAGGATAGAAATGAAGAATTAATGGAATGTTAATTTTCTACAGAATACAAGTGTCTCAAAAAGTACAAAAAATCTCCATACTTTTTTTAAACACCTTGTACATATGTGTGTGTGTGTGTGTGTGTGTGTGTGTGTTTGTGTGTCTGTCTGTCTGTCTATGTGTGTGTGTGTCTATGTGTGTGTGTCTGTGTGTTTATGATCCAAAGCTAAATAATATTCCCTAAAGTATTCGATAAAAATTCAAAAATAGATTTTTCTCTGCTTTCGAGATTAGTCAACTTGTCTGCCTTGTTCATTTCGATCGACAAAGATCGATTAAACAATTTCCCATCAGTCAAATTTATTTTGAGAGAATTCAGCCTCCACTCACGTTGCCGCCATAGCAGAGATTTTAAATCTTCCCGGAGATAGTTTGCATTGAGCTTGTTTGACCAGCGGTAGTGGCGCCGGATATATATATATATATATATATATATATATATATATATATATTATATATATATTAATATATATATATATAATTAAATCATTCACTTTTCTTTATTAATTTAAAAAAAACAGTGTGTTTGAGTTCCTTCAGATGTGTCTATGCAAAGAATGTCTAATTTCTTTTATCTAAGTTATTTGATTTTATTGATTTTAATGGCATGTCAACCGTATTGGGGTTATTTCATACCTAGAAGTTAGTTGCGTAACACTTACCACCACTTGGGGTAAAAGACGATTGGTTGGTGGTATTTTACGGCATATCAAACCCTGGATTATTTTATGCTGAAAACCTTTTTTATTTAATTCATAACTGCTGGCTATTTAATCTTTTAAAAACTCTTTTTTTCAATCACATTTTCTAACTCAATTTAAATGATGGGACCTTCGAATCTTCTCATCTAAATTATTTGTAGTTTTATGGATTGGTTGATTGATTTTAATGGCATGTCAACACGTCTGGGGTTATTTTATGCCAACAGGTTAATGAATTTCATAACAGTTACCAACACTCCAGGTAAGAGCTGGTTGGTTGGTTGGTTGGATTTTTCGGCATGTCAACCCTTGGGTTATTTTATAAAGAATAAGGTTTTGTTTTATTCAATATTGTTGGTTATTCAAATTTCTCTCAATCTCATTTTTATCCAATACATTTTTCAAACTTATCTTTTCATCTATTTAATACATAGATATGACCCTAACAGTTACTACTACTTCGGGTCAGGGTGGATCTTGGAATAACGGTGATGAAGGGGTACTCCATTCTCCCCAGATCTAAAGAACTAGAACTTCATCACTAGGTTCAGTATAATGTCATACCCAGGATATGAAGACCCCCAGCCACCGCCTTCTAGCACATATATGATTAAGAGGGTTGGGGTTTTACCATAAGAGAAATTGAAAAATACGGTTGGGACAAGTATACAGGTGCTAGGACTTGACGTGAACAGCCGGTTGAACGGAATGACCCATCTTACCGACCAAAGAAGGGCCAAAGGGGAGTGTTGATGTATTAAGTTTTCTCGTGACATGCAACAACAAACTGTAGCCATTACTTAGGCTAGACGGGCAATCAGAGAGGCCCGATCTAATAAATCGGCTGGTCAAGTCAAGCCCTAGCACCAATATGATTGTCCTAAAAGTATTTTTAAAAATTGTTATGTAAAAAAATAACAACACTTTTTATTAAATATATCCGAGGGTCAAAAACCAGTTTGTTAATTGTACCTATTTATTACTGTACATGAATTTATTGAAAATTATTTCCACCAGTTTATAAAAAACAAACCAGTATATATTAAAAAAAAAAACCTATTCGCGAAATAGTCATATATAAAAGGAAAGAAAGAAAAAAGAAGACGTATTAGACAGTCCATAAGGATTTGTTGATTGGTTGGATTTTACAGCATGCCAACCTTCGTTGTGTTATTTTATGACGAAGACGTTTTGTTTTATTCCTTCTTGACGGGTATTCGTTTTACATAATTCATGGATAGCCTATAAATTATGTAAGTACTGTAGCTAGATATTTTTGAATCAGAGTTCGTTAGAAAATTCAAATCGGAGGAAGCTAGGTGGAAAAGTACCATAGCCGTTGGTTGTAATTATGAGTGACAAGTAATGAATTCGACTCGACCCCCTCCAGAAGCGCGCGATTAGAAGCGTGTGACAGTTTAAAGTTTTAGTTTAGTTGCGACCAGTTGCTCATCTAAAGGAAGCGTTCTTTTGAGATGTCGCTTCTCAATCCACGTGGTTTGGGCTGGGGTTGTTTAAATGATGCTATATAGAAAAACAACACAGTTGTATTAATTCATTAAAAAAAAAGTGATGACCAGCCCAAACAAGAAGTATAACCAGTCCGAGAAAACAGACCAGAGAAAATGACAGCAACAAGTACATCCTCCCTAATCGTCTCTCTCTCTCTCTCTCTCTCTCTCTCTCTTTCTCTCTCTCTCTCTCGCCATTTATATACCCAATATGTTAGAAGGGTATATAACAGTCGATTTTTTTAAAACTCAATTTTGACAGATTTTGATGCATAAAATGCATTGATTTTGAAAGAATCGCTTAATTCGAAGGATTGGCTGTAATTCAAGAAAACGATACCGAGCATTGTCATGAAATTTGTGATTTTCAGGCATTATAAGGGGTTATTTAAGGGTTCAAATTACAGCCAATCCTTCGAATTAAGCGATTCTTTTAAAATCAATGCATTTTATGCATCAAAATCTAACAAATAAGCCGATTAAATACATATCTAATATTTCAACGAAATTCGAAATTTATAATAGGTGATTAAAGTGCTCAAATCTCCGACAATTCTTAAAATTGATCGCTTTGTTTGGCATCAATGAATTCTACGCATCGAAATCTACCAGAAAAACCAAAGATAACACAACTTTGAATACTTTCAAAAATAGGTGATTTCTTCTGGACCTATAAACATTTTTAAACTCAGTTTTTATTCAAAACATAGATGAGACCCTAACAGGTACTTCCTTTCTGGGTCAGAGTAGACCTGAGAGTAATGGCGATGAAGGTGTTCTCCACACTCACCACAGCTCCAAAATTGGAATTTCACCATTAGATGGTTAACGTCATAGGTTGATATGCCATTAAACAAAATAACCAACCAAGCTCTGTCAGCTGAGGCTGTAGAATACTTCACCTCTTCAGACGGATAAAATCCCCCAATGAGACACTTGTTGACCGTAGGTGGTGACCTGTGATGCTTAAGGACAGAATCCTAATTGATGAACTATCCATTACATGCAACACTTACAATTACGGCCGGTCGGAGACGCCCCTCTGATCAATCGATTGGTCACGTCAATCCCTATCCCCTATATGATTGTCCCGACCCTATTACCCCTATGGCAATCCCTAATTCGTTTTATCATATACGTGTTAAAAGTCGGTGACTGAGGGTCTTGGTGTCCTGGGTATGACGTTAAACTACGCTTAATGGTGAAGTTCAGATTTTTGAGCTCTGGGGAGTGTGAGGTACCGCTTCATCGCCATTACTCCCAGGTTTCCCCAGACCCGAAGTTGTAATAACTGTTAGGGTTTCATCTATGGGTTAAACAGATTAAAAATGGGTTTTAAAAAGGTGTTTAAAAAATTGATCATCCAAAAAGAATAAATAAAACAAAAGGTCTTCGGTATAATATAACCCAAAGGTTGACATGCCGTAAAATCTAAAACCAACCAACCAACCAACTAAAATTTCATTTGCAAGGTGTGTCAAAAATATCGATATTTTTTGTACTTTTGTATTTTTTGTATTTTTTGACCCACCTTGCATTCTGAAAAAAAGTTTCCATTCATTGTTCATTTCTATCTCGGTAAATACAGCTTTAAACTTGGTACTTTTTTGACACACCTTGTATTCTGAAAAAAATAATGAATGGAACATATATTTCAGAAAACAAGGTGTGTCAAAAAGTACAAAAAATATCAATACTTTTTGACACACCTTTTATGTTTCGTATCTGTTTATTCCAATGGGGTGCCCGATGCTTTCAATTTTCCCCTGGGAGAGAATTTCACTCTGTCTAAATCATTAAAGAACCCCTCATCACATTCCTGTTATATATTATCTGCTATCCGATTTTTCTAAGATGCAATAAAGAACATTCTTCATTGCATCTACCTGCAATAAATAAGATCGAAAAGCCAAACTTTCTACAAGGTCTGGTCTATCGTTGCCACATCCATTACTTAAAAGTTGACAGCTTCATGTTTCTTTTTTCCTGGTAAGGGTATTGCCAAATTGGCAAGAAAAAACCTCACACTGACAAAGAAAATGTTAGAACAAAAGAGGAGGAACATTGGTACGAAGAATAATTCTTGTAAATTCTTAAATACATATTTTTTCCTCAAGAATTTATAGATATAGCACTTGACATCATCTCTGAAAATAAACATAAAAAATATATCATCTTCTCAGACTCGCTCTCAGTCCTACTATTATTAAGAAATAAAAAAAACGGGAAGACACTCTCATCATTAAGCTCCTGAATAAATTAGACTCAATGTTTAACTCAAAATAACTATTATATGCTGGATACCAAGTAGGAGTAAGGGGGAATGAAAGAGCTGACTCTGCAGCTAAATCGGCAGACCAACTTTAAGGAAGTCTAGAAAGGAATAAGTCATTATGTCCCGATTATGCATGGGTCATACAAAACTAACACACTCTTATATACTCAACAAAAGAACAACACCACAATGTGAAACATGTCAAACACCCCTGACAGTTAAACACTTATTCATGGAATGCAGATTTTTTTCTCACACCAGAAACCGTATTTTAAAGCAAACGATCTGAAAGATCTGTTTGAAAATATTAAACATAGAGGATATTTTCTCCTTTTGAGGGAATAAAATTATACCATAGAATATAGACATGAAAACAATCAATGCCATACAATATAATCCCCAATAATGCTAACACATTGTGAAAACCAATTACTAAACGTATATATATAATACATATATATCTTCTCGTGGCAAACCGGATTGAGTAGAAGTGCATCCCATCGGTGTAATGGTTAGCAAGCTAGTCTCGAAGATCCATTGCTAATGAGTATTGAGTTCAATCCTCGCTGAAAGTCCCATACTTCTGACCTTGTGTCACATCTAGCCATGTAGAACGGGTTGGGTAGATAATTACTTTAAATGACTCTTTCAAGAAAATTCTTAGGAAAATCAAATCGGAATTCGGTGAAATCGATCAACAGGTTCTCAAATTTTAAATTTTCGTTTAATTCCTAATTTCGAGGCACAAAATAGTTCTCATGCGTTAAAATCAATCAACCAGCCTGACAATAATCTCTATTATAAATTATAAATTTGGTTTGGTTTAGTTTAGTTTGTTTGTTTTGTTTAATGGCATATCAACCTTCACGGTTATTATAACAAAATAATTCTTACCTTTTCCAAGGGTATTAGTCCGAAAGTAACGTAACCGCGACTAGAGTTGTTTACTATGATTGGCAGTCCCTCACGTTAACCAGTATGCATCCCCACCAGATAGGCAAGGTTATTGAAAATCTTTTAAAATTAGATTATCATACAAAAAATTATTCCATAACCCGGTGGGTGCCAACTCGCCCATCCAACAACGGAGGCTATTAACCGTACTAGATAAATAATTCATTACATATCAAACCTGTCAGATCATTAAGATGTTGGTTTCAATGTTGAAGGGCATATCAACCTCATGGGTTATTAAAATGCAAAGAAATTAGTGATGCTTGTTAATCCATAATCTAGATAATGAATGGATTCATTCTTTTCCAAGGTATTAGTCCGAAAGTGAACGTAATAGCGCTACTGGTGTTTGAACTTGCTTACTACGATGTCGCATTTCAGCACGTTAGCCACTACGCCATGGAGACTCACCCACTTCCTTATTGATATTTACTAGGCTTGTTTTGTTTATCAACTTCATAGGGCTTTGATGCAATAAACGTTCTTGTACAAGAACAGTAGTGGTACTATTTAACCCAGAGTGGGGATGAGGTTGTTCATACATTTCATAAAGGTATTAATCCGAAGTGTATATTATAGCGCAACGAGTTCAAACCAGCTTACTACGATGTCTGTGCCAGTTTGGAGTTTGGGGAATGTGGAGAACCATTCATCACCATTGCTCCCTGGTCCACTGACCCGGATTGGTAGTACTGTTAGGTCCCATCTATGAGTTGAATAGAAAAACATGAGTTTATAAACAAAATTGTATTATCCATTAAGAATTGATTTATTTCAAAACTTTATCGACATTAAATGACCACTGAGATGGATATGTCGTAAAACAAAACCAAACCAAACAACTACGATTCTCAGCCCATCACTTAGCCACTACGCTGCTTAGAACAGCATATCTAAAAAAATAGGAATAAAACAGAGATAGCTTCAATGAAAACCGAATTTAACATGATTCTTTGCTGCAGTTTTTTTATCAATGCATCAAAGGGATATCGATAGGTAAGGGTTATGAGTCTCCGTTGAGGTGGCGAGTTTTATGTGCCCGTAACTTTATACTCGACTTTTGTTTATTATAATGGGAAGCATCGGGAAAGTCTGTAAGACAAAGTTGGTACTGCGATGTATAAAATGTTAACTAATTCTACACTTTCTGTACATTGTACGAGGAAGGTGTCTCAATTTTTCAACGTGTTTCATATTTGCTCGGCAATGGGAACTTAATGTGTTTCTCCGCCGTGATCAAAGAATTTTGATCTGTCTCTGGCGGAACAATTCTCAACTAAGTTCATGCATATAGGGCGAGATTCTGCGCCATTTTGAATTTTGGATTGCCTAAATGATAATAATATCCACACTTTGTTTGGTTTGCTGTTGGTTTCATTAAATGTTCTCAGTCGTAGAGATTTTGCTAGGAACCACAAGGTTCCTAGTTCGATATGGGCTCTTCTCAACTCAGCGTATAGTAGCACAGCGATCTGTGCGGTAAAGTAAAAGCTGATGGTAGATGTGGCGTTAACCTCAAATGTAAAAACAATCTCCTTGATCTTGCGCTAGTGTAAAAATGGATAGACTCCCTCGCTGTCTGGCTGATACTGAGTTTGGCCACACCGACAACCTTACTTACTTTATTATTGGGTTCCAGTAACGTTTCCTATGTAACTTGTTTTGTAATCACTTTACTGTCCTGTCGGCTAGGGCAGAACAATACACTGATTGTACCTCTTCAGAAGGGTAGAATACCCACATTGAGGCCACCTGTTGGTCGTGAGTGGTTAGGGTTAAGGCTTAAGGACAGAATCCTGGTGGCTGAGCGGCCATGGCATGCAACACTAGGTTAGACTGGCGGTCGGAAGGCCCTCTGATCAATAGGCTGTCACGTCAAGCCTTAGCACATATATGATTGTCCTGACTCTATTGCTTTTATGGCAAGCCCCAACCCTTTTTATCAATATATTTGCTACAAGGCGGTGGCTGAGGCTCTTAGTGTTCTGGGTATGACGTTAAACTGCATCTAGTGGTGAATTCCAATTCTGAGGAATTGTGAGTACACCTTCATTATCATAACTCCCAGGTCCACTCTAACCCGGAGTTGTAGTACCTGTTAGAATCCCATCTTTTGGTTGAATAAATCAAAAATGAGTTTTTATAAATATATTTATAAAAATGAGTTTGAATAAAAATTAAACACCCAACAAAAATCAATGAAACAAAACGTGTTCGCATAAAATATCCAACAAGTGTTTACATGCCGAAATCCAACCAACCAACAGACTAATGGTGTTACGCAATGCTGCTTCGGTTTTGTATACTACACAAAGTACATGTCATAATTTTGTTTGTTTTTGTTTTTTAATGCTTATCAACCATCGTGTATTATATAAGCTTAAAGGTATAATTAAAATCATATAATTGCTTGAAAAGAGTATGAAAAATTGAATATCCAACAAGAATGAATAAAATAAAACGTCTTTGGCATAAGATAACCCAAGGTTGACATGTCATAAAATCCTACCCCTAACCAACCAACCAACCAAAGCAAACCAAGAGACGGGTTGGACTAAAAATCTTAAAGGAATAGGTTGTCGGTGTGAAACTAGAATAATCGTTGGTAGAAAAATAAAACAATTGGAAGATACGAAATAATCATTACAAAGAGGATGATTGATGAAGAAAATAAGACAATGCGTTAGACGCATTTGCCGTTGAACAATGGGACTAGCAGCGATTACTGAACTCAGTTGAGATCGAGAAAGATCTGTGAGACAAGCTTGATAACATTTGCGCTGCTGTAGATATCGTGAGGTATGTTTAGCTTAATCTGATGCAAAGCTACAAGTTAGCGACTCTCTCTGAAATCGAATTAACAACCTACTAGTCGAAACCTGCGCCAAAATACGAAAACGATGAATATACATCTATCAAACCTACCCAGAAAAGTAGGATGTGACACATGGTCTATTTCTTAAGTGGAGTTTAACAGGTTCGAATTCAGATTTTTTCCTCTTCTACGATGGTTGCCAAACCAAGGTTAAAGAGCCATTTCATCCTACTATTTACCCATAAGTGAAGACAGAATACTACCATGCTACCTTTTCCAAGTATATTATTGCAATGGGAAATTTAATTTGAACACCCTCCGATCAATCGGCTGGTCACGTCAAGCCCTAGCACCTATATAATTTTCCCAACCCTATTGCCCTTATGGCAAGCCCCAACCCCTTTTTATCTAATGGGTGCTAGAAGCGGGTGCTGCGGGTCTACATGTCTGGAACGACGTTAAACTCTATCTGACGGCGAGGGTTCCAGATTTGGAGGTTTGGGAATGTGGAGCACCCCTTCATCACCATTGCTCCCTGGTCCACTCTGACCCGGAGTGGTAGTACCTGTTAGGGTCCCATCTATGGGTTAAATAGAAAAAATGTATTTATAAAAAAAATGTATTATCATTAAGAATTGATTTTATTTCAAAATTTTATCGGCATTAAATGAGCCACTGAGGTTGATATGCCGTTAAAACAAAACAAACCAAACAATCAATTTGAACACAATTTGAAATCGTGACGGCAGTCCATTACACCACGCGCAGATTATCAATATAGACCTATTTCAAAATTTATTCATTTTTTCCCGTTTTTTTTTCAAATACGTTATATTATCGGAATGATACGATAAAATCGGTGTCCCCTGTCGGTGGGTTTAGAACGTGTTGACGTGTATCCCTGCAGAAGGGTAAGACTCTGAAAATAAGGGTGTGCCGAGTTGACATTAGACTGCATCTGATTTGGACTTCAGTTCTAGAGCTCTGGTCACTGTGGAATAACCCTTCATTGTCGTTAGTCCCATGATCCACTTACCTAATGGTAAAAAGTAAGACAGAGTTCTTTTGCCTTGATAAGTCACCAAATCTGAGAGAGGAACATTCTGAATCAACCATTTAAGAACTGATATTGTGTCGCATCCTACTCATGGCGGAGGGATTGCATAAATATACAAAAAAAAAAAGAAAGAAAAAGAAACAAAAATAAAGTGGGCAAATAAAGTAACAGAATAGCGAATGTCATAACAAAAAGTGTATATTCATTTTTATTTCCTTTTCTGGCATTCATAATTTCAAAAGAGATGGTGGAAACTACCTGTTAGAGTAAGTAATTTATTTCATGGTCGTATTTTTCTAGTCTTTCGGATGTGTGTAAAAATAAATATTCTACTTAGCTTGGTACGAGGAAAAATCTTTCATTAACCCCCCCAAAAAACAAAAAAAACAACATAGTAATTGTATAATGTAAAGACCAGATGTTTTGTTATCGTGTAATCTAATCCCACGAGTTATGTAATCTGATAATCCAATGATATCAGCTTCTGGAATCATCGTGGCAGATGTTCGGATTATGATTGGATGAGGAAATATAATTGGAAACTAGCAAAAAAAAAAAAAAAAAAGACTCAAGGACTAACCCGACACGAAAAAAATGAATCATGTAATGTGTCTGTCATGTGTGTATTTAATCAACCGATCGCCTTTGAACAGGACTGAACGTGATATCAAATTCTAAATGGAGTTTTGAAAGGGTCACCGTAACATGGCTCCGTCTGTGCATTAAAGTAAAGGAAATAAGGAAATGAAACTAAATTAACGGAAAATTCTTAGTCAGGGTCAACAAGTACATAAATAAAAATGGGATTCCCCATAAAGAAGAAACGGAAACAGTGTGACTGACATTTTTTTATATCCCATCTATAGTTGATGAAAAAGGCGACCAGGGTTAGATTAGATCTAAGAATGTTTTCGTATGTTAGTGTTGTGGGTTCTAAGGGTCAAAATAAGACAAAAACGACGGTAGCAAATGTAGGAAAATGTATTAACAAAAAGATAGACAATTACAGTAAAGAGAAGTGGCAATTGCGTCCGACAAATAGAGTTACGAGCTGACTCACATTGGCTTCCTCTCAAGCCATAATTGTTCCTGTTACTTATAGTAACCGTCGGCGCATTCCATTATAGTCTATAGGGTATATTACCTATAACAGGGAAACGGAAGGATAACAATGCTGTTTCGACTTAGAAGAAAATTGAATGTGGAACAGAAGAAAATGACAGTACCACATTTACAGATGCAAATCCCAGATAAACACATATATAATTTGACTATACAACAACTCCTGGAGTAATGCCGGCCGATACAACATGAGAAAGAACACAATATTTCCAACCTGCTATTTTAGGTATAACAAAACAGCATGCTGTGATGAGACATTAGTTCTGAATTCCTGGAAGTGTGGAATAACCCTTAATTGCCATTAATCCCAGATCCACTCTGTCGTTGAAGGGATAGTAACTCGCGTTAAGATAAACATGCGACTTCAATAATCATTCAATAATGTTGATTCAGCTTCGATTCAGGGAGAGGAGACTATAATACGGGCGATACGAGTGTGTAGCATTGAAAACCAAGGGAAACAGCATTCTGGATGTAAAGCAAGAGAAATAACCCATAAGTGGGGCACCGACACACTCCACAAAGATTTCGGATCGGATGAACTCTATAGGGTAACGACTAGGAGCAAACAATTCAGTCAATAAATTAGTGCTACTCATCTCTGAGAGTGTTTCGTCTATTAATGAGTTAAGAAAAACAGCTACCGACAATAGTTATGTTTAAAAGATTTGTGTACTTAATATTCTTTAACTGTATGCAAAACATCCCAAAAAGCAATTACACCAAAAATGTAACCAGAAAACGGGCGAATGAACGTGATTCCCTAAAAGGGTTGGTATTTACTGGAATCGGTTGCACACGGGTAGGGTGTAAGACCAGTCGCAAGTTCCAGCAAGGATCGAACTCGTTATACAATAGTATTGATCTGCAATAATAGCTTACTAACAATTACAATGCAATGGGACACCCTGACCCTTGTCTATTGTTAATGATGTTTTCATTATTTAAAGTTTGATCATGTATTCTATTTCTTACATAATCTCCATTGGGTTGATACATTTTTGTTGGCACAGTGGCGGCTTTTGTATGCCCATATCATTCTTGCTTGCTGCCATATCCTTAAGAAGCGTTGAAATCGTCGACATTGCAAAACTCTCTACACCATTTGCAGACATTTTGACATCCATGTACGACTCCATGCATGACTCGCCATATAATTTCGTTAATTTGGTATTTAAATCGGTTTAATACGTTTTTTCTTTCTAAAACCCGAATAACTCCCCAAACTTCACACTTGGCGGTAGCATCAATCGGGAGCTCCATCAGAAATTTACCAAGACAAGGCTGAGCATGACAGCAAGGCGCATGTAGGTGTCGTCACAGGCGGATGCCCAACAAACACCACAGTGTTCCCAATAGTCGTACGAAATAGGCCCCTTGTATAACCAGTTATTCTGAGACCCTACTTTTGCGATTACCTCGTAGTTACTGGACATGTTTTTTAGAAAAAATGCCGAATGCAACAAAAGTTGATGTAATCATAATATTTATGGTTGCATGACGATCTTTTCTAATTAACATTTTTGTTTTGTTAAAATGAGTAGAGGTCAAATCAAAAGATGAGTAAATGACCAGGGGCGTTTTTTCATCAAGCTTTCTGATTGAATCAAATTATAACTAATGAAATTAAGATGAATTTGATCGCACGAATTCTGACTGAATTTAATCTGATGTCTCGAAATTCTTTGGGGGTTTATCTTTGTAATTAAATAACATAACGACCAACAGTTTTAATGAGAAAAAATAATGCAGTATAATTTCAAACGAAAAGATATGATTTTGATATTCATTAAGATTAAAATACTATTGGATCACGTCCTGTTGATGACTTAGCGATATTATACAGTACTAGAGTGCATCAAAAGTTTTCAATATTGTGTTGAACACAAGCTGGTGCACTGCGTCCGGCGAATGATGAGGTGGTAATTCACGACACGTTCGTTCTTTTTTGCTGTATACACGACCTGGCGATGATGACGATTCCTCTCATTTCTGATTATTCATAGACTAGTTAATTTTTAAACTTTAAAAAATATATTCCGTCAGCCTTTAATCAAATATTCCCTTCCCGACGTTCATTGGTTAAATTCACCGTTCCAAGGGAGTAAATAACGTATTTAAAAATAAAGAAATATCGTAAATTACTTTCTTCTTTTTAAAACTATTCATAGACCTGTTTACACCTTTAACTCTTTGTATCAAGTTATAACAATGACAGGCGGACCTGAACTTTCAGAACCCCCACCATCTAAAATTTTTGTTTTTTAATTTTTTTCTTCTTTCAATGGATTATTATCGATTGCACACCAATCTATCAGACTGTGAAAAAAAAAAATTCAAAAAAAAGTTATTTTTTTTCGAATTTTCAGGGTGGCTCAGTTCCCTGTATAAGTTTATTGTAAATCGTTCCCTCATATCGGAACCACTAAAAATTATTTATTTATTTATTTATTTATTTTTCCTTCAATGGATTATTATCGATTACACACCAATCTATCAGAATTTAAAAAAAAGAAATTCTTGAAAGTTCTTTATTTTTGAGTTTCATGGTGCTCATCTCCCCATATACGTTTATAGTAAACCGATCCCCCATATCGGAACCGCTCGAAAGGAAAATGGCGCAAGAAAAAGAAAATAAATTTTTTTCAGCGGTTCCGATATGGGAAATCGGTTTACGATAAACTTATACGGGGACTGAGCACCCCTGAAAACTCGAAAAATAAATAACTTAATTTTTTTTTTTTTACAATCGGATAGATCGGTGTGCAATCGATAATAAATCGTTGAAAAAAATTAAAACGAAAATTTAGGTTCTGAAAGATTTCAGGTCCGCCCAATGACATTCCCAAACATTAATACATATAACTGGTTGGGTACAAGGACTTATGCCTACAAATCATTATTACTACGTTCCTGATTAATAATACGGTTTTGTTTATTTGATCATGATCAAATTTTATCAAATTATTAGATTATAAGCAAACGCATTAAGGATTGTGTCTATTGTTAAAAGGTAAATATTAAAATTACATATTTCTTTATCTAGATCTTTTATCAGTACTAATTTATTGATATAGCCATTAATTCATATTAATTATGGGAAACAGTCTTTTTGTCTTTCCTCTATAGACAATCGAATAGTTTAATGGACATAATTGAAGTTAGTATATATAATCACTGGAAGGTTTAAAGCACACACAATACTTACTCGTGCTCATTGTGTAATGGTTATCATCGTATGAAATGGACACGGTGACAAGAGTTCAAATCCTACATGTGGCTTTTTGTTGGTTGGTTGGATATTACGCCTAGGGTTATTTTATGTCGAAGACGTTGTGTTTTATTCATTCTTGATTGGTATTCAACATTTATCAAACTCATTTTAAAATAGATTTGTTTCTATTTTACCCATAGATGGGACCCTAACATGTAATACCAATCCGGATCAGAGTGTACCTGGGTGTAATGGCGTTGAAGGGCTACAACACACACCCCAGAGCTCCAAAACAGCAGGAACCTAAGGCCCTCTGCCACCGCTTTCTAGCATATATATCATCAAAAGGGTTGGACATTGCCACGAGGGAAATAGGGTCAGGACAATCATATATAAGCTAGGGCTTGACATGGCTAGTTGATTGATCGGTGGGGGTCATTGATGGGTTATAAAGAAAAATGAGTTCTAAAGAATGTGTGTAAAAAAGTTTAAAAATTTGAATAAAGTAAGTCAAGTCGTCGGGGTGGCCTAAAGTCGGTAACAGCCAGACAGTAAGGGATTTTATCTTCTTTTCATAGACCAAGAAGATTGTTTTTTTTTACTGTCTGAGATTGAGCACCACACCTACCATAAGCTCGTCACGTTACAGCTCAGATCCCTGTCGTACTCATACGCTGAGTTGGTGAGGGCTGGTATTACACCAGGAACCTTGTGGACTGAGCTAAACCGACCCTAAAAATTTGAATACTCAAATAGGATGAATAAAAAAACGTATTTGGCATAAAATAACCCAAGGATTGACATGATAAATCAAACCATATCTCTTTTGAATAGTATGCAGCTGGATCAGCCTAGTGTAAGAGCATCGGTCTGTAGTAAACACGCCTTAAATTAAAGTAGAGGTTGGACATTAAGGAAGTGATTTATTGTTTAATAAACAATTTTTGACATGTGCATCTTAGTAAACAGCATTCACCTAGATATAGAGGAGTAAAACCTGCCACAGAATTTTCTTTAATTACGAAATAACCCTAGGTGTTAATATCTAATGTCCATACTTAGATTAGTATACGGCTTCACTTGCTGGATATCATGATAGGATTTCATGCTATCTAATATAACCGAAGAATTTTTGTAAGTAGTAATGTGAATTTTGTAATCAGGTAATTATTATTTCAACCATATATTATATTAACTCTTGTTGAATTACATACCATCATATTGAAACTTTCATTCCTTTGTTCGTAATAATATTCAATATATCACACTGATCCCATTTGTGTGGTATCGTTAAACACCAGTAATGCCACATTGTAGTGAAACTAGAAATATCGTCAAAATGATCCAATTCAATTTGCAACTTAATAATAATAATAATAATAATAATAATAATAATAATAATAAAATGTAGCAAACTAGCACAACGAGAATACAAAACTAGACACGACTGGGTTGGGAAGGTGATCCACTGGGAATTATGCAAAAAATTAAATTTTGACCACACAACAAAATGGTATATGCATAAACCAGAATCTGTTCTTGAGAACGCAACGCATAAAATTCTCTGGGACTTTGAAATAAAAACGGATCACCTTATCCCAGCAAGAAGATCAGGCCTAGTGTTAATAAACAAAAAAGAAATAACTTGTCAACTGGTGGATTTTGCAGTGCCAGCAGATCACAGGGTGAAGCTAAAGGAAAATGAAAAAAATGGACAAATATCTGGATCTTGCCATAGAAGTGAAAAAATTATGGAACATGAAAGTGAAAGTGATACCAATTGTAGTTGGCGCACTTGGAACAGTCCCAAAAGAATTAGAAAAGGGTTTGGAAAGTTTGGAAATCAGAGGAAGGATTGAAACCATTCAGAACACTGGACTGCTGCAATCTGCCAGAATACTCAGAAGAGTCCTGGAGACCTGGGGAGACTTGTTGTCACTCAGACTCCAGTGAAAGACCATCAGAATGCTGATGTGAAAACTCAAAAGGAGTAAAATAATAATAATAATAATCTATTAATAATAGAGGTTCAGTCTCTATTTGACTGTAACCGAAACTACTTCACAGTTTATGTCATATATTTTAGGAATTAAGTAAGTTAATCAATGAGTATTTAAGTTATAGTCAATATCATTACAACATAAAATAAAGAGCAACTTTTCTATAAAGATAAGAGTGCGAACAATTAAATCAGAATTGTTAGAAACATTTCGGAGATCTTTATTGTAAAACAAAACATGTGTGTGTGTGTGTGTGTGTGTGTGTGTGTGTGTGTGTGTGTGTTTATATGTGTGTGTAAGTTGGAAAAATGGAAATGAATCCGACAATATGTTGAAAAAATTAAATAAATGAAGAAAAGAAAATGTTGAATGAATAAAAATGAAAAATGTTTAATGAAATGCCGACACCTCTTTCGGCCGAGAGGATATTCTTGTATACTTCTTTTGTATTTAAAATAATAGTAAATAGAATACATTGTGTACAAGAACATCTTCTCGACTGAAACACGTGTCGGCATTTCATTAAACATTTTTTATCCATTCAACATTGTTTTCCTTTATTTATTTAATCTTTCAACACACACACACAGACACACACACACACACATATATATATATTTACCAACCCCTCCACACGAGCAGGATGTGACACAAGGTCAATTTCTTAAGCGGAGTTTAACAGGTTTGAATTCAGAGATTTCCTTCTCCTAGACTGGTTACGTAGCCATGGTCAAAGAGCCCAGTCTGCCCTGCTATTTGCCCATAACTGGAGGGAGAGTTGCATTCATACCTTCCCCAAAGGTATTAGCGCTAAGTGATGTGCAAACAGCTTCGTCCAGGATTTGATCTCGGGTCGACAAATCCATTCCTACGACTCTAACCATTTGACACAGGGCCTCCTATATATATATATATATAATATATATAATATATATATATATATATATAATATATATATATAATGAATAGAGAATGAATGAGAAAATGAGAAAAGTATTGGCATGAAAAGGTGCTCAATGCTAATAAAGCATAGCAGATTTATAATCAATAGTAATATTATAGATTTGGACTCATAACTTAAAGTTCATGGTTATGCAATCATCAGATGAGTCAAATGATATGAAATTTAAAAAAAATCTCCACCATTTGACTACTGGTTTTTAAGATCTCAACCATCTGACTCACCTGATGATTGCATAACCATGAAACTTTAAGTTATGAGTCCAAATCCATAATATTACTATTGATTATATATATAATATATATATATATATAATATATATATATATATATATATATATTGAGGAAGAACTAAATGTCCATTCAACAACAATATAATTATTTCTCTTGTGCAGTATGAATCGCTGGATTAGGGTAATAGGAGGCTATTACCCCAATCCCAGCGATTCATATGCATGTGCATATGCAGTATCTGAACAGGTGCATTGATATGCACAATAATCTGTTTGATAACTGACTTTCTTTTATTTCGCCAGACAAGAATCTCTGTACAGCTATTTACACTTTAAATCAATACTGCACATCCTTTTTAAGTCATGTCTTTGCTCAGTGTGTGAAAGAAATAAAATCAATTCTTTTCAACCCAACCAAGCTAAATCGCTTTAGGAGTAGGTACTCTAACACCCCAAAATTAGCTTCACATCTCATATATTTAATATCTGTCATGAAAGTGGCTATGAATCAATAATTTTCTCGACTTTTCTTCTCTCTTTATTTCTTTCTACCCCCGCTCTCTCTCTCCCTCTCTCTCTCTATCTACGTATGTCTGTCTGTCTGTCAATATCTCTCTCTCTCACTATTATATATTATATATATATATATATATATATATATATATATATATATGTGAAAATAAAATGGAAATTAATCCGACAGTATGAATAAGATATAATGAAAAAAAACAAAAAAAACAAACGATGTTTACAACTGAAATAGGCTCATCAGAAGAGAAAATATAAATAAAATTCATATTATTTTTAATGCAGACAGCACAATTTTATTTCATTTATTTTATTTTTTTTGATTAATTCCAACGTTTGACTAGCAGCGTTCTGTTTTTACTAACGGTCTTTTTCCCGTCTTGTTTTTGTTGATGACCGACCCACGTGCGGTTGATACATTATAATGCAATAGGGTCCTCATATTAGTTGAGGATGGGCCGAGTGTTGCTTTTTAAAACCGTCAAGAGAATTGGCCCCGAAACGGTTTGCACACTTTCTCTTCTGATGAGCCTATTTCAGTTGTAAACATCGTTTGTTTTTTTGTTTTTTTTCATTATATCTTATTCATACTGTCGGATTAATTTCCATTTTATTTTCACATACTTGTCCTTGAAAAAATCTTTACATTTGAATGTTTACCCCTTTCCGATGATATCCATTAACACCACGGAATTACCTATAAATGTGGGCTACTTATTTTACAGTTGGATTATATTACAATAATTTTGATATTCCATATACATTTTTATACATATTTTACACTTTTCTATAACTTTTACATCAGACTTTTTTGAGTCTTATTTCATTACTATAATGCTTCTGATTTTTTCAAAAATTGAAAATGAGATTCATTTTATTTTTAAAATAAAATTCATTTTATTTTTAAATAAAATTCATATTATTTTTAATGCAGACAGCACAATTTTATTTATTTTTTTTTTTTTGATTAATTTCAAACGTTTGACTAGCAGCGTTCTGTTTTTACTAACGGTATTTTTCCCGTCTTGTTTGTTGATGACCGACCCACGTGCGGTTGATACATTATAATGCAATAGGGTCCTCATATTAGTTGAGGATGGGCCGAGTTGTGCTTTTTAAAACCGTCCAAGAGAATTGGCCCGAAACGGTTTGCACACTTTCTCTTCTGATGAGCCTATTTCAGTTGTAAACATCGTTTGTTTTTTTTTCATTATATCTTATTCATATATATATATAATATATATATATATATAATATATATATTATATATAAGATGTTCAAAAAGTGATTACACAAACAGGGATATTTCTTTTATGTTATTTATTTTTTAATTGTTCTCAACTAGTTAAAAACGTTTCTGTTTGACAAGACACAAAAATTCCATACACACACACACACACACACACACACACACACACACACACACTCACACATATATATATAGTTGTTAAAATAGTTGTTTCCCGACCGCGGTTTCGTGTTATTCCAACACCTTCATCATGGGATTGAGTGTAATTTTCTTCCGGTTACTTATATGGCTAGACTGATATATTTTTTAATTCTTCCTGAATATAACCTTAGTAGGCTGCTAGTTTGTAGTTGGGGTTAAATTCCTCCTATTTTGACCTACGTGGGTAGTAGCGCGCTTGTAACATTATACTTTATTACCCCTTACCATTATCTTCAACTTACTCTATTGACCTTTGTGATATATATATATATATATATATATATATATATATATATATATAATACAGGGATGTAAAAAGTATTATACAGTTATAAAAATGAAAAAATATACACACAATATACACTGTATTTATTATACAAACAAATGTTACATATCCATGTAATAAACGGCACTGACTTAATCCATTTAGATACTCACATTTGTTGCCTTCATCATTCACACACTTCTTGAATCGAGAACATACACTGTATACACACAGGGACACTATTATCAAAGTGTATTAATTAAATATGTTAAATTTAAAAGTTTACCATGTGTTGCATATTGGTTGTGCAAAGGTCTTATGAAAATACACACACACACACATAAACACACGCGCATACACACACATAAACACACGCAGACACACATACACAAATATATGTATATCTAACTATCTATATATGTGTGTGTGTGAGTATGTGCGTGCGTGCTGAAGACACGGTTACGTAATGGGTATCATCATAATAAATATATATATTCGGCAAGCATATATAATTATATATATATATATATATATATATATATATATATATTATCATAGTGTAGACTCAGCGTCAATGGAACTTGAGTTTGCGATCATGATCCATTCATTTGGTCTTATGAACCGTTGACTTTGTCTGCGCTATCGCAACTTAGTGCGATCTGACTCAAAGTTCGATCACGTGACCACAGCAGTGCCAACTGTACTCACGAAGTGTGGCGATAACAAAGATATTTTTGGCGAAAGTGCACGTAATATTTACTCTCTCTCTCTCTCTCTCTCTCTCTCTCTCTCTCTCTCTCTTCATATATATATAATATTATATATAATATATATATATAATATTGTGTGTTTGTGTGTGCGCGTTTCTGTGGATATAATGTGGAACTGCAAATATATATGAACTATTGGAATTTTACACTGTATATTTTTGCATACAAAAATGTATCCCTTCATTGTTACCCCCCCCCAAAAAAAAATATATGAATCGGTATTTTCCCAATCCTTTGCCGCGGAAAAAATGTGATATAATATTGCAAATATGGGATACGCAGCGAGAATTTAACTCATTATTTTGCTGTAATGGATCTGTGAAACTTTCTAACTAACATTACTCCATAACAGGTACTACGGATACGGGACAGTGTGTACCTGGGTGTAATGCCAATGAAGGGTTACGGTCCCTAAAGCTCTAGAATTAACAATAATGGTACTATTTAACCCATAGCTGGGGGATGAGGGGTCTATACCTTTCCCAGTGTTATTAGTCCAAAAAGGAACAAAATAGACTTTTCTTTTGGTAAACAAAGCTTTTGTTTACCGACGGCTCTATTTATCTCTGAAGAACTAACGAGGAACGGCTCGCAAGAATTGTTAGCTAACCATCGATTTTTTTCCTTTCGGAAAGTGATCAAATTAAAAGCAACGAATAGAATGACATTATGTTGCAAAGAAGGGGCATCCTGCAATGATTGAAGTCGTTATTGATTCGTAATGTAACATAGCTTACTTTTTTTACGGCACTAAATTAAGTACTTTGGTTTGGTTTGGTTTGTTTTACGGCATATCAACCTCAGTGGCTCATTTAATGCCGATAAAGTTTTGAAATAAATCAATTCTTAATGGATAATACAATTTAAAAAAAAATACCTTTTTCTATTTAACCCATAGATGGGATAAATTAAGTACTATGTTATGTTGCAGTACCAATATAAAGAGTATATATATATTTATTAGTATTACTTATCGACTGATCTAGATTAGGGTATCTGGGTTGATGTTTGGTTGGTATTCTCTCTGTTCTTTGTATCTGGAACCTCTTGTTACTTGGGATGTTTTGTCTTGTGTCGTTTCTTAGTTTTAATTAACGAACACACGACTTGAAGTTGTTTTTTCTAAGCTCTTTATCTTCCAGTTTCAAATCAAATATCGAGAAACAGTCTCGGAGGACAGACCGCATTTTGCGTCCTTCCCCTCCATACTACAAGCCAACTTTCTCCGTACGTGAACTTCGAAAAACTTTGGCAGGACTCCACCTTTCTCACTATCTCTCTTACTCTCACTCTCGTTCTCACCTTATTCTATCCAAGCAGAAACCAAATTTAGTGACTTACACGTCTAACTAACAAATCTCATAATTCTGGTTATTTTCCATTATTACACTTTCAATTTTCCACATTCGTCCCACGTCAACCCACCGCTGACCTCACACTAATTTCCACACTATTTATCATTTTACAATAATGGCTTTGTGAGTCTTATTTGTCGACCATTATACCACGATGGGACGCCCTAAACACAAATATATGAGTGATCTTTTGACATAGACATTTTTATTGGCAGTCAAGTACCTTACTTAACACTGAAGAACTAACAATGAACGGCTTGCAAGAATTGTTAGCTAACCATCGATTTTTTTGCTATCGTAAAGTGAGAAATTTAAAAGCAAAAGAAAGAAGAGAGAGTATGTGGTGAGGAGGATAATAACTTTCATTCTCCCGGATGTAATGTCTTTCATTCATACATTCTTATGAAATTAATTAGCTACAAGTTCAAACTGACAGAAAATCGTGTCTGCTTTGAGGTCAAAGCTAAGATTCCTCAAGTTTAGCGATATAATTGGAGATCGTATAAAAGGTCATTTTTAAACCTTCAACCGAATCTCCTCTAGACTAATAAGTACGAATAGGTTTCCAATTTTTAATTTTTTTTCTTTTACTATTTCTAATACTTCATCTGGCTGGTTCCTATCTGGCATTCCACTGTTCATTTACTTCCTCGGTGAAATGGTTAGCTTATGTTCTGGGTTTAGGAGTCAGTCTGAATTATTTGTTGGCAAAAATCCAAGTGTAATGTATTAGTCAAAAGGCGAGGAAACTGTAGGCCATTTTGGGGCGACGGATGTTGGGGGGTTGAGAAGACCAAAGAAAAAGAAACAGAAAGAAGAAAGACAAAAGAAAGAAAGAAAAGAGTGAAAGAAAGAACAAATTTGAAATAAATAAATCAACCGAGAAAAGAGTGAAAGAGAGAACAGTGAGATAGAAAAGAGCGAATGAGAGGACAATCGAAAATAAAGAACAAACGAAAGAAAGGAAGAAAGAAAGGTGTAAAGAAGACGACAGTGAAAAAGAAAGAAAGAAAGAAAGAAAGATAGAGTGAAAGAGACGACAGTGATAAATAGATAAATAAATAGATAAGAAAAGAAAGAAAAGTGTAAAAGAAAGGACAATAATAAAGAGCGAAAGAAAGAAAGAAAGAAAGAAAGAAAATAGTGAAAGAAAGAACAAATTTGAAAGAAATAAATAAACCAAGAAAAGAGTGAAAGAGAGAACAGTGAGATAGAAAAGAGTGAATGAGAGGACAGTCGAAAATAAAGAACAAACGAAAGAAAGAAAGAAAGAAAGAAAGAAAGGTGTAAAGGAGAAGACAATGAGGAAGAAAGAATGAAAAAAAGAAAGAAAGATAGAGTGAAAGAGACGACAGTGATAAATAGATAAATAAATAGATAAAAAAAGAAAGAAAAGTGTAAAAGAAACGACAATAATAAAGAGAGAAAGAAAGAAAAAAAGAAAGAAAGAAAATAGTGAAAGAGAGAATACTTAGAAATTAATGAAGAAAAAAGAAAGAAAGAAGGAAATAAAGAAAGAAAATCATGAAAAAAAGAAATAAACAAAGAAAAGAGTGTAATATATAACAGTAAGAAAATAAAAATGAGAGTACAGTCGGAAAGAAAGAAAGAAAGAAAAAAAGAAAGAAAGAAAGAAAGGTGTAAAGGAGACGACAGTGAGAAAGAAAGAAAGAAAAAAAGAAAGAAAGGTAGAGTGAAAGAGACGACAGTGATAAATAGATAAATAAATAGATAAGAAAAGAAAGAAAAGTGTAAAAGAAAGGACAATAATAAAGAGCGAAAGAAAGAAAGAAAGAAAGAAAGAAAGAAAGAAAATAGTGAAAGAGAGAATACTTAGAAATTAATGAAGAAAAAAGAAAGAAAGAAAGAAGGAAATAAAGGAAGAAAATCATGAAAAAAAGAAATAAACAAAGAAAATAGTGTAATATATAGCAGTAATAAAAATAAAAATGAGAGTACAGTCGGAAAGAAAGTAAAAAAGAAAGAAAGAAAAGAGTGAAAGAGCGGACATGGAGAAAGAAAGACAGAAAGAAAAACGAGAAAATAGAACAGTGAGAATGGAAGAAAGAAACAAAGAAAAAGTGATTAAAAAATGTTGTAATTATTTTAGAAAACAATCAAATTTTTGTTGATTACAATTCAAACTGTTATACAGACTTGGAATTAATGCGAGTTAGAAAAATGTCAAACTTTGGGTATTTCGCTGCAAATGTAATGTCGGTATCCCGGTTAACATTCCAATATCCTCAGTCGCCAGATATTGTGTCGTGGAATCAAGGAATGTCGATACACATGTAGATATATCAAGGGGGTTTATTTGCTATAAGAAATACGATTGAATACACAGACTAAGGTTAAATACAATTAGTTGTATGTTGCTCTCAGGCTGCTCTCCTTGCTCCAAGAACTGGCAGCTAAATATTCCTTGGTAGTCCATCTGGTGAGGGTCGTCTTAATAATCCGCAACACTTGGTTTCAGCTTGAGGATCTATTGGATAATTTTGATTAAAGAGGTTGATATATATATATATATATATATGTATATATATATATATGAGGTAGGTAAAAGGATGGTGAACAAGAAATGATGACTCAAAACAAATCTAAGAGTTGAAACGTTTCGTCCGATTCATACGGACCACATCGGTCAAATGACAGAACTTTACCCCCTCTCTTAACCTTCCCCTGTGCCCATCTAATCCCATCCTCTCTTCACTTCCTGTAAACTATCCTCACTTCATTCATGTCTGCCCCTAGCCTCCCTCCCTTCACTTCCGCTACTAACTCACCCCCTCACCAAATTAACTTGTACTTGCACGCAATTTTTGCTTTCAATAAAAATCATTTGACAGATGTTGTCCGTATGAATCGGACGAAACGTTTCAACTCTTAGATTTGTTTTGAGTCATCATTTCTTGTTCACCATTCTTTTACCTACTTCATACTGTCGGATTCTACTACATCCATCCTATCTCCATATATATATATATATATATATATATAATATATATATATTACAAGACGTGGATTGCAAGCTGCGGGCTGGTACAGTAGTTCATTTTTTTTGTATACTGATATTAAGTCCAAATGCTTTTGATGTCTCACAGAATTTATCAATAATGGTCTGGATGTCTTCCAGGCTGTGTGCTAATAGAGCGGCATCGTTTGCAAAGAGAAGATCACGTACTAGCTGCAATGAAATTTTTGACCTAGCTTTAATAAATATATATATATATAAGGCAAATGAAAATAAATCTAATGATGTGTAAGTATAGAAAATATGCGAGCAATATTCATTATCTATAAATTTTTCTTTGTTCATAGAAGGTAGAGGAAACATAGATAAGAATATGAATATGAATAATTATATGAATAATAAGAATAAATTTCTTATGTCGGGTTCATTACAAAAAAAGGAAACACATTTCTTATGTCGGGTCCATTAAAAAAAAGGAAAATTAAAAAAGAAAGTAAAATGAACGAAGTAGTTCATTTTACTTTCTTTTTTCATTTTCATTTTTTTTTATGGATAACATTTTTTCTACTGAACCCGCCATAAGAAATGTATTCTTATTATTCATATAATTATTCATATTCATATTCTTATCTATGTTTCCTCTATCTTCTATGCGGACCAGATTGCGTTGTTTTGAGCTCTTCATCTGAGACTTGATAGTTTGACTTGGGCTTTCATCTCAGTATTTACAAACGAACATGGGGACTGGATGTATTTCATACATTTTTATTTTCCCAAATTCCCTCTTCAACCCTTAAGGTGGAGAAATACGCATCTGTTTGTTATGACGCCTGGAACTAATTTAACTGATCCGTTCTCACAACTGGTTGGTTACATGAGCAAACCACCCAATTAGAAAACTGCTGATATGTCAGCCAGAGATCACTACCTGTCTACCACACTTACATGAACTTCTTCATGAGTGTTTGGTTTTTGAACCGTTATTTTAAAATTCTACACTTACCTTGCATGATAAATAGGCCAAACTATTTATTATGTCATTGAATATGAGATAATTTAGTTAAGGGCTTCTCTGAAAAAAACAACACTGTATTCAAAGAAGCTCTACTCCGTTTGAAAATTGACTATATCTCACTACCCTTCTTCTAGTAGTGGAGTTGGATAGGTATACACACACACACACACACACACACACACACACACACACACACATATATATATATATATTATATATAATATATATATATACAAGTTTGTTGAACTGTACAGACAATTCTTGTCGGACAAGTTTTTGGTTGATCCTTTCTAAGGAGGATAGGCGGAAAATTATAAGCATTTGAGAACATGTTGACTTATTTCAAAGTTTATTTTGTTTAAGGTAGTTTTTTTTTGTTTGACATATACAGCTTCAATTATTTGAAGTTTTGTTTGTTAAACAAAATAAACTTTCAAATAAGTCAACATGTTCTCAAATGCTTATAATTTTCCGCCTATCCTCCTTCCACTATACCCCTCCCCTTCTCGCAACTTGTGCCCCCCCTCCCACAGAAAATCACTACTGCATCGCTCGCTCGAACCACTACCATTCCTATTACCTCCCACTTCTAATTCCTTGCTACTACTCGTTCTTGTTAAAAACGAGACACGAAACCATACCATCGTTTCCTACCTGATGATGGCAAACTCTATTGCCGAAAGCGCTCGTTTTGAAACCTTTGGTGGACTGTTACACCAGTTACACCCCAACATCAAAATGATGGCTCGAAAATTAGAAAGGATCAACCAAAAACTTGTCCGACAAGAATTGTCTGTACAGTTCAACAAAACTTGTATAAAAGAAAACATGCTGCCAAAATACACTTATTTAAAACAAATATATATATATATATATATCTACATACACACACACACGCACACCACACACACTGACAGAAAAAATTAACTTCTTCAAATACTTATGATCAGTTCTTTATATAGACTTTCTGAACATTTCACTCTAGAACTTTCTGGTCATAAGTATTTGAACAGAAACAAAGAATACGATTGTATGGCCTAAGATCACTGTCTCCATTATATATTCTGAAACAGAAGCGTAGGTTAATATTATTGATTAACCCGCCCTACTTTCAAATTGGTTTATTGCTACCTTACTTGCCGTTTAGTTTTACGCGCGAAACCAAATATGTGTTGCGTCTTGGAGAGTTGAAATGGCAGTAGTTGCTATATAAACGAATTAGCTATGTCATCAATGCTTAGTTGAGAAGTTACCTAAATAGGACTTGACGCAAATCAGCAATATTGATCGAATTCGAAAGCTTTTTGGAGCTGAAATCGGGAGAAAATAAACGCAAAAGTTTATTACGAAATAAAGAAGCGAATGCATCATTTTGGTATGGCGGAAGGTTTATGGTGCAATACTGACTGGCCAGTAGCGTCAAAGAATTTTGTCACATATGAAATTTGTATATGGTGAATTCTTTGTCAGCCTGATACAAAAAAAGGTTTTTTTCTTTTTTTTTTTCTCAAGAATGTCTGAGTTGGACCAGGTGTTAGACAAAATAGGTGTGAAAAATGGACAGACAGATAGCATTATTGTAAATATGAAAATAGTAAATTGAATTATGAGAGAAAATCGTCTGAATCAATGCGAAGATTGATACCAGAGAATAACAATTTCTTTTTCACCTTTTACTGTCTGAACAGGTAAGAGCGTTATGGGAGAGTGGTTTCTACGGGAAGCGTATGGAATGGTCGCGTACTGATCAAGAATGGAGTAACCCAGAGCCAAGAAACGGGAATATTCTTCCACATTTTCACCTAGTACTTTATTATACATGATGGTTGGTTGGTTGGTATTTTTTACGGCATGTCAACCCTTATCGCTTCTAAATTACATTTTATTCTTAAAAACTCATCTTCTTCCTTGTCAGGTCGGGAATTTTTCAGTATTTAACTTAAAAAAAGAAAGAAGGCTAAGTGTCCTGAATAAATCCTGGAAGCTGCACTCCATAGAAAGCAGCTGTACGGCTGCAAGGGTAAGAAACTAGGCAGACGAAAATTCTGTCGGGTTTCGCTCCCGGCTAGTGCTATCTGTTTAAAAACGTCGAGCCCCATTGATGAGACGTCGTAACGCATATCTGTGGATGACTGATATATATATATATATGTTTTCTTCTTTTGGCCAGGTGTTATAGTGTTAATCGATTATTTTGGTTGGTGCGATCCTTTTTTCCCCAGGTGAAGTGAGGTAGAATATTCTTACTAACAAATTATTTGCCGCTTTTTTTTCTTACCGCAAAGGTTTACTAATAGGATTAGTATATATATATATATATATATATATATATTTCATATATATATATTTATATATTATATTTCATATATATACTCCCACTCTGGTCGAGTACTTTCAATAGGGATTTAATTGTAAATTCACCGTTCTGGCGAGTAGCTAACCCTCGCTTTGTTTACAAAAGTTTGAGGACTCTAGTGAATTCATTTCCGTTTAGAAATGTAGCAATTAAATATTCTCCTATATTTGACAGCTGCCTCTGGCCGCACGGGTAAGAGGCTTGGCGAACGAAAGTTCATTCGGGTCTCAAGCCCGGCCAGGCTGTTAAGTATAACCACACTAACGAGAGGTAATACCTCGAAACACGTGTCTGTGGATTACTTATCAGATATATATATATATATATATATATATATAATATATATATATATATATATATATGTGTGTGTGTGTGTGTGTGTGTTTATGTTAGAAACCCTTCTCTATAGCATATTGACACCACAAATGTTGACAGAATGCAAGAGATTACTCTAGACTTAGCATCGAACAGTCTATTGATACATTTGTGTGTTTGTTTGCTTGTTTGTGTGTCGCTATTTTTCAGATAGAAAAGTAATAGACTAATCTACAAAAGAAGTAATCGTATTATGGAAATACTCTGTTGAATATTTATTGTCCCAAGTAAATCACTGTTTCTTACTCGCATAGCCAAGTACTGTTCAGTTTCGTCTATACAAACACGTTTTCTTAATTTTATGCGCTGTTGAACAGCTTTTAGATTTTAAGAGAGTCGACTTTGCAGTGACATCACTTGAGCAGAATGAAATTGAAAATAATTCATATCATGCCAAGAAGTGTCAACAATGAAAAGAAAAATCCATAAAGCTCTTTGTAAATTAAATTAATTTCACATACACTATTTTATCGAAATTACTATATAATAGAAAAAAATGGAGTTTTTTTTTCTATTTTGAACTAATAATAATTAAATCCATGAAATGATTAAAACATAAAACCTTTTAAAATCTTCGGGAGAATTAATTTTTATACGTATGCAGAAATTCTTCTTTTTCTTTTTTTTTTTAGATTAATTCTTGAGAAATTGATTCTAGAAGTTTCTATAGACTCAAAAGTTTCTTGAAGATAAATATAGGTGACATTATTTGTTTGAATAAAGTTTGTCGATTTTGTTTGTTTTGTGTCTATTAGTTTCTTTTTTTATTGTTCTTTTATCAGAAGTGAAGACATCTACCATCCTTCATCTTGTTTGCTAAGTCTTGATTAATATTTCTATAAAAACTCTATCAACCTCAATTATGTTTACAAGCAGTCATATATAAATGAACTGATTATCAACAGCTAAAAAGACAAAGAGAGAGAATCAGACAAACATACACATAGAGACATGGCACATACTCCATATATTGATATACTTTCAAGAGTTAAAACGATACACACACAGACACACATACATACTCAAAGAGACATACAAATACTCCGTATATAAAATTACTGTTGTCAACAGCTAAAAAGATACATACACATATTCACAAAGACACAAACATACACACTTATACACATACACATACTTACACACATACACCATATATAGATTTACTGAATATCAAGAGCTAAAAAGACACACACACACACATAAACACAAAGACACACATACACACAGGCATACACCCACACACATATACCATGTATAAATTTACTGTTTGTCAAGAGATAAAAAGACACACATACACATACACACATACGCAAACCCACATACTCCATATATAAAAACATACAGAGACACAGGCACGCATACATAGAGACATACACACATAAGCACACATAATCCATATATAAACATACTGATTGTCAACAGTTAAAAAGTCACACAGAGACACACATACACAGAGACACACAGACAGACACACACACAGACAGTCAAACTGGGACATACACGCATATAATCGTACAGACACACATACAGACATTCATACACACATGTACACACCGAAACACGCCCACATACACACAGAGACACACAAACATACACATGCATACCCTATGTATAAAATTCATTGACTGTCTACAGTTACAAAGACACGCATCCACCCATAGAGACATAAACATCAACATAAACACTCATATACATATATCCACACACAGATTGAGACACATACGCATAAACATATACACACACATACACACCTACACTCACATAGAGACTCAGACATACACAGACACACACATAAGTGCACAAAAAACGGAGAATATATAGAAAGTTACTATTTGCAGTAATTCTGAATATTATCGATCTCTTTTTCACTTATCTTTCAAAAATTGGAGACATGAGAAATTGTTTTCATTAAAAAAAGAGGTTAATGAGATAGTATTTAAAATACAAATAAAAAAGCAAACAAAAACAAAAAAAACAATAAAAATGCTATGCCGATTTTTTTTTTCACAGTTCTGTTGCAGAAACAAACAAGTAATAAAGCGATTCATATGACTAAATGACTGCACACAAATGCACATATCTATACAATGCAGTATGTGCTCATGTACAAGTCGACCTTCGAAGATCTAATTTTGGTTCTCAATAATATGTTGTTGGTTCGTTGATCGGTTGGATTTTACGGCGTGTCAAACCATGTTGGGTAATTTTTTGCATTCATTCTTATTGAGTACTTATTTTTCTTTCAAACTCAATTTTTCAAAATACATCTTATAATACTCGATCTTTTATCTATTTAACCCTAATAGGTACCACCACTCCGGGTCAGAGTGGACCTGGGAGTAATGGCGATAAGGGTGTACTCCACATTCCCAGAGTTTCAAATTTGAACCTTCACCATGAGATGAAGTTTAATGTCATACCCAGCACACTAACACTCCACCTTCTAGGATATATATGATAAAAGTATCACAGGTCGCCACCTACCCACCTCAGGTGGCCCCATTGGGAGAATTTTACCCGTCTGCAAAGGTGTAGTTGATGTGTTCTCTAGCCTCATTCGAAAGGACAGTCTTACCCATCTGAAGGGTGCAGTCGGCGTATTCTACAACCCAAGCCGATATCCGAAAGATAGGGTGACGATCTAATAATAATTAGGCATGGTTTAAATGTGGAAATGCTTTCATTTAAGAAGCTGCATCTACAAGCCAATCAGATGCTTGTCTTTAGCCGCAACGCTACACTCCACTCTGTTCAGAACTGGAGGCTAACCACAAGATGCAATTTAGCCTCATATCCTGGACACGGTAATTCGGTATGTTTGAGCTTAATTTAGTCTGAAACTAAATAAACTAAACTAGTAGCACCCGTGGTTATTCCACAGTATGATAATTTAATTATTACAACGTTTGATATGTTTATTTAAGAGCTATTGCGAAATAGTTCATTATGTAAAAACTATAATAAGCTTGATTTAGCACTCTCTCACTCTTTTTCTTTCTTTCCTTCTTTTCATCCATTCATTATGTTCGATTGAAATAGATTATCGTTATCCCTTCAGCGCGCTCATCCCCTCTCTCTATATTTCCCCTACTCTCTGGCTTTCTTCTTTATTATATTTTTCTGTGTAGCATGTTCTTTTTCTTCTCTTTATTAGTTTATAATAAAAAAACAGAATGGTCCATTATTTAGCTGAGGTGGCGACACTCATAAGAAGTAAGAATTCGGCGGATAAGGAACGTCGGACAATCAGGAATTACATTTTTGCGTTTCATCTTGGACGATTTGTACGGTCTCATTTTTAACCAGAGGGGGTTGCAAGATGATAACTGTCGTACAATTAAGGAAGACGAGTATTAACATAGAGGTTAAACTCTCGGTATCAGTTTTTGAAGGAAAATATGCACACAATGTTTCTTCTTTGAAAGATGGTTTCCTTGTTTGTTATGATTTTAGTGGCCATCCTTTGGCTTCAACCAAGAGCACTTGTCCAGTGGAGATCCTTTGTGTTAAGCAGAGCACAATTCTTGGTAAAGAATCCTTTGGTTGTTCTTTAGTGCTCCTCGGTCTTGCAAATCCTTCGTCAAATGAACGTCTATCGGTATCAGCGATTAAGTAGTTAATCAGCCACGTATTCGGGCTGTTGAATGGCTGAGGTTTAAACCACATGACCTCGGTTAGTCCATAAATTTAAATGGTGTATTGTAGCACACCTTATATACTAAAATATGTTGGTGTAATGGTTATCAAGCTAGATTTGTAGACCATTGTTTGTGAATTCGATTCTCATTGGGCGCCCCATACCTCTGGCCTTGTGCCACATCTAAGATAAGCTCAGTAACTATATACCAAAATATTCCAGCTGCCTTTTCTTTTCGGCCTCAAGATTAATTAGTTCTTTCAAATAAGAAAACCCTGACAGTCTTAAACAATGCGTTTGTAAAACTTGGCTTCGTCTCGGGCATCTTTGCCAAATTAATGCTTACGGTATTCAAGTTTATTTTGACAAAAAGAGAAACTGTCTAAATGGGAATATTAATATAGTTATTAGATTTTAAGTTACATACCCTAACCCTAAACCTAACTTTAAACACTGAAACTAATATTCAGATGTTGCATTAAAAACAAAACACCGCCTTGTCAGCGGGGATTAGAATATGCTAACTGTTCCCCCTGCAGAGGCGTAAGACCCCCTCAAAAAGGGGTGTTCTTACTTAGACACTAAATAGAATTTGATGGTGGAAGATATGCAGAGTATATTAAGTAAAAAAGTGGCGGGGCTGCCTAATGTCGGTATCAGCAAGACAGCAAGAAAGTTTATCCCTTTTCAATAGCGCTTGACCAAGGAGATTGTTTTTGGTGCCTGATGTGGAGCGCCACACCTACCTTCAGGTCCTTACTTTACCGCACAGATCCCTGTGTTACTCATACGCTGGGTTGGTGAGGGCCAGTATCGAACCAAGAACCTTGTGGTTCTTAGGCGGACGCTCCACTGACTAAGCTAAACTGGCCCTATTGCGCACGGGTCCACTCTTACAAATGTTGGTAGTACTTGTTATTTCATCAATTGGTCAAATAGATATGTTTGAAAATTATTAGGATTGGTTGGTTGGTTGGTTGGTTGGCTGGTTGGTTGGTTGGTTGGCTGGTTGGATTGGTTGGCTGGTTGGTTGGTTGGCTGGTTGGTTTGGTTGGTTGGCTGTGACTGGTTAGTTGGCTGGTTTGGTTGGCTGGTTGGCTGGTTGGCTGGTTGGCTGGTTTGGTTGGTTGGTGGCTGGTTGGTTGGTTGGTTGGTGGTTGGTGGTTTGGTTGGCTGGTTGGACTGGTCGGTTGGTTGTGTTTTACGGCATTGTCAACCATTAGGTTATTTCATGACGGATATATTTTGTTTTATTCATTCTTATGTATTTATTTTTCAAACTAAATTTTTAAACGCATTTTTAAACTTATCTTTTGATTTATTCAACTCAGATTGGACCCTAACATGTACTTCAACTCTGGTTCAAAGTGGACCAGGGAGCAATGGCAATAAAGGCTACTCCTCACTTCCCATTACACAAGAATTTGAACTTCACCACTAGACGCTATTTAGCGTCACACTCAAGACACTAATACCCCCAACGACCGCTTTCTAGCACATGTATGATAAAAATATGTGCTAATACCCTTGGGAAAGGTATGAATCCTACTCTCTCTCCAGCTATGGGTAAATAGCAGGGCAGACTGGGTTCTTTAATCATGTGTAGTTAACCAGTCTAGGAGAAGGAAAACTCTAAATTCAAACCTGTTGAACTCTGATTAAGAAATTGACCTTGTGTCACATCCTGCTCGTGCAGAGGGGTTGGTAAATAGATATATGATAAAAAATGATCGTGAGGGTTGCAACAAAAATTAAATATTTAACAGGAAAGCGATTATCTAACACAAGGTATAAAACGACACGAAAAAGGTTAACATACCGTTAAAAATAAAGATTAATGACAATTTAAATTCCATGTTTATTTTTATTGCTATATCTTTATAATATGATTCATTACAAGATGTAGCCATGTCAGTGCTACGATATGGGTGTACCACTTGAACGTTAAGAAAACGATTGGAAAAATATCTAGATGGGATCTGCACGAAGAATCTTGCATGCTTTCCTGAACTAATACTGGGAGCTGCAACCCTCAAAAAGTAGATGTACAGCCACTTACCTCCCATCACACAAATCATCTAAATAAAAAGAAAAGAAAACAAGTTGGAAACTGCTGGAAAAGTAAGGATGATCTCATAAGTGATATTCTCCAGTGGACACCTACGCATGGACACACCAGAGTTGGAATACCGGCAAAGACTGATATTGATCAGCTCAGCGAATATAAAAAATATCAAGAGAAAAGTGTGTGTGTGTGTGTGAGAGAGAGAGAGAGAAAGAGAGAGAAAGAGGGAGAGGAGAGGGGAGAGGAGAGGAGAGAGAGAGAGAGGGGAGAGAGAGAATGTGTGTGTGTGTGAGAGAGAGAGGAGAGAGAGAAAGAGGGAGATGAGAGAGAGAGGAGAGGAGAGAGAGAGAGAGGGGAGAGAGAATGTGTGTGTGTGTGAGAGAGAAGAGAGAGGGGGGGAGAGAGAGTATGCGTGTGTGTTTATGAGAGAAAGAGAGAGAAAAAGTGAGAGAGAGAGAGGGAGGGAGGAAAGAGTGTATGTGTGTATGAGAGAGAGAGAGAGAGAGAGAGAGAAAGAGGGAGAGGAAAGAGAGAGGGGAGAGAGAGAAAGTGTTAGTGTGTGTGAGAGAGAGAGGGGAGAGAGTGTTTGCGTGTGTGTGAGAGAGAAGGGAGAGAGAGAGGGGAAAGAGAGTGTGCGTGTGTATGAGAGAAAGAGAGAGAGGAGTGAGAGAGAGTGTGAGAGAGAGAGAAAGTGAGAGAGAGGGAGGGAGGAAAGAGTGTGTGTGTTTGTGAGAGAGAGAGGGAGAGGAGGGGAGAATATCTGCTGTCAGTACGACGATGTTTGATTAATTAACTGTAAAATTGAAACGAAATGTTTCTTTCTAACAATGTCATCCCTTTTCACTTTCTCATTTAACCCCCGATTTCAGAACCGGATGTTGGATTCATTAAACCATTAACTATCTAAAACAATGAATGCAGTTATTTTTAGTATTATCTGCGTTATTCGGACTATTGTCCCCATCTTCATTGTTATTTGTACGACGTTTCGGCCGATATGCCCTCCGGCCTTCTTCAGGTATTTCTTGTCGGACTCGGGAACCTTCTCGTACTCGGGAAATTTCTTTTCGAACTCGGGAACTTTCTTGTCGTAATCGGGAGCCATCACGGAACTTTGAACCTAACCCTTTATTTAGGCCACGCGGGGTATCCTGTTCTCATTCCGCTAACCATAGTTGGGGTAGGAGTTTTGTTAATTATTTTTCTAACTGCCTCTACTCAGGATTGAACTCGGGATCCAGAAATAACTGTCATTAGAACTGTCTTAACCTAACTACCTTATCCACTAGGCCATGTGTCCAATTGGACAGTTATTTTTGTACATTTTTAGAATAACCTCTATATCATTTGTCTAAATATTTTAGATGAAACTTGATAATTCAAATTATCTAGATATTTCGGCCTACTGTCCTCATCTTTATTGTAATTGGACACATGACGTAACGGATATAAGTGCTTAGTACAGCTCTAAGTTACAATCACCTGGAGGTTGGAGGTTCAATACTGACTACAGATAAAATTACAATACTCAACATATCTTAATACTTGTACTCAGTCATAGTTAAGGAATGATAACAATCTATCCCAATGGACGAGATAAAGGGTTCGATTCGAAGTTTCGTGAAGGCTAACGATTACGTCAAGAAGGCTTCCAAGTTCGAGAAGAAGAGTCCTGAAGAAGGCCAGACGGTACGCTGGCCGGAATATTGTGTATATAACAATAAAGATGAGGACAACAGAAGGAACAATCTAAATAATGCAAGACATATTTTTAACAAACCTTTTATTATCAACTAGAATCGGCTACCCAGCTTCACCTGGATAGAGAAGGATAAGAATGTGATGTAATGGTTAGCAAGTTTGTATCGCGTATCATTATCTAATATATAAAACAGAGATTTTGGTATGTACGTGTAGACGTATAACAAAAAAACGGGAGGTCACTCAGATTCAAAATCTTGCATACACATTGATATCGTTCTAACTAAGAAAAACTCCAAATTTGGTTATTGATTTTTACTGATTAAGGGATTTAATCGATTAATTAATCTAAAATCACCCAATTTGCGGAACTGTCCGTATATCAGCCCCTCCTGATAATAAAATATTGTCTCTGCCTGCTTATTGTTAAAGCGGTAACAGCAGCGAAGTTTTGATTTTAATGAATTAATTTTGCAGTCTAAGCCGTTCAGCTCCGAATTTATGGCCTATTTATGGTCCAATCTTTAATAATTTTTATATCGTTAGAAAGATAAGAAAATACTCTTTCAAAATATGTAATTTGTGTGAGTTTTTATCAATTGAATCATTTTTTACAGCGAGTTAAAAAATTAAAAAATGGCTTCGAATAGCCACGCTGCCTATGATTATTGCAATACAAGCAGTGCAGTCTATATCAGTCAGATCGGAATCTCTTACCTATTTAGGATCAAATCTTTAAAATATTTATATCTTTAGTAATAAGATGAAATAGTATTTCTGAATATGTAATTTGTATGTGTTTTTATAGATTTTTTTTTTTTTACAGCGAGTTAAAAAAAAAAATACTACGTATTTAATCGTAAATAACAGTATCATGAAAATCAGTTTACGTCGTAAGTACGGTTACATATTTGTATAAATTAAACTAAGATTTTCATTCGAATAAAATGACTTTTAATTCTTTAATTTATTTATTAATTTTTATTGTTAGAGTTTTAAAGGGTTAAAAATAACAATAAGATTGACGAATTTCCTTAGAAACTGTTTTTCTTTTGGTTCGTTAACTAATTATTTTCTCAAACCACGATAAAAAAAAACAAAAAAACAAAGGTTACTAATACGGAAAAAATCCGGTGTTTTATCTTTAGTCGAAGGCCCGACTGGAGATAAGTAGTCAATTATTTGTAAGACGAAATTTATTTCAAGTTTATCTGACAATATCCAGTTATTGGAACATTTAAAAAAAAAATTATATGTAAGTACGAAAAATTGTAAGCGCTTTGTTTATTAAAATGACATGATTCGTTAGTAAATTACCCGAAAAGTTGATAAGACAAAACAACTAACAACCAACATTTAAATTATTATTCAAAATACAATTTAAAATATTCCTCAGAATTTGCCTTACAAATTAAATTTTAAGTTTTATGATTTTACTCTTTATTGTGAAGTCAATAAACATCGCTGAGTTTATTGTGCAACTTTTCAGTTCTGAAAAATTGGCATGTTTAAATAGAGATTTCATAGGTGACATTTGAACTTTTATGAAAATTGATGTTTGTAATTAATATAAATTTTGTAATAAAACTTAATTTTAACTAGGGGGGGGGTAGGGGTTAGGGTTAGGGGGAGTAGTTTAATGGGAAAATAATAAATAATTTGGGTTCCGTTCAAGCGGTTCCGATATGGGGGATCAATTTACTATAAACTTATACGAGGAAATGAGCACCCGTGAATACTCAAATAATAAAGAACTTTTAAGAATTTTTTTTCAATCTGATAGATTAGTGTGTAATCGATAATAATCAACTGAAGGAAAAAAAATAGATGGGGGGGGGAGTCCAGATAATCAGGTCCACCAAAACGTTTTTAAACAATGTTTTTAAAATACTAGGTACCACCAATTTTACCCTGTGAAATTTAACCCCCCCCTATATTAACACTATGAAACTTGCAGAAAAATTAATATTTTCTTGAAAAAAATTTTTCCATTTGAAAGAAAAAACATTAAATAAACTCCTGATGATTTTTAACTTTTTTCAGCTTACGGAAATAATGAAAATTATGATTGAAAAACAATTTTCATTTTTGCACTGTTAAATCAACTGAAAATTAACGTAGCTAAAAACAAGTTACGATAAGAGTTTTTTTTAAATTCTATGAAAAATCAATTAATTATAAATAATAACAAAATATTTCCGTTTTTATTCAAGATGGCCTAAACTGATCAATTGGTGGTCCCTATAATACTATCTTAGGTTTTAGCAAAAATAGATATTGCAATACGAAGAATTTAAATTTTCGATTCTCAGCTTCTTTTTAAACTCAACATGCAATTAAGAACTAAATGTGAATTGTTGTCATGTACAAAAATTTAAACAATAACAAACAAATATACAAACGAATACTTTCAATTTGTTGTATAATAATATGAAATAATTTTAAACTATAAAACAGAAAATACAAATCCTGAAATATACAAATTCTCAATGATTTTAGTTTCAAGAATTATTTTCCTCTTACCCCCTCTCTAACTACTGTCTTCCACTTTCTCTCTCACTCCCTGGTGATCCAAATTTCATTTTAGTCCGGTCATGGACCGGGTACTTTAGCTAGTTATGTATATTTTAATTTTTATAAAAAAGAAGAAGGTCCGCAAAATGTATTATGTTCTCAGAAAAAAATGTTAATCTTTTTATCTTACATACGCGACACGTGTTTCTGATCTGTTGTCTTCTTCAGGCATTGAGTTATTAATTTGGCAGAATATGTCCGATATTTGATTGGTTGTGTTTGTTGCTGCAACTTTTCTATTATAACTTTTCTATTATAATGGCTGTGTAATAACTGTGTTATTACTCAGCCATTATAATAGAAAAGTTTCAGAAACACACACAACCTATCAAATATCGGACATATTCTGCCAAAATAATAACTCAATGCCTGAAGAAGACAACAGATCAGAAACAGGTGTCGCATATGTAAGATAAAAAGAATAAAAATGTTTTTTCTGAGAACATAATACATTTTGCGGACCTTCTTTTTTATAAAATATCAAATTTTCTCCCGTTGGAACCAGAACAACATTTTTTAATTTTTAGATATTTTCGTAAATATAAATCAAGTCTTCTTTAGCACAAAAATAAGAATCGGTGATATTTAATGTGTGTAGCCGGGTTAGCTCAGTCGGTAGAGCGTTCGGCTAGAAACCACAAAGTTCCTAGTTCGATTCCGGTCCTCGCCAACTCAGCGTTATGAGTAGCACAGGGATATGTGCGGTAAAGTAAGGAGCTGATGGTAGGTGTGGCGCTCCACCTCAGACGCCAAAACAATCTCCTTGGTCTAGCGCTATTGAAAAGGGGATAGACTCCCTCGCTGCATGGTTGATACCAACTTTAGGCCGCCCTGACAACTTTACTTTTTCTTTTTATAATATTATATATATATATATATATATATATATATATATATATATATTAACTAAGTTGTTAATTTTCGTATTTTAGTAGTTTCATCCAGACATACATGCATACATACATACACACCAACTACCCTTTATATATGTACTAGAAAACGCTACTCAGCGTTGCCTGGGTAGGGGAAGTTGATGTTGCAGATCCATTATTCCTGAATAGTGAGTTGGATCCTCGCAGGATGTCCCATCATAGTCCCTACGTAAAAAAAAACCCTACGTTGATCCGGTCTGGTTGGGCATCATAAAAAAAAATGCAGACAGTCTGAAAAGAAAGATCAGTGTCTCCTTTTTAAAATATTAAAAGCCAAATAGAATTAAAATTATTATTATTCGAATTTTATCCTTTAATTATCTTCACGAATATAAAACAAATCTTCATTATTTTTGCTCTAAAAGCAAGTTATGGTGATAGTGAATGTGTATGTATATATTTACTTTTCTGTTAATTGTTTTGTTTTCGAAGTTTCAGCCAGCCATACAGAAACATACATACATACATAGATACACACAACAGCCCTTTATATATATATATATATATATATATATATATATATATATATATATATATATATAAGTAAAGTCAACGGGGTGGCCTAAAGTCGGTATCAGCCAGTCAGCGAGGGAGCCTATCGTTTTTTTCAATAGCGCTAGACCAAGTAGATTGTTTTAGCATCTGAGGTAGGGCGCCACACCTACCATCAGCTCCTTACTTTACCGCACAGATCCCTGAGCTACTCATACGTTGTCGAGGACCGGTATCGAACTAGGAACCTTGTGGTTTCTAGCCGAACGCTCTGCCGACTGAGCTAACTCATATATATATATAAACAGATTGTTTCTGCTTTAAAAAACAGATTTCCTAGTCGGTTCAATTTGTTCAAATCGATTAATGTTATGTCTGTAATTGCTTGTATTTGTGAGTTTAAAATTATTTAAAAAATATTCATAGTTTTTTAAAACAGGACTGAGATTTCGCCATGTTATTTTATTTATTTGCTTCAATGATAGAGGAAAATATAAAATGTTACATTGTAAGCGAATGGTATCGGGTGCGTATGCTTACGGCCAAGTCACGTTAGAACCACTGGTTCCAACTAAATCACCGAAGTTAAGCAGCGATGAGCCTGTTCAATAATTAGATGTGTGATCAATTAAAAAACAACCGGTGCTATAAACAACCTAATATCAAAATTACTTGATTCGGTATTAAATGACCCGAAAAGGGTTGATATGCCTTAAAATACAACAGCCAACAAAAAACCGGGCTGCATAAAGATGAATTATCAAAAATAGCCAGCAGCCGGAAAAAATAACAATTTGATAAAATTCAACATCTCATCCGGTAACTTTAGTGTAACAAGATATGCTTGATATGGCATTCTAGATTGAAAGCAGAAGGTAACCAGGACTTGCCAAAGTTTCTAGAATCGGTGGGTCATCCAAGTTGTGGACAATGACACACACCAGTGGTGGAAGATGCGAGTTGGTGTTCTGTAAATCCCTATAAAAGACAATAGATTTCTCGATTCGCACTCTTTTGGTGGCTGGGCTTCAAGGAGACAGGCGTTCGTGTGCACCAAGTGTGAATGAACCTTTGAACTATACGGGAGCAAGTAGGTTGCTTCAGAACTAGAAAGCTGCGCAGCGCGTTGTATTAGTTATTCATTTCTACCCACTTCTCGTAGTGTAGGATGGTGAAAGGGGAAAAAATCATGTTTAGCGTAAACATGTAAACAGTTTTAATTAAAACATGCTACTCTGTATACACAACACATACTTCTGTAAATTTCCGTTGGTTGCACTTCTCAGCTACCAAAGATTTGATGACATACCTCTGTTTAAGCGTGGGATACTCTGTTTGAATTGCCAGCATTTTGAATAGCCTCAAAACAAACATTTTTACGAGATAAAAATAATTTCTGCTATAAACCAATTCCAAACAATGCAGAGTTTAATAATTATGAACACAATTATGGAAAAGAATTGTTTAAAAAGACACAAAAAATACATGTATTTATTGAGTGTCTCTCGTATCAAATCAGAATCCGACGTTCACAGGTCGTCTAGTTTCTGTTAAATGACGCTCTTTAGAGTGTAAAACAAGAGAAGTGGAATTATTTCCCGTGTCGCAGGATTTATTGTTTTCATTTATCGAATGCCTCATGGAGAGCCAGACATTTTTCAATAGCAATCATTTTTTATGGGACCAGTGTGCAAGCTCGGTGCTCACAGTGCACCATCCACCCTGTCATTTAGCCATTGGAGGTGGTGCAGTAGTGCCGGAGCTTGAATACGGTTCACCGATTCCATTTTACAGACCGCTCACCGTCAGCTTTTAATACGAGAACGTAACAGAATTTTTCTCTTTTACATTTTTAGATTATTACTATTTTTTGGTTAAGCCCTAACGACAAAATCTAAAACCTAAAGTAAAAGAAAAATAGGAATAAGAATGAAAATGAGAAAGTACGATGAGGGGTAAAAAAGAAAATGAAGAAAAGGTAATAATAATAATAATAATAATAATAATAATAAGAATAATAGAAGAAGAAGAAGAAGAAGAAGAAGAAGAAGAAGAAGAAGAAGAAGAAGAAAGTGAGGCAAAGAGAAAGGAAATTAAGATAAGAATGATGGTAGGCAAAGAAAGAGGAAATAATAATAATAATAATAATAATAATAATAATAATAATAAGAAGAAGAAGAAGAAGAAGAACAACAACAACAACAACAGTAGCAACAACAACAACAATGACAACAACAACAACGACGACGCTGAGAGGTGAAGAAGAAAATACAAAAAAAAACAATGGTAGGCAAAGAAGAAGAAGAAGAAGAAGAAGAAGAAGAAGAAGGTAAGGCAAAGAGGATGGAAATTAAGATAATAATGATGGTAGGCAAAGAAAGAGGATAATAATAATAATAATAATAATAATAATAATAATAATAATAATAATAAGAAGAAGAAGAAGAAGAAGAAGAGTGAGGATATGGACAAAGAAGAAGTGATAATATGTAATTCGTTATCACCACATCTTACACCCAAAGGTTCTAAAGTGTTGCAACAGCGTCTCCGTTGGAAGTTTAATTAAAATGTCTGTTCTAAAAGTATACTACATACCCTAAAGAGCTAATGAAATAAAATAACAGAAAGATACGTTGTATATTCTTTGCAAGTTAACTATGTACCAAAGAAAGAAAATAATTAAAAAAAAAGAAGAACTGTTCAGTTCCGGCGATAGTTTCAAATTACTAATACCCGAGTTGTTCAATTGTCTAAACAAATTGAAACATGGTCAGAATTGTCCTCTACACGGCAATTACACACAAATACATGTTTTGGTGTGTTGTGTATGTTGTTTGTATATATATATATATATATATATATATATATATATATATGTGTGTGTGTGTGTGTGTGTGTGTGTGTGCATGTGTGTGCATGTGTGTGTGTGCGTGTGTGTATGCGTGTGTGTGTGTGTGTGTACTAATATATGTTGAGTTTACATTACTTCCTTAAATGTATAAGTTTTAATTAGTGCCTCTGGATGCATGGGAGATTTTTATGAATTTATCACACACACACACACACGTATACACACACATACGTATACACACACACACACACACACACACATACATACGTATACACACACACACACACACACATATATATATATATATATATATATATATATATATATATATTAGCAGAAGAACCCGGTCCATGACCGGAATAAAATGATTTTAAGAACACCACTGATTGACAGAGAAAAGGGGAAGAGAGAAGTAACAGAGGAAAATAATTTAGCAAAATCTCATCGTATAAAAAAATCGCTAGGAATTCATATATTACAATATTTGTTTATTTTACGAAATGTTTTTTTTTTACGTTCAAAATATTAGAGGCGTCCCATCCTGGCGTAAGACTAAACAAGCTAGTTTCACAGATCCGTTACTAGTGAATAGCGAGTTCGATTCTTTTGTCACATCCTACCTATGGTGAACGATTCGGGTAAGTAAGGATTGCATCTCATTTCGGTGTAACAGCCAGAAAGCAAGACTCACAGATCCATTACTACTGCATGACATGTTCAGTTCAAGTTGTATGTCCCAAAACCTGCAACCTCGTGTCACATCCCACCCATGGCAAAATTGTTGTGTGTCTTATTGTGGTGTAAAGTTTTTTGTTTTATTTTTGCTGTATGCCCCTTACTTGTGTCACATCCTACACATGACGAACTGGTTTGAAAAGAACACAGTGTCGGGGTGTAATGGTGAGCAAGATAATCTGGCCGATCCATTACTACTGAATAATGAATGTGATCCTTGCTGGATTCCCCATGTTTGTGATCGTGTGTCACATCCTACGTGAGGCGAACAGTTTGTGTAAAGAATAAGGGTACACCATCATAGCGTAATTGTTAGCAAACTAGTCTCGCAAATACATTACTACTGAATAGCGAGTCCGATCCTTGGTGGATGCCTTATATTTGCGACTTTGTGTCACCTCCTACCCTTGCCGAACGGGTTACGTAAGTACCTTTATTTATAATATTTAAAGAAAATCTACCCTAAACGCGTAAATGGTTTGTGTTGCATATCGTGCGGGCGTAAGTAGGATTTTCCGTTTAAACCGAAACAAAGAAAAGACGACAAAAATAACAAAGGACTTTTTCCGGTTAACGCGAACAAAGAAAAAAGTAGAACAATGAAATCAGAAGTAGATTTTTCCGTTGATAAGTATAACAAAAGAAAATACGTGGGCGGTTTATATACATAAAAGAAAGTCGATAGCAGGGACGGCAGTTGGACAGAAGACTCGGAAAAGAGAACAAGTGAGCTGACAGCGCCTACGGTCCGTCACGGCCGAAGGCTGTGAGACCCACGTAGCCACCTCCTCCGCCTCACCAACCCATTTCAGCAGTCATTGTCAACGCTCGCCACCCACGCACAGCCAGAAGAAATAAAGTCAGCAGTTTCTACTATACACATGTGTTGTGATTTTATTAAGTCCGACTACTACATTTAAGCCAAGTAGACAATATACACCAGCAATGTCTATTTGATACCACAACATATACGATTTAGTGCCGTTAAAAAGGCACAACGTAACAGTTTGAACCATTTAAATTTTTCCTGTTGTGTTACAATGTATCATTTTAATTCATTACCTTTTTACCCATAAAAATGTGACAATAAAAAAAGTAGATATAGTAATTTTTTCGTCATTCATTTTTTTTTTTGGGGGGAAAGGGTTACATTCTAAAATAGTACTTCAAAAGAAAAAAAGAAAGAAGAAAGAAAAAAAGAAAGAAGAAAAAAAGAAAGAAAAAGAAAAAAAGAAAGAAGAAAAAAGAAAGAGAAAGAAAAGAAAGAAAGAAGAAAGAAAAAAAGAAGAAGAAAGAAGAAGAAAGTAAGAAGAAGAAGAAGAAAGAAGAAAAGAAAGAAGAAAGTAGAAAAAAGAAAGAAAAAAAAAAGAAAGAAGAAAGAAGAAAGAAAGAAAAGAAAGAGAAATCAATTGATTTTCATGAATTTTTTAGTCACCAATAAATAAGCTTTTTTTTTACAATTCGTATTGAATTTTAAACATATTTCTGTTGGAATGTGAAAATGCAATATATAAACATCGTCGGTCTTAAGACCTTTTTTTACTTATGAAGAAATGTGGCAAGTCCAGCAAATCGAGTAATGTTAATTACTAAATTATATCATTTCATCAGTAAAAATCAAAAACTAAATTTGTACTTTTCCTCATTATAAACATGTTAAATTATTGGTTTGGAGTTGATTTTGAAGGCTATCACAATGCAGGTGTAAAGAATAAGTTAACAATGGTGTTGTGTGTTAACCTGTATTTTATTCTTGAAGACGACTTCAGTTCCAGTGATTTTCTGAAAAAGAGATTTTATCTCGAAAATTCAAAATCAACCTCCAAACCAATATATACACAATGCTCCAAGCAAATTATAAAACTCTCTTATGTTAAATTATATTTGAAATGTTATTACCAATGATATTTTCTGAAATATAAGTCGACTCATAAGATAAGATACATTGCTGCTGAGTAACGAGTTCGATCCTCACTGCATTCCCCAAACTTGCAACCTAGTATCACATCGTACCCACGGTGAAAGAGTATCCTGTTCTCATTCCGCTAACCACAGCTGAGGTAAAGTTGTTAAGTTGTGTTAATTCTTCTTCTATGTTACTTCTGCCTCTAACCAGGATTGAACCTGCAGTCTAGAGATAATTCTCACTTAGAACTGTCTTAACTTAACTCCTTTATCCACTAGGCTATGTGTCCAATTGGAATTAATTTGTGCATTGATAGTGATTTGAAAACCTCCTTGTATTTTCCTTCATGCGTCTGGTTCAATGACCCGGGCGTATTTTAATTAAAGAAAACGACACCATGAAATTAATTAGTCTTGCCACGTATGTATAAGCAAATTCTTAGAGACAGTACACTTTTCTGTTTCCTTTGTAAAGTTATCAAACGTATAAGAGGTATTGAGGAACAGGTTCGTGTACCATACATATTCTCTTTTTCATTTCACTATTGTGAACAGATTTAATTATATAATATTACTTTTATGTTCATCTTTTTTAAGTTTTACTTTTTGCATTAGCTTTATGGACAATAGTAGACACCGGGATGTTCATTGAATGATAATTTGATTAAAATTACTTGAATCCATACACTAACGTTCAATTATCTAATGTATGGATACATGAAAGCACCAGCTTGATATAAAGAATAGAATTCCATCAGAAATTAGCAGACTTTTAGCTTACTGACCGGAATTAAACTTAGGATAAGATTGGTTGATTGATTTTTAACCACATGTCAACCATTATATTATGTTTAGAGACTAGGGAATTGCGTTAACTTTACGTTGTAGTCCTGTTACCGAGATTGATTTTAACGGCATGTCAACCAGTCTAGGATTATTTTATGTTCGTAGATTTGCGAATCACCTTAATTGTACGTTCTAGCCCAGATGCCGAGGCTTAAGACACGCAGACTCTATCGCTTGTAGAGAAGTAAGACCCCTCTTTAATTTGCATCTGATGATGATACTCCAGTTATTGAGGTCTTGGGAGAACTCATTAATTGCCATTACTTCCGGGTCCACTCTAAAACAAATGGTTGTACCTGTTATGTTCTCATCTATTTCTGTTTGACAATTATGATTACTAGCAAAATAAAAAGAATTTTAAAAGATATTGCATGAGGAGGTGGAAGTTAAAAATTAAATGTCGGAGAGTTTGAACCATAAATCATGAAATCATCAAATTTATTAAAGGAGTAAAAAAGAATAAAACAATTTGAAATCGAAACTAAGTTCTATTAACTTTGAATATCTATTAAAATAAAACAAACTATATATAAATATATGATACTGGGGATGTATCTATTAAAACTTGTTTAAAAAACAATGAGGACTTTCTAATGTTGCATGGTCAAATTTTGAGTGTGTTTATTCTATGTTATGACAATTTATGACGGGTATAGTGACGTGAGCAGTTACGTAGTTTTTGTTACAGACAAAAACCGGGAGCGAATCTCCATTATTAATAGATTACATTGGATCATGAAAAAAAAAAATTTAGAAACAACTATACAAATAATTCAAACTCAACGTACGATGAACACGATTCCGCAGCCTCTATAGGTACAAAATAAACCTAGTTGAGTTACACACACACACACACACACACACACACACACACACACATATATATATATGGTTGGCAACCTTCCGTCTATTTTAGACGATGGCGTAGTGTCCATTTTTTATTTTTTTTATTTTTTACATACGTAAAATTGGTTGAACAGACCGATCCTTGAATGGCAGTCTCTGGTGTAGTGACTGCAAACAAAAGGTGATGCTCTCTGTAGGTGTTGAGGGTGTTGATGTCTCTCCTTCCTTTTAGCTCTCTTTTCTGTGGCGGCTTCTTTCCTCTCTTTTTCACTTCTTTTTGTTCCTTGTTTGACGAGGAGGCGCCAGGTTGCACGATCTTCTGCACAAGTCTCCCACGTGTTTATGTCGATGTGGCATGTCTCCAGGTCTCTCTTGCAGACATCTTTGAAGCGTAGGCGTGGTCTCCCTGCCGGTCGGGTATCCTACACTAGTTCACCATATATATATATATATATATATATATATATATATATATATGGTGAACTAGTGGAGGGACCGACCGAATATATATATATATATATATATATATATATATATATATATATATATATATATATTAATCTATGTGTTTGCTTTCTGTGTAGATATACTTTGCTGTAAAAAATTCCTTTAGTCATGGACATGACAGCTTGAATTTTTCTTCCTTACTTTTTTGTGGCATATCATTTTTTTCAAAACAAGCGGCAGAAAAAAACAATATCTTCCTGATGTCCTTAGGTCAAAACTTACCGAGAAAAAATATGAATAAAAAGTATTCCAGCTCGTCTTACACCACTCTTCTCTCTCTCTCTCTCTCTCTCTCTCTCTCTCTCTCTCTATATATATATATATATATATATATATATATATATATATATATATATATATATATATATATATATATCTACAAGAACGGCTCTCGATATAGAGTTGATTAACAAGACATCTGTTTCTAGTTCTTTTCTTTTATAAGTCAACCTCAGATGAAATTATTATTATTATTTACACCTTTCGAGTTTTCACATCAGCATTAGCTGATGGTCTTTCACTGGAGTCTGAGTGACAACAAGTCTCCTCAGGTCTCCGGGACTCTTCTGAGTATTCTGGCAGATTGTAACAGTGCAGTAGTCTGGATGGTCTCAATTCTTCCTCTGATTTCCAGATTTTCCAGTCTTTTTCCAAGATTTTGGGACCGTTCCAAGTGCACCAACTACAATTGGTATCACTTTGACTTTCATATTCCATAGCTTTTTCAGTTCTCTGGCAAAGTCCAAGTATTTTTCTATCTTTTCGTTTTCCTTTAGCTTCACCCTGTGATCTGCTGGAACTGCAAAATCCATCAGTTGACAAGTTCTTTCTTTTTTATTAATCGATACCAGGTCTGGTCTTCTTGCTGGGATAAGGTTATCCGTTTTTATCTCAAAGTCCCAGAGAATTTTATGCGTTTCGTTCTCAAGAACAGATTCTGGTTTATGCATATACCATTTTTTGTATGGTCAAAGTGGAATTTTTTGCATTATTCGAATGAATTTTTCTGAGTGTAGATTTCTCGAGTTACTTTCTTTCTCCCTTCCATTCTTCTTCTATCAACAAAATCTTCCTCATTTCGGTTTTGTTCCCTGCTAATTTTCCCTTCTTTAGCTAACTGATCTATTTACGACACTGTCTATTGACCAATTCTTTTCAACAATGATGAATCTCATCATTTTCTATTAACCGACCATTTCGTTTCTTTCACATCATTGGATACATTATCAACCAATAATTTCTCCATTAATAGGACGACAAGTAGTGGCGATATACAAGGAAGTCATTCTTCTTCTTCTTCTTCTTCTTCTTCTTCTTCTTCTTCTTCTTCTTCTTCTAGTTTTTCCTGCCAGCGTAAGCTGATGGATTATTATTATTATTATTATTATTATTATTATTATTATTATTATTATTATTAAATGTAAATCCAACATCATCGTTGCACTTTTTCTTTTGTCGTTATTATAAATCTTTTATTATTCTTATTGAGGTGCATTATTATTATTATTTACTCCTTTTGAGTTTTTACATCAGTGTTAGCTGATGGTCTTTCACTGGAGTCTGAGTGACAGCAAGTCTCCTCAGGTCTCCAGGACTCTTCTGATTATTCTGGCAGATTGCAGCAGTGCAGTGTTCTGAATGGTTTCAAACCTTCCTCTGATTTCCAAACTTTCCAAGCCCTTTTCTAATCCTTTTGGGACTGTTCCAAGTGCACCAACTACAATTGGTATCACTTTCACTTTCATATTCTATAACTTTTTTAGTTCTCTGGCAAGGTCCAGATATTTGTCCATTTTTTCATTTTCCTTTAGCTTCACCCTGTGATCTGCTGACACTGCAAAATCCACCAGTTGACAAGTTCTTTCTTTTTTGTTTATCAACACTGGGTCTGGTCTTCTTGCTGGGATAAGGGGATCCATTTTTATTTCAAAGTCCCAGAGAATTTTATGCGTTTCGTTCTCAAGAACAGATTCTGGTTTATGCATATACCATTTTGTTGTGTGGTCAAAATTTAATTTTTTGTATAATTCCCTGTGGATCACCTTCCCAACCCAATCGTGTCTAGTTTTGTATTCTCGTTGTGCTAATTTGCTACATTCGCAAAGTATATGGTTAACAGTCTTATTTCTATTATCGCAAAGTCTACATTTACTATTCAGTTGGGTCTTATCAATTTTCGCTTTGATGTAGTTTGTCCTTATGGTATTATTTTGTGCAGCAATTATTAATGATTCTGTTTCTCTTTTAAGGTTTCCCTTTCTTAACCATGTCCAAGTCTTTTCATGTGCATATTATTATTATTATTATTATTATTATTATTATTATTATTATTATTATTATTATTATTATTGTCTTTGTTGTTGTTGTTATTTAAATTTAAATCGGCTGTAATCATAGTTTTTTTTAGCTCATATCATGTCTTCTTCTTCTTCTTCTTCTTCTTCTTCTTCTTCTTCTTCTTCTAGTCTTTCACACCAGTGTAAGCTGATAGATTATTATTATTATTATTATTATTATTATTATTATTATTATTATTATTGGGAATTTTTTACATGTTTTAACTGGTAGTTTTCAGAGGAGATTGGGTGACATCAATTCTCCTCAAATCTTCAGGATTATTCTAAGTATTTCGGCTCATCATAATAACAATGATCTGGATGGTCTCAATTATTCCTATGATGTTCAATTTCTCCTGTCTATGCTCTATTCCTTTTTAGGGAGTTCATCGTTACTTTCATGTTCGACAGATCTTTCAAATCTCTGGCAAACTCCAGGTATTTGTTTATCTTATCACTATCTTTTATTTTCTCTCTGTGGTCTGCTCCATAAATGGGGAGAGAAAATTGAAAATAATGCCTTTCCGAGGTGTGTATTAGCGCTATGTGAAATCAAACAGCCATGGTCAGGATTTGAAATCATCGAATGACGATAAGCTTTACAGCCAGAGTGTCTCAAGACTAATGTGACGAGTTTTACAATATCCTCTTTTGGTTATGGCTTGAAGGTGTTTACGGTAAATAAATCATAGAAACCGAGTGAGGATGTTTATAAAAGAAACAATCAGATAATTAGTTTAATGGAGATGAAAACTGTTGAACATAAATTTGTTTTGAAATTCTCTGAACCTAACATGATATGCTTATAAGAAATATGGAAAAGAATACATAAACGTATTCTAACGGATAAAATATAATCATATTGTTCTGTAAACAAGCAGTATATGAAAGGGGTTCAAAAATAGAAACGGTTTACTTGATGAAGATGGACAGTAAAACGGTCAAAACAGCTGGTTCTACTGTTCATGGACGATCAGGAGATACGTTTCTACTGTTCAAACAATAGTGGCAAAAGAGACCCAGAATGGGTTTCTCCGAGGCGCCCAACGAGAATTTATTTATTGTCTCCCTACAGTGCTCGTCTATATCTCTGCTTGCGATGAAAACACTACCGATCTTGGCATATAGAGAGGGTATGCCTCTAATTATTTATTCTATCTTTGAAACATGTGAGCCTCGATTCGTAACCCCAAACGCATTTTTGCAAACTTGTATAACTCGTATTCGATAGTACCGTGTGCAAATAAAAAAGAAAAAATAGGAAAAAAACAGAAAAAATACAAAACAAAACTCTTAAGAAACACTACACGAAAAATGTAAGTTTAAACGTACAAAGAATTAAATTCAGAAACCTCAAGGAATGGAATAACCCTAGATGGGTTGACATACCGTTAAAATTAATCAATCAATCATTTGACCGTAAGTCTGAAATTAGTTTGTAGTTGATCAGCTAAACATTAGCGCACAGGTTTAACTGCATTCAAACCAACAGTATACTGACTGACTTTAATACTGTACTCTATAAAAAATCAGTTTATATTGCATCCTGACAGTAGAGGAAGGGTTGGGTAGATACATACTTCTAAAAGACTTATTTCAGACAATTAACCCTCACTGCCATTTCTCCCCTTAGATTCCTTCTCATATTCCATTAAAAATATTACCATTAATTGCTATGCTAACACTGTCCAGTTGAATAGGCTTGTTAGTTACTTATTCATGCAATTCAGATCTAGTTGGTTAGGCACTAGCAGTGACTGTAGATAATGCATCGTTAGCTTGTTAGACCATTCTGATCATTTCAGAAGACTTAAATGTCTGCTCATATTTTCTCGACAACATCTGCATAGATGATAAAAATGTACTGATGAGTCAGCATAGCATACACAGAAAGCTGAACAAACAATTGTGTTCTTTTCATACTACAATGAAATGTTGTATTACAAATATATATTAAAATAAATTATTAGATGATTTAGATTTTTCTGTTTTTTTCCCTCACCTTTATTGTTATATAAACACATTTTTCCGTCGATGTGGCCTCCGGCTTTCTTCAGGTGTTCCTTTCCGAACATAGGAACCTTCTTAGGGGACTCGGAAGACTTTATATCGAAATCGGGAGCCTTTACAGAATTTCGAACCGAACCCTTTATTTAATCTAGTGGGTAAGATTGTTCTCATTTGGTAAACCATGGCCGGTACAAGAGTTAAGTTATGGACACATGGCCCAACAGATATAAGGGTTGAGTTAATACAGTTCTAAGTGACAATCAGGTTCTTCCTGACTATAGGCAAAAATAACATAGAATAATTAACATAGCTTAACACTTTTACCCCCAAGAATTATAAAGGGATCGGTTCAAATTTGAATTGTTGGCTGGTTAGTTGTTTTTTCTTTTACGGCATATCAAACCTTTTGGGTTAACTTAATATTAAATCAAGTCATTTTTTTATAGATAAAGGTTCTTAGTTTGATTCCAGTATCTGCAATTGCTTTATTGGTCACCTAATTAAGTATTGAACAGGCTCATCGCTGTTTAACTTCACTGGTCTAGCTGGAACCGGTGCTTTCAGAGTGACTGAACGTTTTTGAAAAGAAGGTTACCAAGACTGACGAGAAACAACTGAAGAAGGCTATATACAGCATATTGGTCGAAACGTTGTGAATATAACAATAAAGATGAGGATAACAGTTCGAAAAATCTAAATGATATAACCTAAAATCATACATTAAAAATATATCCATTTATAAATGTTTATTAACCCATCCACACGAGCAGGATGTGACACAAGGTCAATCTCTTAAGCGGAGTTTAACAGGTTTGAATTCAGAATTCTTCTCTTAGACCGGCTGATATACCAACGTTAAAGAGCCCAGTTTGCTCTACTATTTACACATAATAGATCAATGCATAACTTACCCAAGGATATTAGCGCTATGTGAAATGCAAATGCCTCTTCCAAGATTTGAACTCATCTCGTCGTGTTCATTTCCTCCACAAATTTAAAAATATATATTACCCTAAAATATAGCACTAAAATCTTAAAAGTCAAAATAATGCAAAATTTCAATTCTAAGTTTCAATTTCCATTATTACATTAATATCTATGATTACAATTTTTGAATTAAAGTGCGTTGTTGGCCCAAATCATCACTTGTCGATTCGACAGCAAATAAGTCATCCCGTGGGAAATATAGTGACAATTATACAAATATATAAATCTTATATTCAGCAATTGCCATCTAATAACTTATTAATATTCAAAGCATGAAAATACATTTTCATTGAGTGGAGCGTGAATATTCATTAGCAGTCCTTGGGGCATATACGTGGCCCAACGCTCAGCAGGTGAGTTCACCAGTTTAGATGTAGTAAATTAGGTATACACTCACTCACAAAAACCATCACACACATACACACACACATGCGCGTTCTTGCAAGTCTACGATAATTGGTATGTAAGTTTCTCATATCTATATTCTTGACAATACATTCTTGACAAATAACTTTTGACATATATATTCACCCTTATCTTATGAAACACACAGACACACAGACACACACACAGACACACACACAGACACAGACAGACAAACACACACAGACACACACAGACACACACAGGCATATATACACCCCCTCATCCACCGATAAACCACAAGGCTCTGGTTTCTTTACCGGTCCGTGCTAACTCAGCCCGAGTCGCAAAGATGAATCTGTGCGGTAAAGTGAGAAAGTGATGGTAACTGTGGCGCTCCGCCCCAGACGCAAAAACAATTCACTCGTCTGTAAAGGGACTTGCATAAAACGCACGGGAGATAATCGGAGTTTAACAGGTTTGAATTTAGTTTTCCTATTTAGCTCTTAAGTAAACATATCAAACTTTGTAAATTATTATACTTTGGTATATCCACAGGTCCTGCTAGTGTTATCTTAAAATGATATGTATGATATTTTCTTTGGTTTGTTTTCTTTTTTTAATGGCATGTCAATCTTCGTGGGTTATTTAATACCAAATCAATCGTTGTAGATGAACAGTAGTAGTACTATTCCCCCCATAGATAGGGGATGAGGGGTCATAAGTTCCCCAAAGGGGTTTGTACGAAAGTTAACTTAATAACGGGACTGGAGTTCGAACTTGCAAAGAAGTCGCTCTCCAGCACGTTTGCAATTACGCCACGGATACTCGCCCGTGTATTAGTTATAACTATTGATTTTAATGCATTATTAATTTGTGCTTTATAGAAGAAAATTTATTTTTCTACAGGAAAAGATAATCACTAGTCTCTTTCTTTTACATTGCAGTTAAATTATTCGTATCTTGTATTAAATTATCATTTATCATATCATTTTTCTCTGGGAGCTTTTACGCATAATAACATGAACATTCCAAGTTTTCAATTAATTAAAATGTCTTGTTCACTTAATTATAATTTCATTTTTGGAATAATTTGTGGAATAGTGTTTTGTGTTGAATGAAATAAATTTGTGATTGATTTTAAAACGCATTGTGTGAATGGCGAAGCAGTGGATATTTCAGATAATAACTTATCATTAGTTATTTGGAACCATATAATTGTTTGCAAAGAGGAAGACAGAATTAAGTAATAAATAACTGGACAAGAATTTATATGCCTAGATGCAACCAAAGAAACAACCAAACAACATAGCATTCTTGGTGTGTTTACCTGAAGTTTATATTATACGGCTTAAAATTTAATTAGCATTGGGTATGGGATAAATTCTGATGTCCTTACGTTTAGGTAAAAAAATCGCGCCGAATTATACTAAAGTTTGAAAAGGAAACTATGTTTTGTGGTTATTAATTTGTGAAAATGCTTTTGTGGCGAGAGAAACCACAAACGTAGTGGTTCGAAGCGTGCACGGCTGTGTTTGGCATGCAGAATGAGATCAGAGGCGAGTGGGGAGATTGAACTCACAGTCTCCTGATCGTGAGTCGTGGCCTGCCGCAGGTGAATTACTAAACTGTCCAGAGTGGCCCGGGTGAATGATTGACGCGTGCTGATTAATGTCGCACGTGCTGCATGGGTAAATCAGAGTAAGGAGACCGGATGAACAATGTAATTGTGTATTTAATGACCAGCCCTCACAAACCTGGGAGAAAGCTAGTAGTAGCATTTTGGCAGTTGCGATGAGTGGAAGAGAGAAAATATATTTTGATAGTGTTGGTGAGAAGAGTGCAGCATTGCTGGGAGAGATTGTTTCAGACTGAACACTTGGTCAGTTGGGAGAGTAAAAGCGTCGGACTTAACTGTGCCCCACCACCCCGAGAACATTCTTATTATATATTATCTTATTATAATATAAATTTTGTTACTGTCTGTCTGTAATCGAATCTACGTCACTACTGACGTCATAATTACCTTAGTTATCTAAGTTATTCTCAACAATTATGAAATAGTCATTACTTAATCTTGATTAGCATCTTATTTCTAAACAATATCTCTATCAAAATCTACCTGAGTTAGATTTACTACAAAACTTCTGATATTATTAATGAATTTGAAATTCTGAAATATGTGTTATATATCTCTAAGTAATAAAGATTTACATAGTATATGGTGTGATTAATTTGCATAATATATATATATATATATATATATTATATATATATATATATATATATATATATATATATATAATAAACAAATAAATAAACTAAGACAACAGTTCTCAGCACGTGGATACTCTCACACACTAATAGATAGCCAGGTAGCTAAAGCTATCTCCATCCCTAGACAAGAAACCCTAAAATCAAAACATAAAAAGAAGACACATCGCATCCCCCTAATAACGACATTTAATTACACTCTCCCACCACTAAGTCAAATAATCAAAAAACACTGGAGCATCTTGAAAATAAACCCTGAATTAAGAGATATTTTCCAAGAACCCGGTATAGTGACCTATCGCCGACCTCATAACCACAGAGAAATGATAGGAGGTAACAACATACTAAACAATAAAGTAGTCAACATGAGACCCATAATTAACTCCACATAATTCTGCCGGCCCTGTAGTACAAAAAACAACCTATGCTGCAAACAAATAAAAACAACAGACACATTTACAAACTCAACAACAAAATAAACCTTCAAAATCTATCACGAATCAAACAGCAAAAGCAAAAACGTAATTTACCTACTCGATTGCAGCAAATGCGATACGTTGGGAAGTCTGAGTGGGCATTTTATCTTAGGCTAAATAATTACAGATACCGAATAAAAAATACAGATCACAGCAAGCTCATCCCAGTCGAGCAACACTTTCGACTAGATGACCATGACTTTAACAGAGACGCCAAATTTACCCTTATTGAAAGAATCCAAAGAGATACTGACACTAAATCTGTCATTGAAAACCACGAATACAGATGGATAAAAAAGATAAAAAGTTTTCATCCGTTTGGTTTTAATCAGAAAATAGACTCATCATTATGGCAATAATGGCAATAAAAGTCAAGTCAACAACTATGAAGGGGGCCGACAGCACCTAAATAAACAAACACTGACCGCCACACATCAAACAAGCCACTTTTGACCCAATTAAAAATCTAAAAGTCACGCACACAGTACCAAGATACATAGACACACTCACATTCACACACATATATGTATGCACACACATACAATTATATGTATACATATATAGTCATATACACAACTCCCAAGAACCCTCCGTCACATATATAAGAGCATTCAAAAAATAACCCACTTCAAAGAGGTTTTTTCACGGAACAGATGGACTTGCTACTACCAACACACTCGTCTACCCGGATTTTAATAGCATGTCAAACCCTCAAAAATGCTCCAATTTTTATAGTTCTGCTATAATGGTCCCTTTCAAAAAATCTAAAAACAATTTCTTCAAATGAGAAATTTTCTCCTGACGATGACCTAAGGTCGAAACTACTTGAGAATAAATAACATATAAGAAATATTCTTGTTTGTCTTATTACTTTTTTCATATATATATAATATATATATATATATATATATATATATATATATATATATATATATCATACTACAGCTGAGATAATCACCTTTTATTTTCTAAAGGTTTTTTTCCTGTTTAGTTTAATGACACAAAATTCATACTAAAATATACCTTGATTTTAGGATTGAGTTATGTTTGAAAAATATTCCATTATAATTGCTTCTAATTAATCGTGCTTATAAAATTAAGTAAAAAAATGAGCGGTCTCTCACTCAGATTCTGAATCTTACTTTCACTCTCTCTTTATATTTTGATTAATTCCTCCTTATATAAATATTGGTCTCTCTTTGTGAGTAAGAGGGAGTGTGAGAGTCATTGCGATAAACATATAACTACTCACTTTATTTGAATATCAAGATTCAGCGACAACTCGTAGGTTTATAAAATTCCATGATCCATTTCAATTTAAATTAGGTCAAACATTTCCTTTCTTAAAAATTGTAAGATTTAAAAAAAAATCCAATTCAATTTGCCATCTCTTTTTTTCTCTAATCCTAGGGACTGGCAAAATGTTGTCTCAATTTTATTTTAAACACGAATTAAAATTAATTGAATCAATTATTTAAGCTCGATTTTTGTTCGTACATATCGCATAAATGCGTCCTGGCCTTCTGCCCTAAAAATACAAAAATCCGACCCTTGCTACATATTAACTCCCAAGCTAGGAAGTTCATTAAATAGCATGGGTCGGATTTTCAGCAAGCACCACTTAGCGTTTTTTTTTAAGCGGGAGGCCAGGACGCATTTATGCGATATGTACGTTTTTGTCTAAGTAGAAAAGTAGTAACATAATGAGCATCAGTAAAAAAAAAAAAAAAAAAGAACATGTGATTTATTTTTAGTACATTTTATACTAGCCACTGCGAAAGATGGCGTAAAATTTGTATTTTACAAAATAAATTTAATCCCACCCAATTGAAAAATTCAAAAAATCAGGGAATTATCAAATTTTAATGAAATTTTCAGTGTTGATTTATCAATGAATTAATTTCATAATGCATCCGTTATCTTATTTCAAAACTTTCTGATTTTTTTCAGGTCACTTAACGTTGCCCTCCCTAATTTTGGGGGTGCAAAATATAGGTTGGGTTATATACTTTCGAATCTACATACAGTATAAATCAAAAGACCGAAGGTGTGAATAGAAGAAAAAAAATAAGGGAATTAATCTGGTAGAAAATAAGTACTGAAAATCGGAAAATTAAATGTAAATAAAAAGTAAAAAAATGATTTTTGGAGAATGTTTTTATTTTTTTAATACTCTTTTTGATAAGACGAGGAAGGGGGTCTCGATTTTCAATAGAGGTTTCTACAAAAAATTATTTGATAACAATAATATACTAAAGTAGTTATTAAATGAATATATGTTTTTAGAATCTAAGAATATAATATTTGGAACTTAAGATTAGGCGTTTCATAATTTAAATGCATTTTATTTATTAGTTAGATATGATGAATTACTTCTGCTATTGTAGGCAGCAAGGGTAATATTTATTTTAAAGAATCAAAATCATCAAAATCAAATAATTCCCAGATTTTTAATAATTGTTTTTCATCAACAACGATCTCACATACAAAGATAGGTCACGTGACATTTTCTCTCGGTCATTTCTTTTTTGTAAACAAATTCACAAGAATTTTTTAGATCGTCATTTTTTTCTGCGTGTTTAGACCAAAAAGAAAAAAGCTATTTCATTTAAAAGTTATCAATTCTTCTGTAAGTAAAAAAAAAAGTAAAATCAACGGGGCAGCCTAAAGTCGGTATCAGCCAGTCAGCGAGGGAGTCTATCCCCTTTTCAATAGCGCTAGACCGAGGAGATTGTTTTAGCATCTGAGGTGGAGCGCCACACCTACGATCAGCTCCTTACTTTACAGCACATATCCCTGTGCTACTCATTCGCTGAGTTGGCGAGGACCGGTATCGAACTAGGAATCTTGTGTTTTCTAGCCGCAAGGTTCCTAGTTCGATACCGGTCCTCGCCAACAATTGTAATTGAGTGTATTTGTTGTTGTTTTTTTTTTGTTTAAAGTTCAATAACACCAAGTAATTATTTATTAAACTCAGTTTCGGTAAAACCAATATGCAAATTAACCACACCATATATTTTGTAAACTTTTATTTCTTAGTGATATATAAGACAAATAACAGGAGTAAAACGCACTAATAACATGGACGCTTTCAAGGTAAATCTAACTCATATTTTCATAGAGACATCGTTAATAAATAAGATATATTCTGTGTATTAATGATTTTGACTACAGAATAAATATTCTTTGATAAACATAATAAATTCCTGAGGGTATTGTCACGTACGCAGTGAGGTAGATTCGGTTACAGAGATACAGAAAACAAATCTCCATTATGATAAGATAATACCTGTACCATTCGATAAGAAGCATCCCCAAATCATTATACTACTGTGTATAATGAGAATTTTGCTGATATATTATCAGGAATTAAGCATTCGCTATAATAAAAGGTTACATTTACTTAACTGTAAAGAGACACGGCAGATAAGGCAAAGTAAACTGACAGGTGTTCGCAACAGCAAAGGGCTAATCAGCAAAAAAGGGAAAATATACAATGGGAACACATCACAAGATAATTAGAAAAGATAGAAGAAAATGATAATCGCGAACGAGCCACATAGGCCATAATCACTTCCCAAAACATCGATACCAACTTTAATTAGAAAGAAAGAAACTATATCAGAGAAAGGAACAAGATTGCAGTGCACAAACGAAATGAATTAAGTAAACTTGCTCATAGTGTTATATACACAAATATAGATATCTCCCGATTCGCTAAGTCACCAATTCAAGTCACACACACACTGCAATAAAAAGAATGCCAACAGGATGTGAACAGGTCGAGGTTTAAAATCAACTGAACAAAACTCGTCTCTGCGCACCCAGGCTCCGCACACAAGAAAATCTTGAAAAATAAATAAAACCAGAATTCGCATTTTTCGTCTAATCTGAGACACTCCCGGCAAAAATAAAAAGATGTTGAGTTGATCCAAATTCCACTGACCATAAACTATTTAAGAGCCGGCTTTTGAAGACAACGCCAGAGATACCCAGGGCAGCCGACCAGTCCACATCGCAAGTGAAGCCGACGACACGAAACTCTACACCTCAAGTCAGCCGACCTATATCTCTCAACTACCCCCGAACCTCATGATCCTGACCGACCGGTACTCTTAAGGGGGCGAACGACTACTAACCCTATATCTTCAATTTACCCAAACTGACCCTTACTACCGACCGAAACTCTTAAGGGGACGAACGACTACGAAATCCTATATCCTCTTCTTAAACCAAACTATGGCGACTATCATCAGAAATCCCGACTACCAACTCGCTTCGGCTACGACTACTAACATCGGATCTTCTGCCCACATCAACCAACTTCTGACTACTATCACTGGGACTTCTACATACATCACCACCTCCATTACAACCTTCTCAACCACCGAACACCAAGCGTCCTGCAGACATTGCTACTCACACCACACCGACTATCACCAATATCGGACATTCTTCTTAGCCCATTTCAACCGTGTAACCTTTGTGTTTTTAATACATTGTTAACTTAAAATCCGTGTTTGTTTTTTCCTTGCCACCATACACTTCATACTAACACTGTTTATTAAGACCCTCAACCACCACCTTCTATTACTACAACATTGTTAACTTAAAATCTGTGTTTGTTTTTTTCCTTGCCACCATACACTTCATACTAACACTGTTTATTACAATAGGTAACTCCAAAGAGGGATCTGAAATTATTCCCTAGACCATATATCTTAGCATAAAAGTATGGCTTGCTCATCATGGCGTAGGGTGGGCAACGTTTTTGTGGAAGATAGGTGGTTGCTCATAAACAATTTTTCATACACCATGTTGTTGATCTTTTTCCAGAGGAAGAACTACATTCAACTGAAATTGAAGGGGGGTACCCCTGGTGGAGTCGCTTGCGTTGTGGACTGCGATATCGTAGTAAGCGAGTTTGAACACCAGTCGCACTATTCCCTTCTCTTTTTTACAAATTCCCATGTGAAAAGTATAAAAAAACCCATTACTGATCTAATACAAGGATGGCATTCGCATTAAATAATCCATGAAGGTTGATACGCCCTTAGACAAAGGAACCAAACCAAACTACGCAAATTAAAACGAGAGTCGTCGCAGATGTTGATTAGATTCAAGAAAGCGTGAAACTCTAGATCTGGGTTTTGTTTCTCCTAAGAAATTTTATAAGTTTTAATCCCAATACCATTCTTCTATAGTGGTTGTCAACCAAGTGTAGAGAGTCACTTCTACACTGCTGTCTGACCGGAGTAAAGGGAAGGACAGATGTAGGTATCGAACCAGTTCACCAAGGGCAGGATGTGACACAATGTTTCAAGTATGGGACATCCGGCGAGGATCGAACTTGCTCTTCAGAAGTAATGGACCTGTAAGACTACATTTTTAATCATTACATCACCATCGGACACCCAGTGTATGTTTCTGTGGAAGTAATTACCCAACTCTTTCGCCTCAGGTAGGATGTGACACAAAGTCACAAGTATGCGATATCCAGCGAGGATCGAACCATCTCTTCAGTAATAAATGGATCTTCGAGACTAACTTACTAAACATTACATCACAATGGGACGCCCAAAGAAGAGGCTAGGTAGATATTTAGCCAATCAGATCGGGCAGGATATGACGTGACACATGGTCGAATGTATAGGGCATACTTATATAGGTCTTTACCCAACACATTCGCCACGGATAGGATGTGACACAAAGTCCCGTGTATGCGACATCCAGTCAGGATCAAACTTACTCTCAAAAAGAAATGGATATGCAAAGCTATCTTGCTAACTTAAGACTAAAAACATCTTTTTGTTTTTATTTTATATGCATTGTAATTGCCTTCCAATCATATATATATATATATATATATATATATATATATATATATATATATATATATATATTTCTTTTTTTTCGGAAAATTTTCACCTAAAACATAATAATTTATTAAAACATGATAATATGTATGGCGATAAACTGGTGATTGAATAAAATAAATTAGGATTGAAGATCTACATAAAAAATATATTCGTTTCGACTTTTATTAGGGAATCGTTTGATAGATGAATACGATCCTTTCTGAAATATGCATAAAAAAGGGGGTTTATTGAAATTCAATAAAGGAACGAATGTTCCAAGAATTTTAAAATAGGGAAATATCGACCGACAGGTGTTTCTATTTAGTTCTTATTGTTACATTTATTTTAACAAATATATTTTACATTTTTTGTTTAGAAAGCCGAATAGATTTATTTTCAAATGTTTTTTAGCATTTCTTTTTTTCAAGGTTAAAGAAATAGTAGAGAAAATTATTTAAAAAAATAAGAAAAATGACAATGCTTCTTGTGTTACGAAGCTAAAAGAATTCTTTTTCATATTCTTTCATTACCAGAATTCTGAATGTACGATCCTGTTGCTATATCAACCAGAAATGTTTCCATGGAAACCAAAATCATCAGTACTCTCAGTATAAAATGAGAATAACTCTAAATTTCAACTTTCTTTTTTTGTGATGATTACATGATGTATATATTTACCAAACCCTCCACAAGAGCAGGATGTGACACAAGGTCAATTTCTTAAGCAGAGTTTAGCAGGTTTCAGAGAATTCAGACTTTTCCTTCTTCTAGTCTGGTTGACTAACCAAAGTTGAAAAGCCCAGTTTGCCCTACTATTTACCAATATCTGAAGGGAGAATAATTGGATCCATATTCTATATGAAAGGCAAACAGCCTTGTCCAGGATTTAAACTCGTCTCGTCGTGCCCATTTATTATGACAATAACCATTACACCACGTGCCTCCGTACAAATATTTACATGATATAGTCAGTCTCCGAATCGTTTTGCCGTATACTGAAACACAGTGCCGTGGAACACTTATCACCTCAAACGTAATCGTTCATGTTATCAAGCCAACCAGTGGCGGCTTGTGATATAGACGTCTGAGGTTGCTGTTTCAGAAAATGTATTTTTTAAAAACATATAATATGGTTGTTTGTTTGTCTGGTTGGTAAGTTGATTGTATTTTACGGCATGTCAACCCTTGTTGGGTTATTTCATGCCAAAGACAATTTTATTTTATTCATTCTTGTTGATATTCCATTTTAAAATTTAAACCTTTTCAACACGTTTTTATATTTAGCCCATGGAATACAATAAAAAAGGAGTTGGTGTTTTCAAAAAGAACAACGGGGGAATATGGTCGGGACAATCATAATAATACGTTGAATTCAAAAAATAATAATAATACGTTGAAATCAAAAAATAAGCGTTCGTGATGTAGTTGATATTCTCGAGAGAATATCAACTACATCACGAACGCTTAATCTAAATGTTATTCAAAAATACTCTTACGATATAAAATACAATAATCAAACAGTTTATCGTAAAAAATATAATATCGTTGTTAATTACTTTGTTGTTAGTATAGGGGAACTATTCAAACGAATTATCCCAAAAAAAAATTCTATGTTTTGTAAAATAACATATACGAGCAATATTCAAGGGAATCTTATACCATTATTACCGGTGGGAAGTGCGTGGGGTAATAGTTAAAGTAATGGGAAATGGACTCAAATCCTGGACGTGGTAATTGCATTTCACTTAGCGCTAATACCTTCGGTAAAGGTATGAATCCTACTCTCCCTCCAGCTATGGATAAATACTAGGGCAAACTGGACTCTTCAACCTTGGTTAGGCAACCGGTCTAGGAGAAGGAAAACTGTGAACTAAAACCTGTTGACACTTTGAATTCAAACCTGTTGAACTCCGCTTAAGAAATTGACCTTGTGTCACATCCTGCTCGTGTGGAGGGTTTGGTAAATATATATACCATTATTACCGGGTACTTCAGCTTATTCATATCTATCTATCTATCTATTTCTTTATATATATATATTATATATATATATATATGGTTTTTATGGTAAAATGAAGAAATATGTAGATACCTAATTCTTTCATAGATTTTCAGACATATCCATACATTCTTTTTGTCTTTGACAGAACATAACAATAATTCTATCTTATCCTTAGTTTAGTTTGCAAGTATTTCTGAACATAAACTACAAAAGGCAGAATAATATCTTGTTTTTGATGGGGAGCAGCAAGGTGGATGTAAAGCAAGGCAGATGAATCCAAATTCGAATCAACGGCAAGCTTCAACAGATCCTAGTTCAATGACCAAGATCAAAAGATTCAGTCAGTAAACTTCTCTCGAAGGATGGCGGCTATTGATGAGTAAAAAAAACCCAAAAATTCCCACAAAAAAACCCGAAAGATACCATGACTAAAAACGAAACCAAACTTCAAAACACTTCACACAGATTTTAAAAATGGCACCTTCTGCAGAGGTTATAGCTTTGGCCCCAGTGTTCGAAAAATCAGCTACAGAGCTCAAACACACACAGATGTAAATCAAACTTAAAAAGAGAGGCCAACAATTCAACATTAAATCCGTGTTGTCATATATATATATATACACACACACACCACACACACACACACACACACATATATATATATATATATATATATATATTATATATATATATATATATATATATAAAAGGGTTTTGTAATTTACTTGAAGCATTGTGTATATATTGGTTTGTTGGTTGGTTTTCCCATCATCAGAAGAATTTTTCTGATGATGGGAATTTTTGTCCCGAAATATTGAGAAATAAAATGACAGGTTAACAAAAAACATCATAGTTACCTTCTTTTTTTCTTTACACTCGCATTGTGACAGCCTTCAAAACCAACCAACAAACCAATATATATACATATATATATATATATATATATAGATATATGTATACTATACTATACCAAACTTGTTGGTAAATCCTCGCGGTGAGAAAAAAAAAACAGAAATAGTTTGATTGTAAAAATATACTACCAAACATCACCCGGGGAGAAAAAAAAATTGGAAAAAAAGAAAAGACCAAGAGTCGGATCTTAGCCCTGAAGAGCATTAAGCAAAACTTTAGTAGGTTTATCTGACTCATTAGATTTATCTTTATATATATATATATATATGTGTGTGTGTGTGTGTGTGTGTGTGTGTGTGTGTGTATGTGTGTGTATATATATTTGTAGAACTTTCTAAAAAACATACCGATGACCTAATTATGAAACTAGTTGAGAACAATCAAAAAATAAAATAAATATTCCTGTTTGTCCTTTCACTTATTGTTCCTCTAGTATATATATATATATATATATATATATATATATATATATATATATATATATTTCTAGGTTGCTCAAATATTCCTGTACAGAGATGGGTGAAATGCGTAATGAGAAAACAACTTTTTATGGTACATGAATGAATATGGAGATATCTTATTTTTCACAGATTTTCAGACATCCATAAATTCTTTTAAACTTTGATCAGAACATCATCTCAATCAGCATTTCATCTTGTCCTCAGATAAGAATCATCTTCAAGACTTTCCGAAGGTAAACTACAAAAGGCGTGTTTGAATTCCAGTCACGCTATTACATTTCATTTTACCGTTCGAAAAGGCATGAACACCTTCATCCCTCCGGTCCACTTTTGACTTGGACTGTAGAATACACCGACTGTACCTCTGCAGAGGGGTGAAATTCTCTCAACGGAGTGACATGTTGGTCGTGGGGGACGATCCGTAATGCTTAAGGATAAAATCCTAGCACCTATATGATTGTCTTAGCAGATGGAGGTGCGCGGTCTAATGGTTAGAGTCGTAGGAAATGGACTCGTCAACGCGAGTTCAATTCCTGGATGAAGATGTTGGAATTTCACATGGCGCTAATACCCTTGGGGAAGGTATGAATCGAAATTCTCCCTCTGGGTAAATAGCAGGGCAGGCTGGACTCTTTAACCATGGTAAGGTAACCAGTCTAGGAGAAGGAAAACTCTGAATTCAAACCTGTTAAATTCCGCTTAAGAACTTGACCTTGTGTCGCATCCTGCTCGTGTAGAAGGGTTGGTAAATATATATATGATTGTCTTAGCTCTATTACTCTTATAGCAAATCCCCAATTTTTAAAATCATATATGTGCTAGAAGGTGGTGGATGAGGGTCTTAAGTGTTCTGGGTATGACGTTAAACTGCATCTAGTGGCGAGGTTCCAATTCTGGAGATCTGGGGAGTTTGAAGTACCCTTTCATCACCATTACTCCCAGATCCACTCTAACCCGGGGTGGTAGTACCTGTTAGGGTCTCATCTATGGGTTAAATAGAAAAAATGAGTTTTAAATATTGTGTTTAAAAATCCATTTTAATTTTTAAAAAAATTGAATGAATAATCAAGAATGAATAAAATAACAAAGGTTTACATACCGTAAAATACACCTAACTAACCACCCATCATCCCTTCAGATATTGGTAAAATAGTACCACTACGGTTCTTCTACGAGAAGGACTTTGGAATTGAATAATCCACAACGGTTGATATGCGATTAACCAAACTAAGCTGGAAGCTGTTGGGCAGGAAACGATTAAGCGTCCTTCCTCTCACCCCATAGCTCGTAGATATAACTGGTATCAATTAATTCCGATACCAAGATTACGTGAATATTAATATTGAATGTGTGGCGCCATTTTTGACGGCACGCGTAAACTATTTATCAATTACTGACAGTGCTTCATCTAATAAAAATTCAATATAAGTATAATAATTCTTATATCCGAGTCTATCTATTACAAAAAATATTGCTTTGAAATTTCCTTCGATGATTTGTTTTTTACACAGGATGAAATTTATGAAAATCAAATTAGATTTTCTAAACTATATATGATTTTTTTTCTTCTCAAGGCTGCCATCACCCGACATTTTTTTTTTTATTGAACTTACCTAATTGAATAAAATCCCATTTTTTTTTAAAGAACGAGAGTCGCTTTCTGACAACTAACCTAAAAGAATTAACAATAAATAAGAAATTTAAACAATATATTGATTATCCGTTTCTAACCCTCCTCCTGTATGGTGGGGGGTGTAGAATCAGTCGAATGTTCCTCTGCAAATGCTAAGACCCCCTCACTCACCGTAATGGGACCACCTTATTGGCGTGGTTGACGATCCGTGATGTTTAAGGACGGAATGGTGGCTGAGCAGTCCATGACATGCAACACTCCACTTTGGCCCTTACTCAGGCTAAACGGTCTGAGTGCCCCCCCCCCCTGCGATCAATCAGCTACTCACGTCGTGCTCTAGCATCTATACAATTGTATCGACTGTATTGCTCTTATGGCAAAACCCAACCCTTTTTTTATCATACATGTGCTAGATGGCGGTGACTGAAGGACGTCGTGTTCTCTATAGGACGTCAAACTGCATCTAGAAGTGAGATAAAAATTCTAGAGCTCTGAGGAGTGTGGAGTAGTGTTGTTGTAAAGTGGCTTCAAATTCACGACGTTAAATTCGTGTATGTTAGTACTGGGGTTTTCACTGTACCCAAAGCGATGTATGTTAGTAGTCAGCTACGACCGACTACTAGACTTCAATAAACAACAGATACGTATGTACAAAGAGAGGACCCTTCTTTATTTTCTTCGGTGTGTGGGTGGTGAAGGCGCAGATCTTACAATGAGTGCCGAGGGGTGTTTTCTGACGGGAGACGTGAAGTGTCCTTTCGGCTACCGGTTGGCGTCTCTGGCTTATTGTACTGACGACACGCCTACGCATCTTTATCTTTTGATCTGATAACGGACGTTTGTTATATATTTCTTTATCTTCACCCTGCTTCCTTGACCGGAAAGCCTCGCTTTCGTTTTCCCTTTTTTTATATATTTTTATATTTCTCTTTGTCTTTTTTTTCCGGAAGCTTCGTTTTCCGACGAGGACAATACAACAGCAGCCCTTCATTGCCACTCTGATCTGGAATTATAGTATCTATTAGTGCTCGTCTATGGTTAAATAGTTTAAAGTGTTTTAAAAAGGTGATTACAAGAAGAAATTGAGTTTTTAAAAAAATAGAATACCAAACTAGAATGAATAAAAAAAAAAACGCTTACATTATGACGAAAGCGTTTTTGTTTTATTCATTCTTGTTTGGTATTCTATTTTTTAAAAACTCAATTTCTTCTTGTAATCAACTTTTTAAAACACTTTAAACTATTTAACCCATCAATATGATGAAATTTACAACCAGCCAACCAGCCAACAGATTAACCAAGTTTCTAAATAACTTAATATGTACGTTCTACAACGATTTCCGGGCTGTTTTAGCTCAGTCACTAGAACAGTCACCTAGGAAACTCAACACACACACACACACACACACACACACACACACACACACACACACACACACATATATATATATATATATATATATGTTGTAGATTTTGCGTCTCCGTATGCTTCTGGTGCGTATATGTATTTGAGATGTATTTTAGTATTTGTATCCGTTGTTGGAAATACGTATACCAGGTTTGGGCATAGGTGTGAAGCATTAACGTACTATATTATGCTAATGTTGTTACCATAATATGTTAGTTAAGGAATAAATATCAGAAAACTCTGTAGTTTTTTTTTAGTTTTTTTTTATTTAGACGAGTGGTGAATTTTCAGGACAGTCACGTCCTTTCTTCCTGACGTGAATTGTAGTAGTGATCATGTACCGGACAAGCAGCCACAGATCACTACTACAATTCACGGTCAGAAAGAAAGGACGTAACTGTCCTGAAAATTCACCACTCGTCTAAATACAAAAAACTAAAAAAAAAACTACAGAATTTTCTGATATTTATTCCTTAACTAACATATTATGGTAACAACATTAGCATAATATAGTACGTTAATGCTTCACACCTATGCCCAAACCTGGTATATGTATTTCCAACAACGGATACAGATACAAAAATACATCTCAAATATATATATATATATATATATATATATATATATATATATATATATCGGCGTCATTTTGTCGGTATGCGTAAATAAAGTTAATATTGATAGACTGTTTTATCTAATAAGATTTCAACATCAGAAACTTTTACGGGTTTATATATTATAATCCCGATTTTAAAGAAAATAAAAATAGGCAAACTCTGAATTTATATATACTAAAATATATTACCTTTAAATTTCCTCCAATATATCTATCAATATTTCATTGGACGAAATTTATGAAAACCAAATTAGATTGTACAGACTAAATATATATTTGTTTTTCTTCTTAAGTCTGTCATCTCTGAACATTTTTCGCAAACTTTACCTAATTGAATAAATTCCCCGTTAGTTTTAAATCAGAATTTATTTCTGGCACCAAATCTAACAGATTTAGCTTAAATATCTGAAACACGTGTCGTAAATGTAAAATGATAATAAAAAAAATAAAAATAAAAAAACATAATCAATTTTGCGGACATTCTTTTTTATAAAATATTAAATTTTCTCCCGTTGTACCCGTAACAACACTTTATATATATATATATATATATATATATATATATATATATAATATATATATATCAGCAGCAGCAGCAGCATCGCAGTCTCGAAAAAAAACATAGGTTAAGTGTGCCCTTGCATTAAGTGATTCTTTAACGGTAACATATATATATATATATATATATATATATATATATATATATATATATATATATATATGAAATGTTAATTTTCTTCTATACTAAACCTTTGTATACAACACGTGAATTTTCAATTGTCGAGAAATACTTTTTAAATTCTTCTTTTAATAAGTCGTGAAGCAGCAACGTTGTTAAACAATTCATAGGTAGCTTATTAATCATGTATGGTAAGTGTAAAAAGTAACTGACACTTTATAACCCTGTATTGAATCTCTTCCGGTTCGCCAAAGCAAGCCGTTGGGAAGTAGCTCGGGAAGTCTAATTTTGGCTGGGCGTTGAAGACGACAGACGGTAATGGTGCTCATTCCGTTGAAGCCATATTCTCACACGCGTGTTTGATTTACAGAAGATCCAGCTAAGATAACATCTACCAGCACAGATTAAGCAACCCAGCCAGTATCCTAGACCATCCCAGAGTTAGCCAGAGATCCAGCCCAAGCATAATAGAATAAGCAGAGGCTAAGCATCCAAGATAAGTATATACGTGTACAACCACGGGTATGCAGGTATACTCTACTATTATATCATGTACGTAAGTTACTCACGATTGATTATGCTATGTAACACCGTGTATGTCTATTAATGTCTTCCAAGTCCTCAAATCTTACCCTTAAGATGCATTTGTTACATAATTATTAGATACCTAATATTTATGGCAATAGTGTAGAAATCATAATGGCGATTAGTGCAGCTGATGGCCTTGCGAGTGAATGACGACCTGTCTTCCGGCTTAAGGATAATAAGTAACTCAGTCAGTGAGCCAGTAGAAGCCGAGCTCGTAGGATGTAAGGATCTGCGCAGACGTCTGGTTTGGGGATCAAATAGTGGGAAAATCACCCTACAGGGAAACACCTGTAAAGCCAACTGCCACCTATCACACAAAATATCTGAGTCAGACGATCAAGATATGCAGAGTACTGCTAGAGAAGCAAGGTCGAACTGAGAAGCGACGTTCTCCTATGGAACCAGCACATGGACACACCAGTTAGAGCCGCCAAGCAAAGATCTACACTGACCAGCTCTGCACGGATACTGGATGCTGCGCAGAGGAACTCCCGTACGCAATGAATGATAGGGACGGTTGGCGAGAGATAATCATGGTTATCCGTGCTACTAGCGTGACACGATGAGGATGAATGAGGATGATAATGATGATAATGATGATGATGATACCTGTTATTTAAGAATACCCGATTAATTGGTCGATAACCAGTTGACAAACAGTAACACGAAGCGATACAAAGATGCTCATTTTAAACGCATTATCAAATCTCCTGATGAATTAAAACGCTGAGTTATGTAACTTTTATTCAATTCTAATCTTCTGTAAACCACATCAACCAGAGATAAAAGCATGTTTAACCACTGTAAACCTATGCGTTTGAGTCGAAAACAAGAAACAAAAAAAAAAAAGAAGAGACCAAAACGAGGCTCATGTAATGATATATTCAATAGCGTAGGCAAGAGAATTACATAGTGGTGCATTTAGAGAGACAGGTCAATATGACACGTGGTCAAATGAGGACAAAGCACGCAATCTGTGTTTTAAGTGAATATCAACATTACATTGCTTTGCCGATAAAAAAAGAAGGTTATATGAAAGTGACCCGCCAGTCAGCCATAGTGGACAGCGATTAAGTAACTGATAAGCTTGTGTGTGTGTGTGTGTGTGTGTGTGTGTGTGTGTGTGTGTGTTCATGTGTGTGTGAGCGTGTGAGAGAGAGAGAGAGAGAGAGAGAGAGAGAGAGAGAGAGAGAGAGAGAGAGAGAGAGAGAGAATGTGCGTGTATATTAAATCATTGCGTTTTGTTTTGTGCAGGCGAAGATGATTAGATGACATAGGTTCCTTGTCTGAAACAATCAGACAAGTTATGTCTTGTTTAACTCTTTCGTTGTACAAAAGTATCGTTCATAAATAAGTACACCCTTAGAGATTTCTTTATTATCATATCATTCATGATAATCATTATCAAGTATCAGATAATATATTATGATATATTTTTATATATATCATATTATATACATTATGAATTATTTTTGGGAGAATATGTGCTTAATTGAAGTCGTACCTAATTTTGAAAGTTAATTAATAAATAATTAATTAATTAGGCGGACATAAAATTAATTATCTTTCAAAATTAGGTACGACTTCAATTAAGCACATATTCTCCCAAAAATTGTCGGCTAAAAAAAGCCATATCAAAATGCATCGCTTGTGTATTTACTTCTCATTATGAATTATACATTATAATAACAATTTTATAATCATATATATATATATATATATATATATATATATATATATATTATATATATATATAGAGAGAGAGAGAGAGAGAGAGAGATAGTATTACGGTGTATATAGAAATAACCTACTCAAGTTTCACCATAAATGATCTTCAGGGTTAATTGTAAGGAATTAATCAATATATTGATTAATTTCAGGTAATTGCAGGAGAGAATAATACAATTATTATGTAATTATTTTAATGGTGTTTTTTGTTTAATTCTCCGGCTTTCTTCTTAATTTCTTCTTTTTTTTAAAGAAACGAACTGGAAATGGTCTTACTCGAGCACGAGTTGACAGCCAACAACATAACACTATATATATATATATATGTAAGAATGGAAAGGGAATTGAATCCGACAATATGAGGAAAAAATGAGTAAAGAAAAGAAATGTAGATGGATAAAAATGAATTCAATCGATATCAATTTTAATCGATATCACACACATGTGTTTCGGTCCGTTCATCAAAATGTATACGGATTACGCTATTATTATTAATATAAATATTAATAACATTTATTATTATTAGAAATATTAATAACATTTTATTCTTTGCAATACAAACTGTATCCATCCACCAAAACTTTCAAATTTTTAACGGTCTCAGCGTTCCAAAAATGATTAAACAAATATTCTTTTTTCGAACATTTAAAAATTCTGTTTTGTCTCCAACGGATTTTTCTCTACTCAAAAAATAAAAAAAAAATCACTCTGATGAAGGTTGTAAAAAATCTCTCTGTGTACGGAATATTTTTACATTTTTCCTATTATTATTATTATTATCATTATTTCAACTTCATCTGATTATTTTAATAATAATAATAGCGTAATCCGTATACATTTTGATAAACGGACCGAAACATATGTGTAAGTGATATCGATTAAATTAATTTTTATCCATCTACATTTCTTTTCTTTACTCATTTTTTCCTCATATATATATATTATATATATATATATATATATATATATATATATGTGTGTGTGTGTGTGTGTGTGTGTGTGTGTGTGAGCGTGTTATACAAACTTATACATATATTATATAAATTATATATACCATATGCATAGTACCAACCTTTATAAATATATCCTGGACATTAAAACTAAATATGACATGAATTCTATTATAAAATGGGGAATTATTAAAGGAGTCCTTAATTATAAGTCAGGGGATAAATTCTAGTTTCCCTGTATAGAATAACAGCTAGCTATTGCATGCTATCCCAGTTCTAATGTATTATTGAATCAAAAACGGAATATTTTTAATGGATGTAGGCACAAGTATAAATGACGGCTGGACCGTTAACAGTTCAACTGTGTTCTGCTTTTCTTATATTCGTAAATGCTTCCTTGTGTATATGTATTGGTCTATACCAATCAATTTCAGTCTGAGTTTTCCTGAAGGTCCTTCTTAGTGAAACCTGGGAAGACAATTGTTGATACAATTCGGTTATATATATATATATATATATATATATATATATATATATATATATATATATATATATATAATCAATATTCTAGCAAGTAAAATATGGAAATTAAAAGAAAAAAATAGACCATATAAGATAAAGTGGAGAATATTAGACCATCCCAAATGCTACAGAAATGGTTAAAAAAATGTAATCTATGTGTGACGGAAAAATTCAGGACATTGAAATCCTTAATATTGAATGAAAACAGCCTAAAAAAAAATGAAATATTTAAGGCATGCCCACACAAGAAAAATACTTTCTAAACGCATGGATAAGTGAAACTCACCATCCACCCTAAAATATAAGATTACAACATTTTACAGGATTTTACCATCAGGAAATTTGAATGGGCATAAGTTTCCTTACATATGGCTTTTCGTTTAAGTAATTTTCTGTAAAAGAATGAATTTTGGTGAACAGTTAAAGGGAGATAACTTTGTGAGCATTACATATGTTTGGATTTATATATTTTTCGAATTCATCAGCGTCCAAAAAAAATCAACTGAAATAATTGCAGTCCTCAACAAAAACATAACCGCAAAAAATGTTTTTGCAGAAACACCAGAGGAATTAAAGGTATCCTGACGAGAGCAAAAAGCTTGAAACCTTGGGTAGATGCCCACAAAAAACAGTTATATTTAATAATTAAATAAATAAATAAAGCTCCTACAACTTGTAGTTGAGCACTGTGATTTCCTCATTTCATCTCGAAAAAAATTACCTATCTATCTATCTATCTATCTCTCTTTCTCTCTCTCTCTCTCTCTCTTCTCTCTCTCTCTCTCTCTATATATATATATATATATATATATATATATATATATGAACGGAATGCTGGATGAATCTGTTTGAATTCCACATAGCGCTAATATTCATGGGAAATGTATTTATCCAACTATTCCCTTCCAGTTCTGGGTAAATAGTAGGGTGGACTGGTTCTTTAACCTTGGTATGGCATCCGGTCTAGGAGAAGTAAAACTCTGAATTCAAACCTATTAAACTCCATTTGATAAATTGACCACATGTTGCATCCTACTCATTCGGAGGGGTGGGTATATATATATATATATATATATATATTATATATATATATATATATATGAATGGGTTCAAATCGATGGATAGATAAATATAAATAAATGGCGATACATGAATTGAGTTAGATATGAAAAATCAGCGAGAGGAGAGAGAGAGAGAGAGAGAGAGAGAGAGAGAGAGAGAGAGAGAGAGAGAGAGAGAGAGAGAGAGAGAGATGGAGAATTATTTGGGTCATGGCATGCTTTTTTTTTGCCTGATTTTTGAGGGAGGATGCAGGCCGATCTTATTTGGATTATCGCAGTGGCATAATTTTTCTAATCCTATTCCCGTCATGCACCAGACGAACGGAAGCTGGTAAATATCAAGTTGGATTAATATATTCTCAACAAAGTCGTTCATCTAATCTGCTTCTTATTTTATGATCGAATCAGGATATCCTTACAACGATGAAACAGATGCAAACGATTTGTTCACCATTTGATCTCATGATACCGAGATCGCTAAATCTGAGCATAAAGGTCTGCCTAGATTTGACCTCGTCAACAAGTCTTCACGCACCTCAAGACATTAAAACTTTTTATGATCACGTTATTCTCAAGAGCGACATATTTACGCATGGGAGAAGACGACACGAGCCTCCTGCGGACAATTTCTCAGCGTCTCGCGTTTGTTCAGCGCATTTCTTTCTTTTTTTGTTTTTGTATATGTCTTTCCCGCTCTGCAAATCAAAATGGCGGACGGTTTACGCACGAGTAGCGCGGTAAGAGTATGTGCATAAGAATCGTGCATTTGTTGTTGTCGCCATACCCTTTTTCTTTTTTCTTTTTCACTTGACCTCAGTCCATACACTATGCCAAACGTTGTGCTCTCTGATAGGATTAAAAAGAAAAGAAAAAAATGGGAAATCTCATCAAGCGTGTTTTTTTTATATGTTTTTTATGTTGTATTTATCTTTTTGTTTTTATTTTTCGAACCTTGCAGCGGCCATTTCGAAACCGAGATCATTGAAGCTTGGATAATACGGAATGTCGTAAGCAGCCCACTCAAACGGATGCATATACACAAACGCACCTAGTTGCACTTAGCGTGACGGTTATCGTCGTAGTCGTTCTAAAAACGAATCACGAGGTCGCAAGTATAAGGCAAACTTAGTGAGAAGCAAGCTCATTACTCAATAGTAATTAATCTAAAAGCAGCCGTCGTGTAATGACCATCGTTATAAGAAATGGATTTGGCGACAAGTGTTAAAATCATGAGGGAAAGATCAAATTTCACATAGAGCTAATACCGTTGGGAAAGGTATGCCTCTAACTATACTCTCTCCAGCTATGAATAAATAGAATATCAAACTGGGCTCTAAATATACAGACATATACACACTTCCACCTATCCTCGTAGGTGTTCTAAAAGAGAAACTTATACTTGTCACAAAATCACAAGTATAAGGCACTTAGTGAGGAGCAAACTCATTACTCATTAGTAATTAATTTACAAGACTAGAAGAAGCCGTCGTCTAATGGTTATCGTCGTTCAAACAAGTTCAAATTCTACATGAGGCAGATAGAATTTCACACAGAGCTAATACCGTTTGAAAAGGTATGCATCTAACTATACCCTCTCCAGCCAAGGATAAATACGAAGGGGTGTTGGAATATTTTTATATATAAGGTGTGCTACAATACACCACTTAAATTTATAGACTGGGCGAGGTCACGTCGTTTAAACCTCAGTCAATCAACATCCTGAATACATATCTGATTAACTACTTAATCGCTGATACTTAGATGTCCATTTGCAATCATTAACGAAGGACCTGCAAGACCGAGGATCACCAAATAACAAACAAAGGATACTTTACTAAGGATCGCGTTCTGATTAACACTAAGGATCTCCGCTGGATAGGCGCTCTTGCTTGAAGCCTAAAGGATGGTCACAAAAATCGTAACAAGAAGAGTCAAATATTATTTGCAGTTTCTCCATAACATATATTTATTATTATGACACTGGGTTCTACGCATGTGTATTTATGGTTAAAACTGTTGTGGTCACGTGATCGAAGTTTGAGCCTGATCGCGCCATTTTGCTAGCTATCTTTACAGTATGAATAAGGCCGCTCCACTGGCAATATACACCAAGGAAGTGACCCGATTTCTTTGGTTGGAAGGAGTGTTAGGGGTTGAAATTCATTGGAGGCTCTTAGCACCATACGGGATCATTGCACTACTGCATATAAGTATATATGAGTGGATAGAGAAGTTTAAAAGTGGCCGGACAAGTGGGACGCAGGGAGAGGGAGCTGGACGCCCGTCAACTCCCATCACTATTAGTTGATTCAGCAATCTCTAGAGATGGTAATTGTGAAATGGTTAATTATCACCGATGAAGTAGCTTGTTTTCTAAATATTAGTCATTAAATATTAGCCTATTAAATATTAGCCTATTAAATCATTAAATATTAGCCTATTAAATGTTAGCCTATTAAATCATTAAATATTAGCCTATTAAATCATTAAATATTAGCCTATTAAATGTTAGCCTATTAAATCATTAAATATTAGCCTATTAAATATTAGCCTATTAAATCATTAAATATTAGCCTATTAGATATTAGCCTATTAAATCATGTTAAATATTAGCCCATTAAATCATGCATATTAAATATTAGCCTATTAAATCATGCACGAATAACTCGACTTCCATAAAACAAGAGTGTGGAACATTTTTGAATCTCCCTCGTAGTAGGATAGACTGGGCTCATTAACCATGCGATGACAACCCGTCCAGGAGAAGGAAAACACTGAATTCCAACCTGTTAAACTCCGCTTAAAAATAGAGATCGTGTTGCATCCATTAGGTTATTAGAAAAATATTGTCCCATTTATAGAATAATCTGTTTAAATTCTACAACTGCTTCTAATATATCGTTTTAAATGTAGTTGTATAAGACATTCACATTCCTAATGATGAAGGGATTCTGTTAACTGACTATCACTACTTTCAGGATTTGATTTTAAAGAAGTTTAGTTTTTTTTTCCATGAGTTCAATTTTGCTCATAATTTTGCATCGTCACATGTTTCCAGGATGATACTGCAGAAGCTGAGTAAATTGGGATAAGATACTTTTTCACATCCAAAATTTTATTTTGATCTATCAGTGACCGATTACTATTTGTTCAAGCATCTGGACACTTGATTCATAAAGAAAAAAAAAATTCTCTTCCAAAGAATTAGAAACTGCATTTAATGATTTATTGGCGCCAAAACCTTTAGAATTTTTATGGTACAGAAAGAGATAACCTAGTTAATCGATGGCAGAATTGCTTAGACGTTTAAGGGATCATATTTTGACTCATTGAAACATACTTAATTCCTTAATTCAGGAAGTAAAGTTTGTTCTAAAACCGGACCTTTTTGTAACAACAACAACAACAACAACAACAACAATATATATATATATTAGTAAAGAAATAACAAAAGAATTAGAGATTTTGCTTTATAGTCTATTTCAGGGAGCTTAGACAAAGTGTCTAACTCTCCCGACTGATGAATTCTTTATTACTTTAAAGGCATTTGAAAACAGATTTTTTTTTCTTCTCTGGACTTTTGGATTATATATATATATATATATATATATATATATATATATATATATATATATATAAAATATATATGTAAAATATCATTGATAGACCGTTTATATTTGAGTTAAAGTTGCGTGGACATTAACTCAAATATATATATATATATATATATATATATATATATATATATATATATATATATATATATTTGAGTTAATGTCCACGCAACTTTAACTCAAATATAAACGGTCTATCAATGATATTTTACACTATTTGTTTAGAAATATACCACTCATATTATGTACAAGATACATACACAAACACTCTCTTACACACACATTCATATATATATATATATATATATATATATATATATATATATATATATATATATATATATAAAAGTAAGTAAACAAACAAGGTGTTTATTTTTTATATGGCCTTTTTAGCCGACAATTTTTTGAGGATATGTGCTTAACTGAAGTCATACCTAATTTTGAAAATTAATTAGTAAATAATTAATTTTCAGAATTAGGTATGACTTCAATTAAGCACATACTGAATGAAAAAAGAGAGTAGAGGAAAGATAGAAAGAGATGTTGAGCGCTTGCTAATCTGTTTCAATCGAATATAAGGAAAAGTTGAAAACAAAGACAGAAAGAAAAAAAGTGTTACATATTTAACTATTATGCAATAGCTCTTAAGTAAACATATTAAAAGTTGTAATAATTAAATTTTCATACAGTGTTATATCCACAGGTCTTGCTAGTATTCATTAATTCAGAAATAAAATTGTATTCTTAAATCGGATATTATTTTCCTAACAAACCCGATGTAAACTTTCTGATCAAACACCATTTTAGTCTGAAAACAAAGACATTTATTATAATAGAAAAAAAAACACTTGTAAAGTTTCACGCGTTTCTCAAAAAATAATATTTTCAATATACAGAGAAATACACACTAAATAAAACAGCACTAATCAGGTTAGAAGAGGATTCGTTTTCTGATTTCGTAAAATATCAGACCGAATCGATATTTGCTATAATATTTCGGTCTGAGAGACTGAATGCTAATAAAAAATGTGTTAATAATAATAATAATAATAATAATAATAATAATAATAATAAAATCACTTGATGAAAATGGAAGCTACAAATACTTAGGAATTTTTGAAGCGGACAATATCATGCAAGCAGAAATGAAAGGAAAAGTTAAAAAAGAATACCTCAGGAGAACTAGAAAACTTCTAGAAACCAAACTTAACAGCAGAAATCTGATCAAAGGAATCAATACCTAGGCTGTCCCCATTATAAGATACTCAGGACCATTCTTAAAATGGACAAAAGAAGAACAGACAGATTGACCAAAGGACGAGAAAATTAATGACCATGCACAAGGCTCTCCACCCTAGAGATGATAGAGATAGATTATATGTGTCAAAAAAGGAAGGGGGAAGAGGTCTTGCCAACATAGAGGAATGCTTAGAAACCACAATCCAACAACTTGAAGATTACACAAGAAAGAGCAAAGACAAACTACTTATGGCGGCCAACAATAGTAGGAGCGACAGATGGACAAACAGAAAAACAACAAAGACTAAAAAACAAAAATGGGAAGAAAAACAATTATATGGACGCTTCAAACGACAAATAGAAGAGGTTGCACATGAAAAGACTTGGACATGGTTAAGAAAGGGAAACCTCAAAAGAGAAACTGATCACTTATAATTGCTGCACAAAATAATGCCATAAGGACAAACTATATCAAAGCTAAAATTGATAAGACCCGACAAAATAGTAAATGTAGACTTTGCGGTAATAGAGATGAGACTGTTAACCATATACTCTGCGAATGTAGCAAACTAGCACAACGAGAATACAAAACTAGACACAACTGGGTTGGGAAAGTGATCCACTGGGAATTATGCAAAAAAAAAAGATTTAATTTTGACCATTCAACAAAATGGTATATGCATAAACCAGAATCTGTTCTTGAGAACGAAACGCATAAAATTCTCTGGGACTTTGAGATAAAAACGGATCACCTTATCCCAGCAAGAAGACCAGACATAGTGTTGATAAACAAAAAAGAAAGAACTTGTCAACTGGTGGATTTCGCAGTTCCAGCAGATCACAGGGTGAAGCTGAAGGAAAAAAAATGGACAAATATCTTGACCTTGCCAGAGAACTGAAAAAGTTATGGAATATGAAAGTGAAAGTGATACCAATTGTAGCTGGTGCACTTGGAACAGTCCCAAAAGGATTGGAAAAGGGTCTGGAAAGTTTGGGAATCAGAGGAAGAATTGAAACCATTCAGAACACTGCACTGCTGCAATCTGCCAGAATACTCAGAAGAATCCTGGAGACCTGAGGAGACTTGCTGTCACTCAGATTCTAGTGAAAGACCATCAGCTAATGCTGATGTGAAAACTCAAAAGGAGTAAATAATAAAGTAAATGATGTAACAAAACAAAATTAGGGTGTTTTTGTTTGGGGTGGGGAGGTGGAACGGATTAATGGCATTTTAGTTTATTTCAATGTGGAAAATTGATTTAATATACGAGGAAATTTAGTTATGAGCGTTACGAATTAAACTCTCAAGTCAAGGTATCACTATTATTTTTAGTAGACTTGCTGTAATCCAGTGTAAGAATATTTTTTCTGAAATCATTCAGATTTATTTAAAAAAACAAAACTAGCAGTACCTTTGGACATAAAACAGTATGACAATGTAATTATTACTACGTTTGATATATTTACTTTAGAACTATTGGAAATAATTCAATATGTAGTAAATTAAATCGTTGGGGTGGTCTAAAGTATGTATCAGCGAGACTGCGGGAGAGTCTATACCCTTTTCAATAACGCTGGTTTGAATTCAGAGTTGTGATTGATGAGTATAGGCAATATAGCCATGTGGCTTTTCCTAAGGTGAATGTTGTTTATGATAGAAGTAAGTAAGTTAGTAAAATGATAGTAACGTTAGTAAAGGATGATCTCTTCTAAGCGGCATATATGAGTACGCTGCTACATCGGGCGAGAGGGAGAAAGTGGACATACAAGCAATACGACCCCTCATATACGATTTAACTATTTATTTCTCTTTATGTTCAACTCATAAGAAGGTGTGAGAAATACAACAGTTGGCCATTCGAGCTTATGATAATTATATACGCCAAAACAACAGTTGTGTTAATTAATTATTTTTCTTATTTTTTCCCTACTGCTTTCACTCAGGATTGAACTCGGGTTCCAGAGATAACTGTCACTTAGAACTGTCTTAACCTAACTACCTTATCCCTTCGGCCATGTGTCCAATTTTGGGAACTTATAAACCTAACGTCTTGATTTGGCTAGAATATCTACCTATTTACTTATGTTGATTTTTTACCTAGACTTATATTGTGTTTTTTTTTTGTTGTTTTTTTTACTAATGTACTTATACTAAGTCGTAATGTAGATAAATTTATGTATCTATGATTTAATAAAATTAATGATTCGATTCACTAAATTCTCTCTGTTTATTTTCTTTTTTTTTCCAGTGTACGTCTGTTTCATAATGACTTTCAACGGAACCTCCTTCTTAGCACGAATAATTATACTATAGGGACTTGGCCCCTATATTTTTACGGCATGTGGAATTGAATAAATTAAAATAATTAAGTTTTCTTAAATAATTAGTTTTACAATTGTATGTCATAAGTTTAGAAAGATGTAAACAAAAGAGAATCAAATAAATATTAGTTTAGAAATATTTTAACAACAATAGAAACAATGGTTTAAATTCCATGGGAAAATATGTACGCCATCGGAATGTACCAAAATCATTCGATATTGCATCATTGCAAATCACCTGATATTTGATGAATATTTTAGCTTAATGATCACGTAGACAATGACAAAAAGAAAATTATAAAAAGGCCCATAGAGCTGAAAAACAACAGACAGTGGGAGCTTAAGCTCTTCCCGACTCGATGCTCCTAACTCGACAGTAGGAGCGAAAGTTCTCCCTCAACATCGACACAATGGGGAGAAGTCGCTGCACGAAGACACAAAATGATATATCAGGTTGGTCTCGTATTACGTTTCCAATTCTCTCTCTCTCTCTCTCTCTCTCTCTCTCTCTCTCTCTCGCGCGCGCGCGCGCTCAACAACAACAAATTTCAATCACAAGTTTCAATCACAGACAAAACTGCTACAATGTTGACACAACCAATCGCACAAATATAAACAATACATGTCACACTTGTCACACACAACTATGTACAGACACATACAGTCTGCAACACCACTAAAAGAACAATTGAATATACCAATTGTTAATTAATGTATATAAAGTTTGTTTCTTTTATCAATTTTGTCTTCTTCTTTTGTTTTCTATGGAAACTTCATTTCCGTAGTCTTATACATTTAAATTGTGGGGATCAAAACTCGGATCTTCTTCAACTAAACACTCGCCAAACAGCCACGGTCCCTCCAATACACAACTTTATACACCAAGGTGATAGTTCGGCGTCCCGTCTTGGTTTAATGGTTAGCAAGCTAGACTAGCAGATCCATTTCTACTGAATAGTGAGTTCGATCCTTGCTGAATGCCCCACATTTGCGATCTAGTGTCATATCCTACTCGTGACGAACGAGTTGGGTAATAAAGGGCGTGGTGCAATTGTTAGCAAGCTAGTCAAGCTGATCCTTTTCTACTGAATAACCATTTCAATCCTTGCCGGATTCCCCATACTTGCGAACTTACGAACCCATACTTGCAAACTTGTGTCACATCCTACTCGTGGTGAACGGGTCGGGAAATAAAGGGGCGCCTCAACGTCGTGTAATGGTTAGCAAGCTAATCTCGCAGATTCATTTCTTCTGAATGATTTCAATCCTTGTTGAATGCACCATATTTGCGACTTTCTATCTCATCCCACTTGTAGCGCACGGGTTGGGAAATAAAGGGAGCCGTAACGTGGTGCAATGGTTAGCAAGCTAATCTAACAGATCCATTTCTAATGAATAGCGATTTCAGTCCTTGTTGGATGCCCCATACTTCTGACTTGGTATCTCATACCCCCCCATAGAGAACGTGTTGGGGGAATACCTACACCAACATTAACAGTTGATTACGAGTTTTTGCACAAAAAAAGAAAGTTTTAGACTCCAAAGACAGTGTCACAAATTTTGTTTTGAATCACGGGGAAAAAGGTTGCCCGTTAAAGCCATTGTGAAGATTAGTAAGTAGTCTTTTATATTGCAACCAAGATATTATATACTAGCAGGAGCTGTGATATACCACATCATGATAATGTAACTATTACAACGTTTGATATGTTCATTTAAGAGCAATTGTAAAATAGTTCAATATATAAAAGTATAATAATCTTGATTTAACTCTCTCTCACTCTTTTTCATTCTTTCTTTCTTTTTATATTTTCATTATGTTCGATTGAAACAGATTAGCATTATCACTTCCACGCGCTCACCCACTCTCTCTATCTTTCCCCGACTCTCTTTCTTTCTTTCTTATTATATTCTTTCTGTGGAGCATGTCAATTTTCTTCTCTTTCTTTCTTTCTAATAAAAACGGAATGGTCCATCATTCAGTTGAGGTGACTACAATAATAAGAAATAAGAATTCGGCACATGAGCAACACTAGATAATCAGGAGTTACATTTCTGCATTTAATCTTGGACGGTCTCAATTTTTAACAGATGGTACTGCAAGATGATAACGGTCGTACTTTTAAGGAATACGTGTATCAATATATAGATGATCTTCAGCAAAGTGTAATTTCCGAATTGTTGATGTTTGTTTTTTATTCTAGTGGAATTCAATCCGGAAGGCATCCCAAAAATGGTGTAAACAATAATACGAACTGTAGAAAAAATGTGAACAAGAAGATTTTAGACTGAACAAAGAAAGTCAGGAAAAAAGTTATTCATCAATTTTAAATTATAAGAACCTTAGTAATCGACACTGACGTGTACATCAAGAGTGAAAATTGGTAGAGACGCGTACAGGTTGGTAATTTCAAACCATGACATAGACCAATAGAGTTGTATAACCCCCGGCTACTCATCATCGATATATTAACAACAGGATTGGCTAGCGATCGAATGAGGTTCACACTTCAATATCCACAAAGATTAGACTGGGTTGGACTGGGAAATCTGTAATCATACACACACTCACAGACACACACACAGTATATATATATATATATATATATATATATATATATATATATATATAGTTAAGAAAAAGGAAATGAAATGAAAGGAAATGAATCCGACGATATGAGTATAGATAAAGGATATGAAAACAACACAATATGCTGTTAAAGTGAAAAGATTTTATATCATATTCATAGATAATATTGAACAATATTTCGATTTATAAAAAATGATATTCAGAGCATGTTTATACACCAGCCTTATCAATAGCGGAGACGAAAATATTATGATTATCAACCGTGATATTGTCCTATTCCGCTTTTATCGAAATGATACACTTTGACTTGTAAACGATCTACCGGTTGTTGAACTTTTGAAAATACACATTTCGAAAGGGCCCTTAAGTTTCTCTATCTACTTCCGCCCCTTTTAAGATAACTCGTTTAATTAGCTGATCACCAAATAAAGTATGATATTATTTAAACTTTTATACAAATTTTGTTGTACCAAAAACCTGTTTATATATATGACGATTCTATGCTCACTAGATGCCCCATATTTGCGGCCATTTGTCACATACTGCCCGTATTGAACGGGTCAGATAAATAATTACATATGCTGCAATATTCGTTAGGGATTGCCCAAAATTGCCTGTTAAATGACGTAATCCTACGTTGTGTATATCTCATTATAATGGAGATTATATGTCTGTCTGAAACTGAAACTCAATTTCGTCAGTTATTTACGTTATCCTCTTATTTATTAAATAATGATTACTTAATCTTAAATAGTTTCCTATTCATTAACGATGTCCCTTATTAAAGTTTTGCCAGGTTAGATTTGCCTCAAAACAGCCCATTAAAGCATTTAAAATCATACAATGTGTTTTATATTTCACTATAAAATAAAAGTTCACATAGTATATGGTGTGGATAATTTACATAGTGGTTTAAAAAAAACTGCGATTGATAAATGATTACTTGGTAATATTGATTTCTGATATCATTATTTAATTCTTAAATGTATTAAAAGCAATCCCATGTATATTTTTTTTATATATAATATGTATATTTTTTATATATAAAATGCATATTTAATTTTTCTTAATTTGATATAGTATTCTATTTCATTAAATATTAAATAGTATTCTATTTCATTAAACCTTAAATATTTACGCCCGGGGTGCATATTTTTGCTAGTTCTTTTAAGATTAGTCGACTGCAGGTTTTGGTTGAAATTATACCAGCCACCAGTCATCTCTGCAAAGAAAAAAAAAGACAAAAACGAATTTCAGAAAATACACTTGCAATTTCATTGTTTATTTTTCGTGTTTATCTGGCGACATGTGACACTTCGCAACATGGACTTGGGCGATACTGACAAAGACAAAGTAATTTTTCAAAATTCATTCTATCTCTGAAAGGTCGACTTTGTTGCCCAAGTACAATCGAGGCTGGGCAAATGGAATCGTCGCCGCCCCATTTTTATACATATCAGACTATCTCCAGATTGCTTCCTTGAATATATGGGGTCTGGATTCCGGGAAAAGCACCCACACCTCTTACATGGACAGTAGTAGTCGTAGTAGTAATTGTCATAGTAGTAGTAAAAATTATATCCCATGCATTTTTATTGTAAAATTTATTTCTAATACATTTTTATAGCAACAATAATTTCTATGAATTATAAAATCACTTCCAATATTTTTTTATATTATAATTATTTCCACTGCATTTTTATAGTAACAATCAGTTTTATGCTAACACTCATGTCCAATGCATCTTTACAATAAAAATCATTGCAAATGCATTTTTATATTAAAAAAATAATTTTCAATGCATTTTATAGTAAAAGTCACGTCCAATGCATTTTCATAGAAAAAATACCAATGTATTTTTATAGTAAAAATCAAGGCATTTTATAGTAAAATTTATTTCCAATGACTTTTCATAGTAAGAATAATTTTCTATGCATTTTTATATTAAAAAGTCACTTCCAGCGCATTTTGTCAAATCATTTCCAATGCATTTTATATTAAAATCACTTCCAATGCATTTTATTGTAAAAATCCTTTCTTATGTATTTCTATAGTAAAAATCATTTCCAGTAATTTTTACTTGTAAAAATCATTTTCCAATGTATTTCTATAGTAAAATTCATTTCAGGTGCATTTTTATTGTAAAAATCATTTCCAATGTATTTCTATAGTATAAATGGCTCCCAGTGATTTTTATCATAATGAAAACCACTTCCAATTTATTTTTTATAGTCAAGATAATTTCTAATGCATTCATTGAGCAAACATAATTACAGTCATCTGATTATGAAATTAGTTCTTTCTCATTTATTCATTTGATTTTCAGTCAAAGTTGCCAAAAAAGAAAAATATAATTCAGTTTCATTAATTTCTTGTCTGATGTCGTATATAACTGCATAACATACGAATAAACATAACCAGAAAAGAAGAAAATATCATTGAACTCAATATCCTGTGGGTAAATCATATTTGAATTAACTCCGTCTAATATTGACAGCCCTCACCTAAATCTGGTATGATATCAGCAAAGTTTATTAATGAAAACACCATTGTTATTGGCAAATGTCGAGGCAGACATATGGGGAATTGGTATTGAAGATTCTTCGTGACTCTGTAACAGGCAAAGAGTGGTCTGTTTATATTTCCAAACACAAGTAATGTAGAACATAAATAATAATATCAACCTGGCCAAATTCCATAAACACGGATAAAGTTTTTAGATGTACTGATATTGAAATCGGGAAAAGCTTTCGTCTATTTGTACAGATTTTTCTAATTAAATAAATGCGAAACAATTTGCCAGGGTTATTTTGAACCCTTTTGAAAGTTATATATATATATATATATATATATATATATATACATATATAGTGTAGGATTGTGAATGTTTCAGCTTTTACTGGAACGGTGTGCCAAACACAGTATTATTGGTAAAGTGCTCAATATGAAAGAGAGCTGTTATATAATATAATAAAATAGATATATAAAGGTTTTATATATCTATTTATTTGGTGACAAAGGAACAGTCACAACCATTTTGGTTTCATGCCTCAACAATCATCAGGTGAACTTGTTTCAAATGCCTTTGTTTCAAATGCATTTGAAACAAGTTCACCTGATGATTGTTGACGCATGAAGCCACAATGGTTGTGACTGTCCCTTTGTCACCAAATAAATAGATATGTAAAACCTTTATACATTTATTATATTATATTATATTATATATATATATATATATATATATATATATATATATATATATACAGTCACAACCATTATATATATATATATATATATATATATATATATATATATATATACAGCGCTATTGAAAAGGGGATAGACTCTCTCGCTGACTGGCTAATACCAACTTTAGGCCGCCCCGTCGACTTTACTTTACTTAATATATATATATATATATACAGAAAAATAATCGAAATGAATCCGACGGTTATGTTGAAAAGATAATTGGAGGAATAATGTGTATACTTTGGTATGGATGAAATCTATTCTTATTTGTGAAAACAATTGTTTTCTTTGATCAAAACACCCTGTCCTGAAGATGATCTCTTATTTGCATGCCTGATATTTTGTTTCTATTATTCTATTCTACTTTATATCTAAAATAAGTTTAAATTGAATACCATGTGTGTAGACGATTTGGTCTGTTTTGTTTTACGGCATATCAACCTCAGTGGGTCATTTAATGCCGACAAAGCTGTGAAATAAATCAATTCTTAATGGATAATACAATTTTTTATAAATACATTTTTCTATTTAACCCATAGATGGGGTGTGTAGACGAATTTTCATCAAAACACGTGTCGACAAAAAACAATAATATTTTCCCATTTAATAAATGCGAAATTTTCCCAGAATACTTTAAACTGTCTCGAAAGTTTATATATATATATATATATATATATATATATATATATATATATATATATATATATATTAAAGGAAAAAAGTGACAAGTCAGACAGGAATATTTCTTTCATGTTATTTATTTTTAAATTGTTCTCAACGAATTTCGACCTTAGGTCAATCGTCAGGAGAAAATTTCTTGTGAAAGAAATTGCTTTCAGAAAGTTTTCAAAGTGGTTGACAAGTCACAAAAAGATTTAGGCGGAAAAATTAACTAGTAAAAGTGACAAGTCTTAAATTAGCATATAGTTGAGCTAGAAAGCCATTTAAAAATTGTACAATCAATTTTTTTGATGAAACTGTCAGCTTCCAAAATTGTAACATATCACCAAAAATGATAAAAACAACATATAAAAAAATTAGTGTTTGCCCCCAAAATCAGAATTAAGAATATGCCCATGTCCTGTTACACTAATGATATTCAAAAATAGTCTATGTCTGGTCCTAGCCAACTCTGGAGTTTACAGAATATTATTGGCATTCATGAACTTTTAGTACTTAATCTATACATATATAAAGGACAGTTTTGTATATATATATATATATATATATATATATATATATATATATATATATATATATATATATATATAATGAATAGTGAATGAAAAAATGAGAAAAGTATTTGCATGGAAAGGTGCTCAATGCTAATAAAGCAGAGCAGATTTATAATTAATGGTGATATTATGATTTCACACTCATAACTTAAAGTTTCTTGGTAATCCAATCAACAGATGAGAAGTGGTTGAGATGTCAAAAACCAGTCGTGGTTTTTGACATCTCAACCACTTCTCATCTGTTGATTGGATTACCAAGAAACTTTAAGTTATGAGTGTGAAATCATAATATCACCATTAATTATATATATATATATATATATATATATATATATATGTATATATATATATATATATATATATATAGTATATATAAAAAGATATGAAAACACCACAAAATGCTGTCAAAGGGAAAGCATTTTATAACTTAGCTGATATTGAACAATATTCCGATTTTATGAAAAGCTTAATCGAAATATTGTTCAATATCAGCTAAGTTATAAAATGTTTTCACTTTAACAGCATTTTTTGGTGTTTTCATATCTTTTTATATTTACTCATACCGTCGGATTCATTTCCTTTCTTTTAACTTATATATATATATATGTGTCTGGGGGAAACTATGAAAATAAAACAATTAGCGACAGAGTAAATATATATACACATTCACTGTCACCAGATCTTGCTTTTTGAGCAAAAATAATGAAGGCTTGATTTATATTAGTGAAGATAATTGAAAAAATAACATTTAAATGATAACTGCATAGATTTTTATTTTTTTGCATTTAATATTTTAAGTAGTAGACATTATTTTTTTTCTATTTAGAGTGGCTGGATCAATGCAAGGTCTTTTTTTACATTGGGATTTTAATAAGGCATTTTTCGAGGATCCAACCTTCGATTCAATGATAATGGATCAGTGAGACTAACTTTTTTTTTTACCTCCCCCACTACCCAGGCAACGCCGGGTAGCCGCTTCTAGTGTAGAGCATATCTTGAAACAATAAAAACAAAGCCAACGAAAAACAAATGAAAAAAAAAAACAAAACAAAAAAAGTAAAAAATAAAACAAAAGAATCTAGTTAAACAGCTTTGGTCTGTTGACAACAGATGATCGATAAAACAACAAATGTATATAATTTGATTATTTCCCGTTCATTTCAGATGATATAGCAAAAGAAAAATGAAAGAATGCCAATAATGGTTGGTTGGTTGGTAGTATTTTACGGCATGTCAACCCTTGTTGGGTTATGCCGAAGACATTTTGTTTTATTAATTCTTGATTTTTTTAGAGACATTTTTTGAAAACTCATTTTTTCTATTTAACCCATAGAGGAGACACTAACATATATTTTGCCTCCTTGTCAGAGTGGACCTAGGAGTAATGGCGATAAAGGAGTACTCCACACTCCCCAGAGCTCCAAAATTGGAACTTAACCAGCCAGTAATGGTGACCAGAACTGTATAGTGTTTGTCTGAAAGTCTTGTCACCCCTACATATTTTTAGAGATAAAATCATTACATAATACAATCCCAAATTCTAGGAAGTAATGTAATTTTTAAAGATTTTTAGAGGTGAAATGATTACATAAAATAAATATTTTATTATGAAAAGAAAATATAATGAAAACATTTTGTATAGTTGACATGATGTTTGGATAACCCAGTGAAATATATTCCAGAAAAAATAACAACGATCCCCCTCCTTCCACCCCCCCCCCCAAAAAAAAGAATAAATAAGAAGAAAAAAACAAAAACATAAAAGGAGTATAGTGAAACAGCTCTGGGCTGTTAACAACTTATGACCGATAAAGTAAAGCCAATGATAGAAATATAAAGTTGGCATTTTTCCCTTTTTGTTTTTAGAAGATATTGCAAACAAGATATTGCAATATATATATATATATATGGTTGGCAACCTTCCGTTTATTTTAGACGATGGCGTAGTGTCCATTTTTTTTAAATTTAAATTTTTTATCTACAGCTACGTGAGTGGCTGAACAGACCGATCCTTGAATGGCAGTCTCTGGTGTAGTGGGTGCAAACAAAAGGTGATGCTTTCTGTAGGTGTTGGGGGTGTTGATGTCTCTCCTTCCTTTTAGCTCTCTTTTCTGTGGCGGCTTCTCTGTCCTCTCTTTTTCACTTCTTTTTGTTCCTTGTTTGACGAGGAGGCGCAAGGTCGCACGGTCTTCTGCATAAGTCTCCAACGTGTTTATGTCTATGTGGCATGCCTTCATGTCTCTCTTGCAGACATTTTTGAAGCATAGGCGTGGTCTCCCAGCCGGTCGGGTATCCTACACTAGTTCACCATACAGTAGGTCTTTGAGGATGCGGCCTTTGTCCATCCTCCTGACGTGGCCAAGCCAGCGCAGGCGTCTCTCGCAGGTGATGGTGGGCATGCTGTTTACGTTTGCTTATACGTTATATATATATATATATATATACACCACATATATATATATATAATAAATGTGTGTGTGTGTGTGTGTGCGTGCGCGCGCGTGCGCGTGTGTTATTGAACTTCAACAGGCATTCCAAAAAACTCTGTCGAAGTGCCGAAAGTTCTTGGGATATAAACTTTGGTGGACTAATCCACGGATTTCATCCAAATGTAAAAATGTTAATCAGCGAGCTCGTTAATGAAATTGTTAAACAGGAGGATGACTTTTGTTTAATTTTAAATGTATGAATGAAAGAATAATGCCCCAAAGAACACACACACACACACGCACACACACACACACACACACACACACACACACACACACACACACACACAATGAGTAACCTACTCGAGTTTCATCGATAGATTCTTCAGGGTTACTTTTAAATTAATCGAGTTTAACATGCCCGTTGAAATGGGACTTAAATTTAGTACTATATATATATATATATATATATATATATATATATATATACAAGCAAAACTACCGGTCCATGACCAGACTAAAAAAAATTTTAACACCAAGCAGTGAGTGGGTAAGAAAGAGAATAAGAGGAAAATAATTCATAGAATTAAACATATGTAATCCTTAACTTGAAATGTAATTCTATTTTTCAAAAACTGTTTGAACATGACAAAAACTTAAATTCAGTTCCTAATTGCTTGTTTTTCTTAATTAATTGTTGCATTAAAGTGATAAAAAATATTAATTTGATTTATTTTCTTTTTTCCCTCTAAAAAGTAACATTAAAAGGAGATAAGTATTAAACATGTGTCCTTATTTATTTAGCTCTATCGGCTGAGGCTGTACAATATGCCGAGAGCACCTCTGCTGAGTAAGACCTCCTTCCAATTGGGACACCTGTCGGCAGTATGTAACGACCCTTGGTGTTTACAGAGTAGTCCATGGCATGTACCATTACTTGGGCTAAACGAGCGGTCTCTCCAATGGCAAGACCTAGCACCTATATGACTGTCCCTACCGTATTGCTTTATGGTAAAACTGAATCTAGTGGTGAGGTTCAAATTATAGAGCGCTGGGAAGTGTGGAGTACCCCTTCATTGCCATTACTCCCAGGCTCACATTGATCCGGAATGGCAATACTTGTTAGGTCCTCCAAGTACGACCACCCTAGGTCCCATCTATTGGTTAAATGGGAAAAAAAGGATTTTTAAAAAGTATGCTTAAAAATAAATTAGAAATAATTTGAATAGCCAGTAATTATAAATAAAACAAACATGACTTCAGCATAAATTGTTTTAAAATCTCAATAACGTGTTTGTTTTAGTATGTATTTTTAATTCAGACAAAGCGTCCGTTTTCGTAAATTCTTGGGCAGAATTTAATGTTTAAACTGTATCAATAAGTAATCACATCACATCAAAATATCATTTACTTTTTACTGATGCTCATTATGTTACTACTTTTTGACGTGAACAAAAATTTGACCTTATATAATCGATTTAATTGATTTTAATTTGGTTTTAAAGCAAAAATTGGCGCTTGAATTATTGATACCTAAAAAAATAAATATGAGTATCATTTGCCTTTCTATGACCATATGCTTAGAAGTTCAAAGCCTGTGCCGACGAGTGGGATGGGAAGTTTTTTAAATTTATTTTAAAGTCGTCTTTCTTATTACAGTTGGGAACCTTGCCTTAACCTACTTCAAAGCTTGTGCCGACGGGAGATTGGAAGGTTGGTGCGTCAGCTTAACGTTAGATTTTGTCTTTTCGAAATGAACATTCGTATTTTCTTTCATACAGCGACGGGGTCTTCTATCTGGGAATTTCAAAACTAAACTTGTGTCGCCGTGAGCAGGGTGGGGGTGGAGGGTGTGTATACGTATCTTCTTATTTTTTGTTAATTATTGAATTATATAGCTTAATTATAATAAATCAAAACCCAAATTTTGTGTGTTTCTTAGTTATGAACATATCATTTAAAATGCGAGATTTCAAATCTGTATACCCTCTCATTTGTGAGTTATAAGTCGACACGTATACCAAATTTTCTTTTAAAAATAAATTAATTTTTAATATAAATTTTAAATTTTAAATTTAAATTTGTAGTTTCTGTCTATTTTTTTTATTATTTATTCAGGAACTCCTCCCTGGATTTTGGCGATAGAACCCGATAACAATATATATTCTTAAATTCATTACCCAGTGTACTTGGATTAGTTTATTTCATTTTATTCAAAAATGTTCCCGCAGATCACAAACCCCCGCTGAAGTTTTTTCTTTTCGATTTATTTGAAATTTAAACCAAATGGAAATGACAACATATGATGCCTATTTCCAAAGTTACAATAAATTTCAATGATATTAAGACACCACTATAGTAAACATTTTTGAATTCCATAGCTTGAGTATCAGAATCTCTATTATTTGGGTGTTTCCTATTACTTAAACATTAATAAAAATACTCCTCTCTTATAGAAAATTTAGCTAATTTAGAAATGTTATCTATGAAAAAGCAATAGCCAATTTTGAAATTCTATCTGTGAAAAAGCAATCGGTTCGGGACAACAAGGTTCCGGGTTCAATACCGGCCCTCGCCAACTGAGTGTATGAGTAGCACAGGCATCTGTCTAGAGCTGTTGGTAGGTGCAGTGCTCCACCTTACACGGAAAAAACAATCTCCCTAATTTAGCGCTAGTGAAAAGGGATAGACTCACTCAATGTCTAGCTGATACCGACAATAGGTCACTCCGTCGACTTTACTTTTTTACTTTTTGTTATATTGTTAAAAATAATAATGAAAGTTAAACGAATAGATAGGGGTGACTAGACTTTCGGACCCCTATGTAGAATATGTTCCGAAAACAAAAAACAAAACAAAAAACAAAAAAATGAATCTACGGAAACTGATTTGGTTTGTGATGTAATGAATATGTAAATACCTTGGTGCCCCCTCACTATAATCTGATTGGACAGTGTCATCTATAAATATTCGACACACAAGCACCTAAGCCTACCAGCCTAAACTTACTCGACAGACTACACCACGACTGCTCGGAAGACGTATTGCTATTCGAAGTACCAGCTACTACTGCGATAATATACCAAATACCAACTTCCTAATATATCCCTTAACCCGGATATATCAGTTTGCTGTCAACTCTTGGTCAATAAAGAACAGCAAATGATAAAACAACAAATTTATATAAATTTGGTTATTTTCCATTTATTACTGAAGATATAGTAAACAAATGAAAGAGTGCCAATAACTCTGACAAGGGTTGTAGATATGTTGTGCATTGAATACACAATATTCTAGATTTTTATAATGCTTCAGTTTAGTGTATTATGATTATGACTGAGATGAAATATTAAACTCAAGAATGTTTGAATATGAATTTAATATAAGAAAGACATCGGGTTCCAAAGGGAATATTGATTCATCCTGTAAATAGTTATGCCTTTCTTTTCTTATTGAATCAATGAATTTTCTTTTTCGATGTAATTTTCTCTTAAGTCCTTTGTCATTTCCAAATAAAAAAAAGAAAGAAAGTAGAGAGGAAAATTCTGTCTGATTTGATTAACTTTATTTTTTGGCACACGAAAATTAGTATATCTGCAAGACCGAATCGCCTTTTCATGTGCACATTGAATAAATGGATACCATTGAGATGTAAAATTGTTAACAGTCTGTCATTCTTACTTCATTTCCCGCCATGTTGATGCGGTTTAGAATACGGTGACATATATACCTTGCAGAGGGATTAAACCACAACCATCATAAAAATACAAAATATCCTGAGTATGACACCAAATAGGGTTTGATGCTGTAGCTCTGTTGCATACCCTTCTCATTACTTCTTACTTTCTTCTATTCTTCTTCTGTCGTCTTTGACATCTTACGTCTTTTTCTATGTCTCTTCTAACATCTTGGTCTTCGTCTTGGTGCCTTTGTCTTCTGTTCATCTTTTATCTTAGGTTTTTTTTCTTGGGGACTTCGTCTTGGTGGTCGGTCGCCTTCTTCTGTATCAGTCTTGTTACCAAGACATTCATTAATCACAAGACCGTGTTACTTTTCTTAAACTTTTATTTCCTTAACTAAACATTTCGTATAACTTATCTGACTAACATAGCGCGCGTATGCAGTGAGCTTCAGCTAAGGCAGAAATACCTTATCTACCCGAAGTCTAACTGAAAACTAAGGATCAAACCAGGTCCCACGTGACTTCACGTAATTTGGCGGGCTTTCTTACTATTCCATTGAATATCCTGTGATATGAAAAGGGCAATCCCCTTAGAAATACAGGGGATTGACAATAATCTTATGAAACCGCATAGATTATGTAACATATCAAGTTCTGAGTGGTTTGGCTTCTTTGCTTAAAGTATTGTTGTATACTGGATCATACAGTATTCAGTATGCTAATACATTCAAACTACATGTGCGCCAGATATATAGTAACTCGCAACAGAGTGCTAAAACCTCGAGGTAGACGGTTCGCGTAATGGTTCCGTAATCCTTGCAGTCTCAGTAATCACCCCGATGTTCTAAGACAGTCATGTATAAATAGTCCTGGACCTGCCCATTCACTCTCTACGTTAGGTATACACCAGGAATTGTACAGACGCTTGAATGTGTTAGAATATATCTGTTGCAGCATGGTTGGCGGTTTTGGCGAAGATCGAACTCGCAGCCTTCTGCGAGTAAAGCAGAATTGCAGCACAGTTTTTTTGTGTACTGGATCATTTGCATGCGATGTTTTATACTGGTCATTTGCATGCGATGTTTTATACTGGATCATTTGCATGCGATGTTTGTATACTGGTCATTTGCATGCGATGTGCTATATTAGTACATCTAGTACATGAGACCTTAATATCATTTCACTACCAGTCCTGAAGGAAGTAAAAGTTAGTAAGTTGCATTGTAATTGAAATTTTCTCTTTTGTTAACTGGTTTATTTATGCATTTGTTATATCCTTTGTTTTGTTATATTTTTAGTTTACGGTAAACCACGTCGAATGTATCAAAGACTCAAGGGTACAGAAGACCAATGAATACGTGTGAAAATCAAAAACTACTTTGTTATTCCTAATGCTGGTACAATATCAGTCGATAGTCCGTGGTAACAACCAAAGCAAAACAACAAACAAGAAATTGTACGGTTTAGTTTGATTTCTTTGTTTAATGTTATTCTCTAGATCTATAGAGTGTGGAGTACTCCTTCATTGCCGTTACTACCGGGTTCACTCTGACCAGGAGTGGTAGTACCTGTTAGTGTTACATCTATGGGTCAATTTAGATGTTTAAAAATTCTTATTATTACATGGGAATACTTGATACCATACAACAATTGAGTGTTTCCATTAAGAATAGTTACTTTGTGGCGGCCGGAAGTTATCGCTTCAACAGACAGAAGTCGAATGACAAAAATAAGTAGTTTGCGCATGTGATCGCGCAACCTTAGTAAAAATAAAATTTAAAATAAAATTCGTAAAATTCAACCAATCAGAGGCGTTCCCGCCTAATAAGAAAAATATCAAATAGACCCTTTTTGGAGCCTATGCTGGACTATGCCAGCCTTTCTGATCCTAACCAGAAAGATCTCATTTGCCTAAGGGAATTCACGTCACCCTTTTTAAGAACATTTCGCTTACATGCTGAAGGTATCTATCTATCTCTCTCTTTGAATAACCTGTGCTTTCGGAGATAACCCTTAGATTCATTCAACTTATGCCTGATTGCTTTTGAGTTGACTTTAAACTTTCACCTTTTCTTTCTCACTTTTGAACTGTGAAATACCAGCTTACATTTTACATTTGAACTTAAAAAAAAAGAACTTTGGCGGAACCTCGCCCAGTATTCGATGCTACCTTGTTGTATAAATTTTGTTAATACAATTTTGTTTGTTTAATCCAGAGTTTTGTCTTCTATGCCATTGTGCTTGATTTATTTATGGTCTTTAAATGTTTGAACACTTTTATTGAATATTGACATCAAACATCTCACTTCGACCACCATAACTTGAAGCAATAATTGTTTACTGATGATTATTATTAGTTACTTGAAACTAAACAACTGAATGCAAAAGAATGACATTAACTGATTAGAAATAATTAGCTGAAAACATATTACTATAAGTATTAGATCGTAATTCATGAAAACATAAACTGTGTGCAAATTATCTGTATAATGTAGTAACTAGCAAGACATGTGGATATACCACAGTATGATAATTTAATTATTACGAGGTTTGATACGATTACTTAAGAGCTATTGCATATACTTTAATATGTAAAAAGTATAATAATCTTGATTTAACTCCCACTCTCCCACTTTTTTCCTTCTTTCCTACTTTTCATCTTTTCATTATGTTCGACTGAAATCGATTAGCATTATCGCTTCCAAGCGCTAGCCCCTCTCTCTATCTTTACCCTACTCTCTTTTTTTGTTTGTTTCTTAATATTTTTTCTGTGTAGCATGTCCTTTTTCTCCTCTTTCTATCTTTATAATAAAAACGCAATCGTCCATTATTTAGCTAAGTTGACGACACTGATAAAAAGATGTATTCGGCGAATAAGCACATAAGATAATCAGGATTAAATTTTTGTATTCATCTTGGACGATTTGGAATTTTAACTAGATGGTGTTGCAAGATGATAACGGTCGTGCAGTTAAGGAACGCCGATATTAATAAATAGCTACATGATATCAAATAATTGTGTGCAAAAAGAATCTTAAGAAACGAATGCACAAAAAATGTAAATAAAAATGTAAATGAATGCAATTACCTAATCTCTTGGCTTAAAATAACCCAAGAAGGGCTAACATGCCGTTAAAATTAATCAATCAATCAAGGTTTTATCTTATGACCACATGATTTTTCGAGTACAAATTGTTAGTATTGGATAGAAATACTTTCAACCATACAACGGTCTAACTTTCATTATGTAACTTTGTTGCGTTTCTGTCAACCCGATCAGTTAAATTTCATATATTTTTGTGTATCTATCAATCGTTCTCTCTCTCTCTCTCTCTTTCTCTCTCTCTCTCTCTCTCTCTCTCTCTCTCTCCCTCTCTCTCTCTCTCTTCTCTCTCTATATATATATATATATATATATATCATCATGTCGCGCTTTCAGCGCGGATATCCATGACAAGATGTCATGGATATCTATCGGTGGCTGTTGACTCATCAATAGGCGCTAGTCTAAAAGATGAGGAGCAGTAGTTTCCTAACTGAACTGTTTGATCCTGGCCGTTGACCCGTTTAGGGTTCCTCCGCCCAGCATCATATGAGCCCCGCCATTGTCCCAGTATGGGATCATCTACCGTTTCTCACATCCACGACGCTGCTACCCATGGCCTCCTTTTTACTGACATTCTGGCTTGTTATTTCATTCTTTTGGCTATATTTCGGTCTGTATACTCGTCGCCGTAGAAAATAATTGTAATGCTTTGGTCAACAATTTTTAGCAAGAAAATTCTCGTTCGTTCGGTCGGTCTAGTTTGAATTATTCAAAATAGATTTCGTTAATGTCATTGATAGAATATTTTCCTTGTTAAAGTCGCGAAAATCAACGTCTTTACACTTTGATTTGTCCAATTCAAAATCAAAATTCGATCTATTAATAGATCGAAACACTGCAGCGTCGACCAATAAACTAACCACTTAACTCATTCAAACTTGTGTTTTTTTTGCAATCTTTCTTAATATACTACATACCGTCGGATTCACTTCCTTTATATATATATATATATATATATATATATATATATATATAGAGAGAGAGAGAGAGAGAGAGAGAGAGAGATTGATTGGTATATTTGTATGCAATAAGCTTCCCACACAAGACAATCCCTACCATTCCTCTTTTTTAACTATCCTCCTGAAAAAAGATCAATTAAATCCTCTTCCTATATCTTTCTGTTTTCTTTTCATCTGTTTGTATAGTTTACTTTTCGATTCTTTTTGCTTCATTTTTCTATTTTTCCCCGATTGTGTGAAGTAAATTACAAATAACAGAATTTTCATTAAAGAGAGGATCTATTAGCTATAATCATTTTCTTCACGGAGATTTTGACGGAAAAAGGATGGAGATGGTTGTTTTTTTTTTGTTGTTGTTTCGATTAAGTAATTAGTATTCTATTTTTCAGGTTGACAAACCTAATAGAAAATCAGCCGACTAATGATTTTCATCGTCAAACTCTTCAGATCTGATGAGTCATTCTTTTGGTGCCTTTTATAGGGTAATTTCTTCATTTTTACTACTCCCGACTCTAGATAAAAGTCCTTCCCATATATCATCTGAGTATCTTTAAGGTGAAAAGAAAATATTTCTTAGCTTAAGTTCTTCATTGTATTGTAAGGAAGTAGCTGAAGTCCCTCTTTGTATTTTAATGATGTGTAAAGAATTCTGAGGTGAGGGTTAACGTCCTTGTCTACGAGCCTCTCTATCGAACAAACCAATCACGAGCCAGCATACTTTGGCGGCAAAGCCAAAGAGACAAATTCTTTTCCTCTCTTTCTGATTGACCAGCAACGGAGATAGACCTCAAAAAAGGGTCTCTCATTTCCAGCAAAACTATCAGATGGCCATAGCTAAGGGACTTCGATAACTATCCCTACCTCAGGATTTCAGCTAAGTGGACAAATTGTAAACAATTGTGCAGACAAACCCAAAGTCTGTAATTATTGTTTTATGTCTGTAATATACGTATTTTATTTCACTTCTAGTTGTTTGGTTTATTCTTTAACTCTTAACCTGTCTGCCACACTCGTGGTTACCTTCATATTTTGCAAACTTTGTTAAAAGTCTATTTCTTCATATGTTGCAGACTTTTGTTAAAAGTCCTTATTCTTTATAGACGCGTTTGAGTTTGAGTTTGTTTAACGGCATATCAACCTCTGTGTGTCATTTAATGCCAAAAAGGTTATTTGGGATTTCAGTCTTTAAAGTAGTGATTCTATTGAGATAATTGGTTATGTTCTGTTATATTTTGTTGAAAAGGTTGCTTTTTTTATAAAATTTGAAATGTTTTCAGGGTTTGTATTCTTAAAGATGTCTTTCGGGTTTCTTGCTTGATAGTAATTGGCGCGGATATGTTTAAGTCTGTTACAATTTAGAAAGATATGCTTGGTTGTAAGTTGTACTTTGCATGTTGACCACACTGAGGCATCCTCCCCTTTTAACAGGTACGAATGGGTAACGTGGGTGTACCCAATACGCAATCTGACGAGTATTACTTCTTCTCTTCTAATACTTCTGTGGCCTGTCGTCCACTCTCCAATAACTTCTTGTATTTCGTGGAGCTTGTTTTGAGTCAGATTGTCTCATGATTTCTGCCATTTGCCTAATATAAATTTGTTTATGGTTGGTTTCAGATCTGTATATGAAATTTTAGATTTACTCATATCTGTTTGAAGTGCCTTTCTTGCGGCTTTGTCTGCATTTTCATTTCCTTGGCTTTATAGATGTAGACGAAATTCTTCATTGTAAGGAAGCCGCCAAAGTTTTTCATTATATTGTATGAACTAGCCGAAGTTCATAGTAGTGTAAGAATGCAGCCAAAGTTCTTTATTGTATTCTCAGGAACGAGTCACTGTTCTTCATAATACTTTAAGGGACTAGCCAAAGTTCTTCCCGGTACTGTAAGGATACAGCCAAATGTCTTTATTCTATTTTAAGGAAGTAACCCGAATTCCTTCTTTGTATTACCGCTGCACTGTTACAACTCCTCGCTTGTAAAATCTTACCAGAAGTTTTTTTTAATAAGCATTAATACATAGTGAAAACTGGTCGAAATAGACGTGTTTTCATTAGATTTTAACATACATACTTTTTGTTAAGTTTCTGACCGCCATCCTTGGCCAGTTGTAAAGGAGTTAAAGTAAGTAAGTAAGTCCTGAGTTATAGAATCCTTTGGTAAGTGAATAAGTCCTGGGTTATGGAATCTTACGTAGTGTCAAAGGTCCAATGATATCCTATGTTCCGTCGGCCACGAAGGTTCAAGTAGTTATGAGTAGGTATGACCAGAACAGCCGGTATAAATATCAATATCAGCAGCAGAGTACTGCCAGTGATTGGTTTTTAAGCTTGGTTCTTATCAGATATAATTTGACCCTATAAAGGCTTGCTAAAAACAACAATTCCAATGGTATTTTTCTTGTTCAAATGATTGACGATTAGTTTTTTTGTTTATTTCTTTTTTATTTAATATTTCCCCATTAACAGTTATATTTTGAATTGTTGTAAATTTACTTCACTGTGAATTTTGCAGATCAAACAAGCTGAAGCAACCTTAATCAGCCCAGTTGGCGGGGCATAGAATACACTGACTATATGCACATGAGGGATTACTACCCCTCCTCACTAAACTGCATTTGATACCGAGGCTTCAGTTCTGGAGATTTGGGGAGTGTGGAATACCCATTTATTGCCATTACTCCAAGTTTCACTCTGGTACATAATGATAGTACATGATAAATTCACATCTATGAGGCAAATATATATTTTAGTTAATTATTTGTATTCCATAGGAATGCTTTTCATATATCGAGAATCAACAGATAGCAGAATTAATGGAGAGATAGATTCAGTTACGCAGATAAGATAACAGCTTCTCAGAACTATAGAGGTTACGATACAAGAAAAGTCTATCAGATACGTCTAATAAAAATAGCTATACAACATCCCCCAGTTATTCTGGTCTGCTCAATTTGCATTTCTTGGGGCTTTGTTATCTGTGTTCGTTGTTGTCACGAACACAAAGTTAACCATAATACACGAAAGGAAAAAGCCATTTTAAGACACGTCTGCCTCCTTCAGAACCTAAGCTAGAACTAAACTCCTTAAATTCCAATGAAAGGCTAAAAGCTGTAAATGTAGAATTACTGTTATTTAAAAATTTCTACTCTACCATATTGTAAAACTATACAAATGTGTGCAAATCATTTGTATTAAGCATGGGCCGGGTTAGCTCAGTCGGTAGAGCGTTCGGCTAGAAACCACAAGGTTCCTAGTTCGATACCGGTCCTCGACAACTCAGCGTATGAGTAGCACATGGATCTGTGCAGTAAAGTAAGGAGCTGATGGTAGGTGTGGCGCTCCACCCCAGATACCAAAAAACAATTTCCTTGGTCTATTGAAAAGGGGATAGACTCCCTCGCTGACTGGCTGATACCGACTTTAGGCCGCCCTGTCGACTTTACTTACTTAATAACATATAACTGTGTGCAAAAAAACTCTTAGAAAGAATGACACATAAATGTAAATATAAATGTACAATGAACGCAATTGCCTAACCTCTTGGCATAAAAAACCCTTGGGAGGTTGACATGCCGTTAAAATCAATCAATCAATATTTCTTTTTTCATGCGACTTTATGATTTTTCTGACCATGTGATTTTGAGTGCGAGTTTTAATTTGTAAAAATTATGAAATTTTTTTTTATGTGGTACATTGAATATTTTGCAAGAAAACGAATCATACAGCCGTCATAACAAGGGTTTGGGGTATAACCGTTTGGAAAGCCAATACAAACTGACAAATATTTGAGTAATATTTCTGAAAAGACAATCAATAACATTTGTATTACAGGTGATAAAAATAGCGAGACATATGAGTTTAGCTAAAAACAGAAGAAGATAAATGTGATACATAAAATACAACTACTAATGCATATGTTGTCTCATCACTTTGACTTTTCGTAATGGGACTAGATCGAGTCAAGCGAAAGAAAGACCACCAACTATTTTACACAATTATCGTTGGTGATTTATTGTAATTTTTCACTCAGCTGACAATTACGCGTTTCAACGTTAAGTCCGGTTCGATAAAACTGCAGTATTGTATTCGACTACAATTTCACGCCAGTTTTTGCGAATAGTAAATCAATAACATTGCTATGTTGTGGCTTTCACTCAGCCAGTGAAGTAGTGACGCGAAAGATCTAATGTTCCATTTCAACTGTATAACTAACCAATTTGGCCCGAGACCACAAACTAATATAAGGGAATTAAAGAAGTTTCCGTTCTCTAACTAAAATCATTTCTCTTTTTGGAAATTACTTTCGTTAAGTATACTAGCAAAAAAAACACTCCCCGGGCAGTGTAAAATTTTATTTTTGAAAGATATTGCCTGAGTGGAGTGGAGTTAAAAATTCAATGTCAGTTTTTATTATAGGTAAAATTAAATTTATAAAAGGAGTAAAAAAACCCAAAAAAACCCCCAAAAACAAAAAACAATTTGAAATGGAAACTTAGTTCTGTCCCCCTCAAATAAAATGTGCATCTATTAATTATTAATTAGATAATCATTTTGAATATTTTGCACATAAATTTTACAAAAAATTGTAATATTTATTTATTTGTAAACTTTTAAATTAACTTTTTGTTACTGAAAAAAAGGGTGAAAGTAAAATAAATGATTTTTAAAATTGATTACAAATTTTGCAAATAATTTTTACCATTTAATTAATACAATTTTTTAATCAATCTCACAGTTTATATAGTTTATTTAGATAATATATAGTTTATTTATTACTATAGAAAGGATTCAAACGTTGAATTATAAGGAATAACTTTTATTTATTTTATTAGTAATAATTGTTCTTTATTCTATGTATTGAGGATTTTGGTAATTGTGAAGTAAGCAATGACATAGTTTTGGTTAAATGCAAATAGAGATCAAATCTCTATTATTAATAGATTAAATATTAAGGCGTTGGCCAGGTAAAGGTTATATTGATTGGTTAGTTGGTTGAATTTTACGGCATGTCAACCCCTGTTAGGTTATTGTATGCCGAACACGTTTTATTTTATTGTTTTTTTTATAATCAAAAAAGTCACTTTTTTCAACCAATCACAAACTTTACCCACAAAGCTTTTCAAAGTGAATCTTGATCCTAAACATAGTTATAAAAACGACCGACAAAAAGTCACGAAGGCAGTTGACTCCAGCACTAGTACACAGCCTCACTTTTATGGACAAGTTCAAAAGACTACTGGATCTACCAACCCACGCTACATCACAACGCCATATACAACCAAATCATCTGGCCAAAAAATATTTTCTCCCACTCACCTACTCACATCTCACCGAATAAAATATAGACTATATCATTTCGAGATTTACTAACATTGTTTATTTAAAATAAACGAAATTAATCGAATTCTCTGGTCTGTTTTTTTGTTTTTTTGCTACTATACACTTTCCTGTTATATATCATTATATATGGTAATTTAATTATTATAATGTTACATTGGTTACATTGGTTGGTTAATTGGTTGAATTTTACGGCATGTCAACCCCTGTTGGGTTATTGTATGCCGAACACGTTCGGTTTTTTAAACTCACATTTGATGAAGGGGTATTCCACATTCCCCAGAGCTCCAAAATTGAAACTTCACCATCAGATGCAGTTTAATTTTATGGTTATCTTCGAAGGAAACTGACACAACTATACAAGTTCAAATCATGGACTCGACATATACATTTCACATAGTGCTTAATATTCTTGGGAAAGGTAGTTATTTAATAAGTTTAACAGTTGTGACACAAGGTCAGAAGTATTGAACACCCAGTGAGAATCAAATTCACTAAATCTGGTCTGCTAATCTAGCTTGCTAACCATCTCAAGTGTCAATACACTTGGGAAAGGTATGAATCCAACTATTCTTTCTCCATCTATGGGTAAATAGTAGAGAGCCCCATCGTGGTGTAATGTTTCAGAGAGCTTGTCTCGTAGATCCATTACTACTGTTCTAACGAGTTCGATCCTCACTAGACGCCCCTTACTTGTGAACTTGTGCCATTCTCTACCCACAGACCAAAACTAGGTTACGGAACCAGTGAACAGTGAAGGTAATGCAACAATATTGCTATTAAATCAATTTAGATTCTGTTCGCTTACGTTTAGACCAAAACAAATAATTAAAAAAACAAAAAACAAGAGGAAAACCGATTAATTTGGTGCTCTCTAAAACATTTTATAGTAACAGTTATTGTGTGTGATCATCTATTTGTCTTTAAAAAACCTTCATTTTCTGTTATAATCAAATTATACGGCGGAGAGAATCAAGTTAATTTTATGTGTTGTGCTCGGCAACTCCATTGGTCGCATTTGAATAGGAAACATGGAGACAAATTAAATTTAGTGAAAATCTTCTGTTTTAATCGTTTTTACTGCATTCTATGAAAATGCTTTCTAAGCTCACATATAAAATATTTTCATCGTAGCTGTGTGAGTGGCAAATCCACTTTGGTACTACGGCACACACCGACATCCTACCAACACTGGTGTATGCATATTTTGAATATTGCAACACACATACATACATACATACATACATACACAAACACATGCATACACATGCATACACGTACAGACACAGACGCAGACAGACACACATACCCATGCGTACATGCATATACGCATAACCGTACTCACACATGCACAAGGAGTGTCCCCGTGGCGTAATTGATCCTATCAATAATGATAGCAACAATAATAATTAAGTAAATATGGCAATATAAAAAATGGTAATATATATATATATATGTATATATATATATATATATATATATATATATATATATAAATTATCACATTGTATGCTTAACTCTCTCTCACTTGAGAGAGTAGTAAGCCAATATATACAGTATTATTAAGAGAGTACTCAATATCTGTAATAGACCAATATTGATAATAAATATATATTATTTCGAGTATATTAGTACAAAATAAAAACGGCATCCGGGCGATGTAAATTACTTTGGATTTCAATATCAATCTTGATTTGGTTTTGTATTATATCTTTGCTAATCAGGATCAACACACATCCAGCCGATCTCCACTGTCTATCTTTGTTTATGTCACTATATGGTTGATACTTTCTGAGTTTCTGTTAGTTGGGGTCTTTCGGAAAGTTTGTTAAAGACATTAGTACAAAATAAAAAAAACACTCTCCGGGCGATGTAAAAATAGATTTTTGAAGCATGAGGGGTGGGAGTAAAAAATTCAATGTCAGCGAGTTTGTACCCTAATTAGATAAAATCATCAAATTCATTAAAGGATTACAAAATAAAACAAGTTTAAATGTAAACTTTAAATATGTATCAAAATAAAACAAACTATATATAGATATATAATACCAGTCATTATTTAAAATGAGGACTGTCTAATGTTGCATGTTCAAATTTTGAGTGTATTTATTCTATGTTATGACGATTTTGGGTAATGTGACGTAAGCAGTGACGTAATTTTTGTTACAGACAAAAACCGGAAACGAATCTCCATTATTAATAGATATTTAATTGCATGGAAACTAACCTGCTACTTTAGTGGTTTCATGTTCATAGAAACAAGTTTAAAAGAGCATGAAACTAATATGGTTGCAGATTAGTTTCCATGCAATTAAATATATATATATATATATATATATATATATATATATATATATATATATATATATACATCAGTTTTTTCTTGTCATCTTAAGAAAACTTCGATTTCTTTGATTTATTTCTTTGATTTGCTTGAATATTAAATATTAAAAACGAAAGTTTTCCTGTTTTTTAAAGAAATCAATTGCATCTTGATTCTCCCTTTAGAAATTATCAATGACGCAGTAAAGTGCTTTCTAGTCATTTCTTATAATTAATTAATATTTTTTATTTTAATTTTATTTTTGTTGTTGTTTTAAATTAAGTAGAATATTAGTTAAAATTAATAAGACTTCGTCTTAAAAAAAAAAAATATAAAAAAGATTAACACAAAATTGCTTTTATTTAAATTGCCATTCTCAAAAATAAACTTGTCTGTGGATTTTAACTAAGCATACACACATGCATCAATATATATATATATATATATATATATATATATATATATATATATATAATCCAAAAGTCCAGAGAAGAAATCTTCCTTAGGACATAGGAGTTTTTTTAAACAACCTGTCGCAGATTGAGAGCTCAATGTGTGCTCTTATTGTTAGAGTCACAGACCAAATTTATAAGTAAAGAAATAACAAATGCAAAATCTCTAAGTCTTTTGTTATTTATTTACTTATATATATATATATATATATATATATATATATATATATATATATATATACATACACAAAATACATAGAAAAAAACGGGACCCGTTTGGTCAACTATTGAGCTCTGGGTACATAATTTGTATTTGTGAAAAGTGAGTTTGCAAAACCAGTTAAATTTTGAAAAAATACAGTCGGAAAATAAGGGGACGTCTGACCTATTTTAACCAATTGGGAAACAACATGCTGAAGGGACTGGCTCGCTGCTTATGAAACTTAACAAAAATACGTTTCGTTTTCTTCAATCTCTCTTTCTCTCTACAATCATGGGAAACTAACATATATAACGAGGAGGTAGAGAGAGGGGGAAAGTGATAGGCAAAATGTGACGGGTTAGTTTTTGATTCAATTGCAAATTACGACATATCAGAACCAATTAATGTTTTTTTCAAAAATAACCCAATCTTAAAACTAAGGAATAATTCAGTATAACTTTCGTGTCATTAAACTAAACAGTAAAAAAGCTGTTAGAAGACAAACATTGATTCGCTCAGCTTTAGTATAATAATAAGAATGAGGGTGATAATAATAATAATAATAATAATATAATAATATAATAATAATAATAATAATTATTATTATTATTATTATTATTATTATTATTATTATTATTATACTGAAGCTGAGCGAATCAATGTTTGTCTAAAAATTAGGATTTGATTAGTAAGAGAAAGGAAAGTCATTGGTGGCGTTCATAATTACAACATAAATCTATCAATTATGGAAGACCAAAATAATTAATGGTTCTGAGAGATTAACTATTTTATCCGATTCTACCCAGGCAACACCGGGTAGCCGTTTCTAGCATGTAAATAAGGGAAATAAAACATTATACTGATTTTTACCATAACATTTCTTTATCATTGTCACACTGTGTTCTCTTCATGCGTGCTCATATTTAGTACTGTTGGGTTTACGCTCTCTGAGTTTGAGTCAGATCGTGTCATGTATACAGTGTAAACATGGCCACTCTACTAACAGTGTGCACCAAGGAAGAGCAGTGACTCGAATTGTCTGAAAGAATAAGAAGTATATTTATTTCATCTTCATCATCATGTCGCGCTTTCAGCGCGGATATCCATAACAATCTCTCTCCATCCGCCCCTATCGTTCATCATTCTTGGGAGGTCCTCTATGCAGCATCCTGCATCCACAAGAGCTGATCGACGTACGTTTTTGCTGGTCGGCCCACACTGGCTTGTCCATGTGCTGGCTTCCACAGGAGGACGTCGCTTTTGAGTTCGTCCTTGCTTCTCCAGCAGTGTCTCGCGTGTCTCGTAGGGTGCTGTTTCCACGTCTTGTTCATGATCACCCGCAGCATTCTTGTGCAGCTCCCATCTAGTTTATTTTCAAGTCGCTTAGTTAGGGTCCAGGTGGTGCAGCCATACAGCATTACTGACACGACAACGACCAGGAAGAACTGTCTCTTTAACTTGTCTGTGAGATATCGATCATATGGAGCTCCATATTTATTTATCAACCCTTTATTATTTATCAAGCCAGACATAAGGTAAATTTCTTAAGTGGGTCTAAAAAGTTTGAATTCTGATATTTTATTCTCCTAGATCAGTTGTCTAACTACGGTTAAAGAGCCCAGTCGGTTCTACTATTTACACATAGCTGGAAGAAGACTAGTTGAAGGTGTAGCTTTCCCAAGGGTATTAGCACTATGGAAAATGCAGCCAGCCTTGTCCAGAACTTTAACTCGTGTCATTGTTCATTTTGTAATAACACTTGTAAAATTCAAAGTTAATAATTGAACATGCAATTCCGACACAGGTTGAAAGACAAAACATTTTATATAATACAGCACATGAATAAACAAGATACATAAACAATAGAAGATAGGATAGAATAGTGTACATAAACATACATACACAAAAGGACTGGAGCGTCCGTACATAGAAATCACTTACTAGGAGGTGCTTAAATACCAGTGGTGCCCTAGTGGGAACAAACAGCAACACCACGGGAAAGGGAAGATAATCCCCACAATTTCTTATGTGGAAAACTCTTACACCACAAGCACGTATAAATACATAGATCAAAACTTCGCCCACAAAGAGATACATCCACACAACGGGCATCACTGATATCTAACGTAGAGCGGAAAAAGGGAAAGTAAGACAGTCATCTTAGAAGTCGAATGAAGAAGAAGATGAAGATGAAGAAGAAGAAGAAGAAGAAGAAGAAGAAATATCTATATAGAATAATAAAGTATAGAGGAAATGGGTGGGTAAATAAGACACTCATCGTAAAATCTTAGAAGAAGAAGAAGAAAAAATATCTATAGGGAACAATCAAGTATTGCGGAAATGGGTGGGTAAGTAAGGCAGACATCTTAGAAGCCGTGAGGAGGAGGAGGAATGAGGAGGAGAGGTAGAAGTAGGAGTGATTGTCTTCATCTTTTGCTTCTGAAGCTTTCCAGCTATCACGATTCTTCTATCACATATAAAGCGACATGATTTCCATTACTTCAATATCATTAACTCTTCTGTGATTGAGAAAAGGATTGGGATGAAGTAGGGGGTGCCACCCAGACATAGTCAAAAGATTCCTTAGTCAATGTCGACAGATGAATAGGGTATAGGTTAAACTATTTGGAAGTAGATATATGAATATGTCGCTCCCAGGCAAAAACTTTCGCCGAGACGGAATGAAAGTTTAGAAAGTCTTAAAAATAAATGAAATTTATCACGGTCAATAAATGTGAGAATAATTTACATAAAGGAGATTCCTTTCCTAGGATATTGTGTCACATCCTGCTCGTGTTAGAAAGGTTGGGTAAATACATATTTATTTAAGGTGAAGGCGCTCGTGTGTTATGGTTATCGTCGTAGGTGCGTTAGTTTGTAGGATTTTAAGGCATGTCCACCATGGTTGGGTTATTTTATGCTGAATACATTTTGTTTGATTCAATTTGAATACCCATCAAGAGAAGGGTATTCAAATTGTCTGTAATTCACTTTTTAAAACTCACCTTTTCATTTATTTAACCCGTTGATGGGACAGGTACTTCCACTCCGGGTCAAGTGTTGACCTGGCAATAATGGTAATGAATTCCTCCCCATTTCCCAGAGCTACAGAATACAGGGTCAAAGTGGAGTGTTGCATATCATGGACTGCTCATCCACCAGGGTTCCATCCTTACGTATCATGGGTTGGCATCCAAGGCCAACAGGTGGCTCCAATGTGTGTGTGTGGGGGGTATTACCCCTCTGTAGAGAGTCGGTATATTCTAAAGCCCCAGTCGACAGGAAATGGACACGTCGGCACGTCGAGTTCAAATCTTGTATGATGATGGTTTGCATTTCACATCGTGCTAATACCATTGGGAAAAGTATGCATACAACTATTCAGCTATTTGACCTTGCTTAAGCAACTGTACCATGGGGAGGAAAACTCTGAATTTAAACTTGTTAAACTCGCTTAAAATTGACATTGTGTCGCATCCTACTCGTGTGGCGGGTTTGAGTAAATACATACACAGTCAAAATGAAAAGATGAATAGAAAATGTCGAAAGTTACGCGAAGGAACTCGTGGATGGTCCTCAAGATCTATATGTGATCCGCGAACCGTTGGTTGAGAATCATTATGTTCGACAGTCTACATATTTACCAACCCTTTCACGAGAGTAGGATGTGGCACTAGCTGGATTTCTTGTGTAAAGTTTGACAGGTTTGTAAACAGTTTTCATTCTCCTAGACTGGTTGACTAACCAAAGTTAAAGAGCCCAGGCTGCCCTACTATTTAGCCATCGCAGGAGGGAGAATAATTAGATGCATACCTTTCCTTAAAGTGAAATGCAAATAGTCCCGTCCAGTTTTTGAACTCGCCTCTAACCATTACATGACGGGTACTTTCACAACTAACTACATTTAGAGTTCAAGAAAATTGCATAAATTTATCTCATCTTCAGAAAATGACATCAATATACGCAGAGGAAAGACGTGGACTGCTATTCTTAGGTTTTTGATCACAGGAATATCTGATCTCACTAATAAAATAAAGCGCTAATTCTTCTAAGTTTTAGCCGTATAAGTACTACTGTTTAGCTGCTGTATTTAGAATTTAACGAAACGCTTGAAAAACAAACAAACATTGAAATGAAACAACAAGACAGTGTAAGGGTGTAACATTACTCATTAATCTTAGAGATCCGGTAAAATTTGTATTCGAAATATTAATTTGAAGAAACACGTATTTTGATATATTATCTGCTTGTATATCCTCCAGTCTCTACAGTCTAAGCTTTTAGTTCGTCTGTTTGGTAATATTTCTATTGTTTTAGTTGCTTCTTTTTAGAAAATGGTTTCCACTTTCAAAATGGATTTTTCTGATAATGGTCAGATTCCTTCTTAATGATTTAAAAAGAAAATGGATGTAACAAAATAATGTAGTAGAAAAATACGAACATTTTTTGTTTCTCATATTCTAAATGAAACTGTTACAACCATTCTTGTGTGTATGGGTGAATTATCGATCATGACGTTCTCCAAGACCTTACGTTCTCGAATTCTTCATTAGGTTATTGGAGAGGGAAAAACACACACCAGGGAGAATTGAGAAGTATTATTTAGTTTCAGCAATGACCTCTGTAACCTTTAAAAAGAGAAAACTGATTTCATATTCGTGAGTAGAATGGTACCAATTTGAGAAATACCCCCTCTCTCCCCATCTTACTCTACCCCCTCTCTCTCTCACGCACGCGGTCTTTCTTTCTCTTTCTTTCTCCCCCCCCCTCTCTCTTTCTCTCACACTCTTTCTTTCTTTCTCTTTCTTTCTCTCATGTCTCTCTTGCATTCTTTCTTTCGTTCTTCGTTTTACTCTTTCTCTTTCTGTTCTCTTCCTTCTTGTACACTTTCCTTCTCTTTCTCTTTTTTCTTTCTTTCTCTCTCTCCCTTTCTCTTTCTCTCGTTCTCTCTCTTCCTTTCTCTTTCTCGTACTCTCTCGTTCACTTTCTCTCTCTCCCTCTCTCTCACTGTTTTTTCATTCTCTCATTCTCTTTCTCTTCTCTCTCTCTCTTTCTTTCACACTCTTTCTTTCTTTCTCTCAATATCACTCTTGCACTCTTTCTTTCGTTCTTTGTTTTTCTCTTTTTCTTTCTGTATTCTTTCATTCTCTTTCTTTCTTTCTTTTTTCTTTCTTTCTCTCTCTTTCTCTTTCCCTCGTTTCTCTCTTTTCTCTCTCTTCCTTTCTCTTTCTCGTGCTCTCGCGTTCACTTTCTCTCTCTCTCTCTCTCTCTCTCTCTCTCTCACACTATTTTTTTCTTTCTCTCATTCTATTTCTCTTTTTTTTCTCTCTCTCTCTTTCTTTTTCTTCTGTCTGTCTGTCTGTCTGTCTCTCACTCTTTCTTTCTCTGTCTCTGTCTCTTCTTATGTCTGTCTCTCTATCTTCTCTGTCTCTCTCTTGCACTCTTTCTTTTTCTCTCTATCTCTTTCTATCACCCCCTCTTTCTCCCCCTCCCCGGTTGGTAACAGAAATTTGGTTTGGGGCGATGATTAACGAGCTGTAAATTTAAACGTCGACTTTCCTTCTTCTCAAATCACTTTTCTATCCACCACGCTATTCAAAAAAAAAAAAAAAAAAAGAAGAAAAATTAACACTCGTCTTCTGTCCCAAAATAGATGTGAATAAAAACATATATATATATATATATATATATATATATATATATATATATATATATATATATATATACATGAAGTAACACTTTTTATCTCATTTAAATAGTGAGCTTTAATTTGAATATCTAATATGGAAGGTTTTCAGACAAACGTTTTTTTCCTTTTCGTACGCATGCGCAATTCAATTTTTCTATTTTTTTCTCTTTATTACTGACAGTTTTAATATCTTACTTGGCGATCCGTGATCTCATTGGGTTCTGGTTCTAACATCGGTCCATGATAATAATAATGCTTCTATTTAGGATGGAGTGAATTAATCTAATTAGTATTTCATAATTAACATCGGTCCCCGATGATATTATCTTTCCATTTATGAATGTATGGTGGTATTTTATTAGCATTTCATATTTAACGACTGTCCCTGATAATATTGATGTTTCTATTTAGGAAGGGTGAAGGTATATAATTAGCATTTCCTATTTAACAACTGTCCATGATGATATCGATGCTTCTATTTAGGTAGCAGTGAATTGATCTAATTAGTATTTCTGAGTGAACAGCTGTCCATGAAGATATTCATGCTTCCATTTAAGGAGTTGTGAAGGGTGTTAATTTGCATTTCAAAGTTTACAGTCGTTCATGTTGATATTATTGTTTCTATTTAGAATTTTCCTTGTTAACAGCGGCCCATGATGATATTGATGCTTCTGTTTAGAAATGAGTGAAGGGTTCTAATTAGAATCTTATAGTAAACAGCTCTTACTGTTGAATCACACAACAGTATAAAAGAAAAAACACACACAAATCACGTGGTTTGAAAATCACATTAGTAATAAACAGACAGTTACCAAGCATCATTTACTTCATGTCTTCGCTACCCTAACCAAAATATATAGGACTCATTACTTGCAAATATAGCGAACTATATTTAATCAATATATATATATATATATATATATATATATATATATGTGTGTGTGTGTGTGCTTAATTGAAGTCGTACCTAATTTTGAAAGTTAATTAATTAATAATTAATTAATTAATTAGGCGGGCATACCTATTTAAATGTAAGGCTAAACAAGCCATATCATAAACACATCGCTAATGTGTATTTACTTCTCATACTGTCGTGTAGAAGAAGTCACTATAAGAGGAATAGAAACCTACTTCTGAACAAAACGAAAAATCTAAGAAAGTCCGGTGGGTGTAGGGGTTACGGTCTTCGCCTGTCAGCTTGACAGTCGGGTTTCGAATCACGCACAAGGCGGTCTTCCTATCTATCGCTCTGCTGATGAGGCATAATAGGCCGAAATGTACATACAGAGATTGATTTTTCTCGATTTGTAAGTAACTAATTATTAAGTAATTAACTTTCAAAATTAAGTACGACTTCAATTAAGCACATATTCTCCCAAAAATTGTCGGCTAAAAAAAGCCATATCATAAACACATCGTATTTACTGTGCTACTCATCCGCTGAGTGGGCGGTATCGAACCAGGAACCTCGTGATTCCTAGCCGAACACTCTACCGACTGAGCTAAACCCGCCCTTATATAAGCATTGTTAGAATATTATTAATATTCTAGTATAGTTGAAAAATATTATTGAATAACAATCTAGTATACTTGTAAAATCACAATATTTACTTTACTCTATTACTTCACCTAGCCAGAGCGTAATAAAGTAATTGTATTGTGCATTGTGTATTATGATAAGGTAATTCTTTTGTTGATTGTGTTTTGTAATAAGGTAAAAGTATTGTGTATTGTATATTATTCTAAAGAATAGTGTGTGGCTTTTTTGTAGGGTAAGTATACTCACATAAAATACACAAATACGACCACACACACACACACACACACACACACACACACACACACACTCAGAGACAAGCACACTCACACACAAACACACATAAACACACATATACACACACTCAGAGAGACGCAAACTCACTCACACACACACACATATACACACACATCTATTAATAATGGAGATTCGCTTCCGGTTTTTTTCTGTAATAAAATATGCGTCACTGCTTACGTCACATTACCCAACACATAATCCAACGTCATAATATGGAATAAATATACTCAAATGTGAGCATGCAACGTTAGACAATCCTCATTGTTTCAATAAATAGATGCCCGGCGTTATATATTTATATATAGATTGTTTTATTCTAATATAATATTTAAAGTTATCGGAACTATTTCCATTTCAAATTGTTTTTCTTTCTTTCTTTCTTTTTTACTCCTTTAATAAATTTGACGATTTTACATACTTATGGTACACACTCTATGACATTGAATTTTCAGCTCCCATCCCCTCAGGCAATAACTTTCAAAAATTATTTTTACATCGCCCGATGGGTGTCTTTTTATTTTGCTAGTACATATAATATTGTATTAGAATATTAGTAATATATAGATTTAGAAAAGAATCTAGTATGATTTTACCAATCAAATGAAAAGGATATGACACAAGGTCAACTTTAACCGGGATTTAACAGGTTTAAATTCAGAGTTTTCCTTCTCCTAGACCGGTTGCCATACCGAGATTAAAGATCTCAGTCTATCCTATTATCTACCCATACCTAGAAAATAGTTGGATGTACACCTTTCCCATAGGTATATAGGCTACGTTAAATGCAGCTGGCCTGGCCCAGAATTTGAACTTGTGTCGCCGCATTCATTTCCAACGAATGTAACTATTAAACAACGGGAGCCTGGTATATCTCTGAAACCCCAATATCTAGTTTACTTTATCTATTCCTACTACTGCACTTAGCGGGACGCACACCAAATCGCAAGAACGAAGATATATAGGTAGTTTCAATGATACCAGTCCCTAGATTATTGTCTCTCTCTCTCTCTCTCTCTCTCTCTCTCTCTCTCTCTCTAATATATATATATATATATAATATATATATATATATATATATATATATTATTGCTTAAAGAAAAAAAAGAATGTTAGCGCGGAGTCTCTAAATCATTTTTTCAACGTTTATATTTTTAGTAGCTACAATAAATATTGATGTAATTTTAATGAATTTAGCCCATTGTCTGACCACAAAATATTTATTGTTCATTAGTGAATTACAGAACTCAATATTTAATGGGTAATAACAATGGCTACTGCAGTATTTCCGGTGGGGGGGAGTTAGAGTTGCCCAGTGAGGCAAAATGGAAGTCGTAAAAAACAAGTAATTGCAATTTACTGTTTTCATACAGAGAGTCTACATAAAATAGATTTTTTAAAAATCGAATCTAAAGAAATATTTAATATATTGACACTCACGATACACAGATTTGTAAGTAAACACTAAATAAACTTCGCCCTGTCGACTGGGGCTGTAGAATACACCGACTGCACCTCTGTAGAAGGGTAACACCCCCCAAATGGAAACTCTGTAATCATTATATCGTTACAGTTTCAGTAATAAGAGTGAAACTGTAACGATTTAAATTTCGGAGTTCGGTAGACCGCCCATCGGCATAGTGCGTCGGCTACGATTTAGCAATCAACAATCAAATCAGCAATTCCACTTCCTATTTTTGAGATCAGGCCAGAGGGAAACTTCAGGATCAATAATAAAATGATTAGGCTTATTCTCTGACCACATTTCTGACTTTTCCTTTCCCAATGTGAACCCATGTTTAATAGCCATTCTTAGTTCTTTCTGTAACGAAATTGAACGGCTTATAGAAAATTTGAATCGAAAAAAAAATCACCCAGTAATCCAATTTCTGAGTAAAGAGAAAAAGGAAAAATATAAGAAAAAGAAATAATGATTTCAGCGTACAAAGAGTTTGAAAGTCACGGGTGAACGACTACTGTTCTAGATAAAAACCTAAAAAGTTCCTAATTTTCTACGCAAGTGTAGAAACACAGAAAGAGCCGAAAACGGATATATTCTTCCCTCGACATGATACGTGGAAGTATGGGAGAGACTCGTTTTTTTAATTAGGAGCAACGAAAGTTGTCGGTTAGAGATCAGCTCCTATAAAAGTCGCAGAGAAATTGTCAGCTAACCCCGATGATGGAGATGCACCAATGATGTATGTAGCGTGGTCTAAGGGGTTAACAGCTAGCAGGAATAGGTAAACAACGCGTGACCCTCAAGCATAAGTAAGGGGGCTACAGAATACAACACAAGAACATAGTGATTTTCAATTAGGTGTTAATGTTTTTTTTATTACTCGCTTGTCCATTGTGGTTTGTCCAGTAAGAAAGAGAGAAAGAGCTGGTTAATCTTTTCTTTCATAAATTCCCTTCATTATAATTATCCCCCAGCATCGGGGTTAGCTGACAACTTCTCTGCGACTTTTAAATTGGCAAAGATCTCTGATATATATATATATATATATATATATATATATATATATATATATATATATATGTAAATGTAGTAATCGTTAATACATACCGACTTAAGTTTCTCGCATAGCGCGAATCCTCGGGATATTTTAGTCTGTTTATTTAGCTCTTCTTATTGAGCACTTTTTACTCTATTTTAGTGAAAATTGTGGATTTTTATAGTCACTACCACACACACACACACACACACACACACACACACATATACATATATATATATATATATATATATATATATATATGCCAGAAATAAAGCTAAGAGGGTTGCCCGACAATTCGCCAACACCTATTGACTAAACCTGTGCCACGGTATAGAGACAGCTGCCAACACGGGAGATGCAAGGGGCATGTACGAGGGCATCAAAAGAGCCACAGGCCCACCCATAACAAAATCTGCACCTCTAAAAGATAAAACGGGGGTGGGGGAGTCACCACTGACAACGGGAAGCAGCTGCAACGCTGGGTTGAACACTACCTGTCTGTCTCTGTCTCTGTCTCTATATATATTAACGAAGGCATTCGACCTGGTCAGCCGAAGCGAACTTTTTAAATTGCTACAGAAGATAGGCTGCCAACCCAGACTTCTTGGAATCATTAGCTCTATACACGAAAACATGCACAGCACAGTTTGTTTTAATGGTGCAACATCCGAGGCATTCCCAGTCAGCAGTGGAGTGAAGTAGGGCTGTGTCCTTGCACCTACGCTATTCGGGAAAATTTTCTCTATACTTCTCCAGTATGCCTTCAAGGACTGCAGCGAGGGAGTCTACATACACACCAGAACTGATGGCAAGTTGTCCAACATTGCTCGACAGAGCTAAGACCAAAGTCACGAAGGTCCTAATTCAGAAAATGCTATTCGTCGATGACGCAGCCTTAACGTCACATACTGAGCACAGCCTGCAACAGCTTGTCAGTCAACTCACGCATGCTTGCAAGGAGTTCGGACTAACCATAAGTCTAAATAAGACAAAGGTCATGGCACAAAATTCAGACACCCTCCCGAACATTGTCATCAATGGGTGCAGCCTGGAAGCAGTGGAGAGCTGCAAATATCTTGGGTCCACCATTGCCAATTCAGTCTCCACGAACAGTGAAGTCAACAGAAGAATCGCCAGAGCGGCGACAGTTATGACCAAACTGAGCCAGAGAGTCTGGGACAATGCCAGCCTTACCAAGAGAACCAAACTGTGCGTCTACAAAGCATGCGTTCTCAGTACTCTCCTCTACAGTAGTGAAGCATGGATCACATACTCATGCCACGAGAGGAAACTGGGAAATTTCCACCTCAGATGCCTACACCACATCCTACGCATACGTTGGCAGGACAAAGTGCCAAACACAGAAGTGATGGAACGATCAAACATGAACAGCATGCCCGCCATCATCTGCAAGACACGCCTACGTTGGCTTGGTCACGTTAGGAAGATGGACAAAGGCCGCATCTCCAAAGAATTGCCATTCAAAAATTGGTCTGTTCAGCCACTCACACAGATAAAAAAATTAACACTACGCCAACGTCTTTAGTAGACAGAAGGATGTAAACACACACACACACACACACACACACACACACACACACATATATATATATATATATATATATATATATATATATATATGTATATTCCGGATTTAACCAATGAATAGCCTGTTCAATGTTTAAGCATGTAACCACATAGTAAAAGCAAGTAATAAAAACTTAGTCCTGGCAAATCTTTGTAATTAACTATAGCCTTCAACATTGTTTTTTGTTCTTTTACTGCCATTAGCATTCTGTCATTACTGTACTGTACTGATACTTTCCAGGTATGCTGTCAGCTCCTTTTCGTCCCTGTTTTCTTTTCCAATAAATTCTATCGACCTCATTATCAGACTACAAGACTTTGTTCACAGTCATCAATTTCCTCGTACTTTGATTCAGATCCCGCAATTCTTCCAGTCTCCGGTGGCCAGTGGTCACCGACAATACCAACTATTCTTGATTACCTTGCAATTTCCTCAGATTACTCGCTGACTGAACAGATTACACGCTTTTGGCAATGATACCCATATTCAAATAGATACACGATGCGCCATATAATTGAGAGCATACATTTAGAGGGTCGCAAAGGAAGGAAACCTTGACCTGATATCACGTGACATGCGTCAAATTTAAATATTGCTATTTTCTTTTTCAGACGTACATTAACATTGGAATGGGGAGAAGAAGAAAAAAAAGATCTCACTCCTTAAACTTTGCAATACAAATTGGGGCTAGATTAGATCCCATACCAAATACCACGCACAAGGGTTTTTTTTGCATTGATGTTGGGTACCTACCAAAATTATCAAAATACATTATGCTATCAGAAAAAAAAAAAGAAAAAAAAAAAAAAAAGTTAAACAGAATTCTGAGACTATAAAAAAAATTATAAAAAAATCCTTTTCTTTGGAATGATCTATTTATGTTGCTTCTTGTTTAGAAATCACAAATTTATCATGTTTTTGTTTTTTTCATCAAATAGAACTATTCTTTATTCATTTTGCAGGCAAATCTGTCGAGGCCAACAGGCTGACGTAAATCTATCATTTGATAAAGTTTTTATTTATTTATATGATTATATTATGCTCTGTATATATACATACATACACACACACACATATACATTTCAGTGTGACGTTGAAAACTAAAAGGTAACGCCTTCGGCCAGGACTAGAAGTAAACATTAAAGACACCAGGTGGCGTTGCATTCACCCCACGGATTTAATCACGGTGAATCAAACATCTGGGTTTAGATCGGTGTAAGACAGGTTAGTTTTATCGAACCAGCAGTATCCATCGGAAACAAGGTATTGAGCCCTTCAATAGATGATTTTTGCCTCAGGAATTGGCAATGGGAAGCATGTTTACAGTTACCCCTTCATCAAGATAACCATAATGATGGCTCCTTTCATCTTCCAGAAGACTATTAGCATGGCCTTCTTTACTGACCACAGCATCCACAGAACCCATTTCATTTCTTTACCGAAGAATCCATTCCATTTATTGTCTTTTCAACTTAGACTCGACATGGCAAATCCATGTATAGTAACAGTTTCTCTGCACACATAAAATATTTTGCTGTACATTTCATATGGTTTACACTTTTCAGCCACCGGAAATTTGATGACATATCTCTGTTCAAGCTTGAAGACCTCTACATGATTTGCAGTCATTTTGAATAGCCCTAAATACTTTTTGAGGATTTAGAATTTTTTTTTGCTATAAACGAATTCCAAAAACAATGCAGAGTTTACATTTATGGAAATAAATTCTTTAAAAAAAAAATGATTTTGCTCTTTTCAAAAAAAAAAAAATCCTCATATTTATCTCGTGTAATCTCCAAGTGAACCCCAATTTTTTTATCTTCTCTTTTTTTAACCCAAGGAAAGTCCGGTTGACATCGATTTGTCAGCGCCATGTTTTAATGCAATTCCCTTCTGTAGTCGTTATTTAAGATCTGTTGTTCTGACTGTTTTATCCACAAGAGGTTTTTTTTATGTATTCCTGTTTCCGATCTTTTCTGTTCTTGGCGGTCGTAAAAGTGTCAACCCGAGCCAGTCCCAAAAAGAAAATGATTACCAAAAATAAAAAAATAGGCACCTTTTTTTTTTACAAAACACAGGTAGAATTAGGAAGATAAAGGATCATCGTCATCATCATCATCATTATCATCATCATCATCATCTTGCCAGCACCGTCCCTTTTTGCCATCGCCACTTGCAAGTCTTCTGCACGGCATCCAGAATACATGCAGAGTTGATTTATATAGCTTTTTGCTAGTCGGCCTGCACAGGTTTGTCCATGTGTAGGTGCCCAGACGTTCTTCACGTCATTTATGGACTCGTCCCTGCTTTTCCGGTAGTGTCCAGCAGGTCTTGCTCGTCTTACCTGAATGGTTTGTGTATTAGTAGTTAAAGTAGCCGTACAGCTGCTCTTTTGTGGGGTGCTGACTCAAGGATTTGTTCACAACAACTCGCATCCTTGTACATTTCCTAGCAACCTTTTTCTCCAAGCGTTACGTTAGAGTCCAAGTGGTACAGCTATACAGTAGCACTGACATGGCTAAAGCTTGTAAGAATTTTTGCTTGAACTTTTCAGGGAGATAAGAAGCCCTTAAACTACATGTTTATGTAACTCAATATAATAGAGTCGAAGTTACCGTGAAGTAATGGCTAATTGTGACATCATATTAGGCGAGTTTAAATTCCGGACGCAGTATTACGTTGAATTTCGGACTAATACACTTGGGAAAGGTATGTATCCCCTCATCCTCCAGCTATAGATTAAATTATAGGTTAACTATTACTGATCTTCTACAAAGATGGCTTTGGCTTTGAATAACCCACAAAGATTGTTATGCCATTAAACAAATAACCCAAAACAAACCAATGCATTATATCACCGGTATAAATTGATAAACTAATTCATTCACTTTAATAATTACATATTTATTAACCTATCCACACATACGCACACACAAACACACACATATTGACACATAGGCACACAGAAACAGACACACACACACATATATATATATATATATATATATATATATATATATATGTGTGTGTGTGTGTGTGTGTGTGTGTGTGGAGAAAGGTAGACAAACACGGGATGTTATGGAAACTGGATATTTATTGTCGATGATGCAACGTTTCGGTCTATTAGACCATATTCAGGACTTTGATACAGTTTTTGCTTCAATGATGGATATTCTCAAAATGCTGAAACAGAAGCTCGTCAGTGGATTTTCTTCTCTCTTGATGGGGAGTGTCAGAATGGTTGATGTTGGTACCACAGGTGGTTAAGATAACTGTATATATATATATATATATATATATATATATATATATATATATATATAGGTAAATTTGGCAGAATCTTTTCATTCAAACAAAGTTGGTGAAACAGAAGAATCCTTATTGTTTTCAAGATTTTTTATTTTGATAGGAAACTTGAAAAAAATTACTTGAAAAAAATAAGCATTCTATTTTGTTCCACCAAATTTGTTTAAATGAAACAAAAAAGAATATATATATATATATATATATATATATATATATATATATATATATATATATATATACGCTCTAGGTGTAATAAAAAGGTTTTGAGATTGTATTTTTGATATTTTTATATTAAACTTTAAATTTCAAAATAGAGTATTAATCTATTACCAAAAAATCCAATTGGTTAGTCGACTTTATTTTTAAGATCTGCCTTACCAGTTCGAGGTGAACTATTTCAAAAAATGTCTACCGTAATTAGAAATTTCTTTTATAATATGAAATTTCCATTATCTGCGTTATTCGGACTATTGTCCCCATCTTCATTGTTATTTGTACAAAATTCGTAATAAGGAAGCGCGGGGTGTAATGGTTAAAGTCATAGGAAATGGACTCGTCGCCCCGAGTTCAATCCTGGACGTGGTAATTGCATTTCACTTAGCGCTAATACCCTTGGGAAATGTATGAATTCTACTCTCCCTCCAGATATGGGTAAATAGTAGGGCAGACTGGGCTCTTTAACTGTGGCTAGGCAACCAGTCTAGGAGAAGGAATAACGAATAACGCAGATAATACTAATCTTCAAACCTCATCTCAAACATTCAGAGAAATGAAATTTCAAATTAAACCAACTTCCATTCTCATTTCTAGAGAAATAAGTAAAAAGTAAAATCATCGAGGTGGCCTAAAGTCGGTATCAGCCAGACAGCAAGGGCATCTACCCCCTTTTCATTAGCACTACACCATGGAGATTGTTTTTTAGCGTTTGGGGTGGAGTGCCACACATACCTTCATCACCTCACTTTACCGCACACTTCCCTCTGCTACTCATTCGCTAAGTCGGCAAGGGTCGGTATTGAACAAGGAACTGTTGGATTATTATTATTGCCGTGCTGCAATCTATCACTTAAATTTATAGACTGAGTGAGGTCACGTAGTTTAAATCTCAGCCAATCAACAGCTCAAATACGTGCTTGGTTAATTACTTAATCGGGTTATATTGATAGATGTCCATTTGCACTCATTGATGAAGGAACTGCTAGAAGGAACACTGACCAGGAGGACACTACAGCGCTCTTGCTTGAAGCAGGATGCCGTAACAGGACTTCTTCATCCAATGACTGTATGACCTGTCCTAATTCAGCCATGTATATATAAGATTTTATAGGACATTTTATGTGGGTTTTATATATGTGTCTCTATAGAGGCGCGTGGTCTAATGGTTAGAGTCGTGGGAAATGGACTCGTCGACCCGAGTTCAATTCCTGGATGAAGCTGTTTGAATTTCACATTGCGCTAATACCCTTGGGAAAGGTATGAATCCAATACTCCCTCCAGTTATGGGCAAATAGCAAGGCAGACTGGGCTCTTTAACACTGGCTAGGTAATCAGTCTAGGAGAAGGAAAACTCTGAATTCAAACCTGTTAAACTCCGCTTAAGAAATTGGCCTTGTGTCACACCCTACTTGTGCGGAGGGGTTGGTATATTATATATATATATATATATATATATATATGTGTGTGTGTGTGTGTGTCTATTGAAATAAGTTCTTTTTTATCCACCCCGTCAATCATTCCATTTGATATTAACTCAGTCTCTCACACTATTCTATTTCATTACTACCCCAACTTTTAAAGATATTAATAGAAATAATTTGCATATCTTTACACAAGGAACATGTTTTTTGGTTATCGTATAAAGTAATGTTGCCATATATATTAAACATTCTTAGACATTTAATCGATAACAGCTATTTTCTGTGCGAGATTTGCGGCGAGATCCCGACTCTTAAACACAAAAGACATTAATTTACCCTCGAGTTGAAGGGTCCTTTAAGGTTGATTTCGAAGCAAGTTGGCACCAGACCAATAGAAAAAAATAGGGTCTTGAGTTGAATGGATGCTGAATGACGTTTAAAAAAGAAAAAAAAAGAAAAGAAAATTGACATTGCTGACCAAAAATTCTCTTAAGCGAACAGCAAGAATAGTTGTCTGCAACAGAAGAAGTAAACTTTTGTGTAAAATCATTATAGCATTTTTTTGTTCAATTGTTTTATTTTTTGTTTCTTCTGTTTTTAACATTTTTTCTCGCAAATTTCCATTCAAATACACCGGTATCATAACTTAAGTGCCCTAACTTACGAGTATTCCTAGTTACGAGCTGTTACTTGGTTTAATTCGGTTTATTGCCAAGAGGAAAATTGATTTGATATACAAGGAAATTGGTTTACGAGTGGAACGAATTAAATTGTAAGTCAATGTACCACTGTATTTCTCTGTTCAGATTTCACTGTCAGCTTTCGTAGCTGAAAACTTGCCCCTTGTGTCTTTTCTTAGGGCAATCCCGAATAATATACTATATAAGTAAAAAGTAAAGTCGACGGGGCGGCCTAAAGTCGGTATCAGCCAGTCACCGAGGGAGTCTATCCCCTTTTCAATAGCGCTAGACCAAAGATTGTTTTAGCATCTGAGGTGGAGCGCCACATTCTCCAATTTTATTCATTATTAGAAGGAATTACCCAGTGTTACATGAGTGGAAGGAATTGCATAATTCTTTTTCCTTTTTTTAATTCAAAAATTATTTTATAAATATTTAAGTAAAGGAGAGTGCTTTCTTACTGACATTTTGGCTTCGTCTCTATTATAAAAATAGTGGATGTGCGTGGTGTAATGGTTAGAGTCGTAGGAAATGGACTTGTCGCCCTGAGTTCAAATACTGAACTCGGCTGTTTACCTTTCCCATATTGCTAATACACTTGGGAAAGGAGTGCATCCAACTACGCTCACTCCAGCTATGGGTAAATAGCAGGGCAGACTGGGCTATGGAACCTAAGCTAGGTAACCAGTCCAGGAGAAGGAAAACTCTGAACTCAAATCTGTTAAACTCCGCTTCAGAAATCGACATTGTGTCCCATCCTGCTCGTGCGGAGGGATTGGCAAATACATAAGTTAAATAAATACTTGCAAGTTTTCGCACCTGCATTAGACTTTCACGGAAGTCTGTGCGAGAAAGTTTCCCCTGGTCTCCAGAACTCTTCTGTGTATTCTGAAAAGTCTTACCAATGCTATTAATTGGCTGGTTTCGATTCTTCATCTGATTACCAATTCCTCCGGTCTTTTCGCCAAACATTTAGGGACCGTTTTAAGGCCACCAACTACAATTGGTACTACCTTTAACGTCATGTTCGAGTTTTTTTAATTCTCTGGCAAGGTCTAAGTATTTGTCTATCTTTTCATTTTCTTTCATTTTCCTTATGGGGTTAAACAGAACGTCAACTCCACAAGAGGAAAATATTTTGTTGTTAATTAACTGAGGAATGTGGAGATTTCCTTAATTGACATCACTACTAGGTTCGCTCTCAGCTGGCGTTATAGTATCTGTTACAGTTCTATCTATGGGCCTTAAAGATATATTCAACATTAATTGTTTTCTATAAAACTATAGAAGGAAAAAATAGAGGGGGGAAATAAATATTTTTTTTGTTCTGCTTATGATCAGTCATTCGATCTCCAGTCTGTTTAAGATTGGTTTGGTTTCTTTGCACAATTATGGGGTTTCAAGTAAATGTTCTTTGTTGAAGGGGGAGGGAGAAGAGAGTCAAACAACTTATTCGCAGTCTACAACACTGTTATCTACCAGCAGCTGAAGTCGCAACGCTCTTACTGCCGTCAACCAACTTCTACTTATACTTCCGTTTCCCCTTATCATCCGGGCACATCAGTCGAACCTCGCGCCCGTGCACAATTCTCGTGCATTCGGATGGACGCGTGTAGGCCCCAACATCCGGGCACCTGAATTGCACCTCGCGTCCATCCAGCGCCCAAATCTCATTTCTTTGCATTCCGGAGGGCGCGGTTTCGACTCCGGCAGGCAAGACACTCTCACTCTTTTTCCAAATGAGTACGGTGGTACTCGTTCTCCGACATAAAAACCGTGTGCAAAAAAGCACCAGCTATACAAAAATATAAATATAAACACCCACTTGTCAGAATTCTCCACTCTCTATGCATACAAAAACCGTAAACCGGTTGACATATCGAACTCTCGATTTGTCTGATTCGGCTTCCAAAGTTGATTATTGTTAGAGCGTCTTCGTTCTTCGTATATCGTATAGAATTACATGAAATGTCTCTTTACGGATTTGAATGCTGGTAATCAAATACGTTTCGTACGTCTTTAGATATACAAAAATACGTTTTCTTTTAGTTGAGGATTGGGTTATATTTCTTTCGATGGCCGGTAGAATTTAGCTTTGGAATTATTCTTGTCCAGGAAGACATGCCCCTTTCTTTACAAATCATATTCTATTTTAAATGAATTTAGAGTATAGTTGTCTATGTATTTGCTACCATTCATCAACATCAAGACTACATATTGATCTATGCGACCTTTATAAATAAAACGAGAATTTAAATTTCAAAAGGTCTAATTCTAGTCATACACTCGCGCGCGGCACACACACACACACATACATACATACATACATACATACATACATACTACATATATACATGTACACCGCCCTGTCGGCTGGGATTGTAGAATACAATAAATACAATAAAAATTAAAAAATCCCCCAATAGGTCCAGCTTTTAACCGTGGGCTGACCATAATACTTAAGAACAGAATCCTGGTTGCTGAGCAGCGCATGGCCTGTACTAAAGCTAGACGGGCGGTCAGAGATTTCCCCTCGATCAGAGCTGGTCATATCAAGCCCAAGTACCTATATGACTGTCCCAACCCTATTGCCTTATGGCAACCCAACTTTTTAAAAATCATATATAGGGGACAGTAGCTGAGTGTCTTAGTGTCATGGGTATGACGTTAAAGTGGCATCTCGTAGTGAAGTTCTAACTCTGGAACTCTGGGAAATGTGGAGCCAACTCTGACCCGGAATGGTAGTACCTTTAGGACCCCATTTATTGATAAACCAGGTCAAATGAGTATTAAATGTGTCTAAAAATTGAATTTGAAAGCACGACTTAATAATGGTGATGATTATATACATGTCAATTTTATACTGTCGAAATAGGAGTATTATACATAATTACCAATCCCTCCGCACGGGTAGCATATGACACAAGGTCAATTTCTTAAGCGGAGTTTATCAGTTTCGAATTCAGAGTTTTCCTTCTCCTACACTGGTTTGCCATACAAAGATTAAAGAACCTAGTCTGCCCTAGTATTTATCCATAGCTAAACGGAGTATAGTTGAATCCATACTTTTCCTAAGGTTATTAGCACTATTTGAAAAAGCAAACAGACTAGTTCATGATTTGAACTCGTTTGCTGTGTCCATTTTCGACAGCGGTAACCATTACACCACGTGCCCCAGGATTATTATACACAATTGGAAAGTAATAACTTTATCTGACTGATTTACCAAATAAATTACGCATTTAGTTCAATGAAGTCTCTGTAGCCAGACAGGAAACGTCTAGCTTTTTACGTTTTAATAATCTTCCTATGTTTTTGGAACACAGCTATTTTCAATAATCTGAATTTAATAATTCCCAGATGTGATCAATACCGCATACTTATGACCTTCCAGGTAAGTGATGCTCCATCTAACGTGACTGAAAGACATTTTTATCTCTAAAAATATAAAGAATATGACATCATACTTATGAACTAGACTGAGATTTTGTGTGTTTTTTATATAGCGAGCGGGATAGCTTCAGCCATGCAATGATTTGACATATGATGGTCTGTCGTCTATTGCCTAAAATATTGATTTCCTATCACATTTCGATCGAATAATGTCTAGTAGAATTTTTAAAGATTGCATGTTGCTGTTATTTGATATCAAGTTTGTCTATATTACAAAGCAATCACTGAATATTTTATATAAAAACTGTTTGGCGGGGGGGTAGGTAGAATAAACAATGTTTCTCTTATTCCCAGATGTGAAATGTTGCTATCTCTCTCTCTCTCTCTCTTCTCTCTCTCTCTCTATATATATATATATATATATATATATATATATATTATTACTAGATAAAATGTGACCCTTGGGTCACCCATTCAGTTCTCCATAGATAACTGGAATTAGGTAGGCATTGGCAAAGATGATGTCAAATCCATATTTTTACCAAAAAACATTACGCAATCCACACACACCAACGATTGAAAAAATACAAAAAAATATTTCAATAACTACTTTAGTTTATTATTGCTATATGTAGAAAACTATATTGAAAACTTAGCCCATCATATTTTGAACAGAACAAATGTTGATGTATAATTTTTTCTCTCACAAAATATTAGCCAATTAAATAATTTCGAAAAGAGAAAAAAAATATTTCCAAAAAGTATTTTCTTAGTTTTTATTTTAACATTTAATTTCTGATTTTCCGGTACTTATTTTTACCAGGATAACTCCAATAATTTTTCTTCTATTCACACTTCGGTATTTGTCTTTTATTATATTGTAATTAGTTTCGAAAGTATATTAGGGACTTTTCTCAGAATTGCGTTCTTAAAATGTTAGATGTGAGATAGCTGAAAAAACAACCCCAAACAACATATTTTCAATTATGTAATTATGGGAATTTTCGTAAAAATCAGACAATTAATTGATTTTTTCATAGATTTTTTTAAAGCCTCTTGTCATAGCTTATATTGGTCTACGTTAAAATTCAATTGATTTAACCGCGCAAAAAATGTAGACATGTTTGTCGTTCATAATTTTCTTTATTTCCGTAAACTGGAAATTTTAAAAAAGGCATCAGGATTTAAAAAAAGTCCCTTCTTTCGAATGGACAAAAAAATATCAAGATAATATTAACTTTTATGCAGTTTCATTGTGTAATATAGGGGGGTTATAGACAGAACTTTGAACCCAAGAAGATTCACAAGTTTTGAAGAAGGTCCCCGGGTCCCACAAGAAATATCCAGAAGAAGGCCGGAGGGCAATCGACCGAAACGTTGTAGCAGATAATAATAAATATGTGGACAATAGTCCGAATAATCCAAATAATACTTGGTTCATTATCTAACAATATCCCTCTCGTTTGTAGTTAATCAGGTTGATATTAAGACGCAGCTTTTGGTAGTCATGGATTCTTTTTCAGAACTTAGACGTAAGTTGAATGACGTACACTTCTGTAATCTGATATTTTTATTGGCAATTTCAGCTACGCATCGTGTTGCTCACCATTAAAAATTAATTTTTGCATTAGCAGAAAATTCTCTTTTTTCTTTTCATCTTCTGTAAATACTCACTGTGAATATTGCAAATAACAATATTAGCATAATTTGATCCCAAGTGCATGTTGTTAAGAATAATGAAAAGCCGTCTACAATATGAGATGCACTTATAACGTTTCCTCTTTCACAAATAGATATTAGAAACTGCCGAGTTATTTTTTTTCGTGAAAACTTTTCGTATAACTTCGCAGCAATTATTAAAATACTCGCTTAAATTATATTCCAAGTTATGTGATTGGTTTTATTTACGGCATGCAACTACGGTTTATTTTATCCGAAGACGTTTGTTCTTTTTTTAAAAATCATTCTGTGGGTATTCAAATTTCTGAAAACTCATTTTTAAACACATTTTTCAAAACTCGTGTTTATCTATTCAAACCATAGATGGGACCCTAATAGTTACTACCACTCCAGGTCTGAGTGGAAATAGCAATGAAGGGGTATTCTACACTTCCCAGAGATTTAGAACTGGAACTCCGCCATTAGATGCAGTCTATACGTCATACTCAGGACACTAAGGTTCTTAGCACCATCTCTAAGCACATATATGATAAAGGTTCGGAGGTTGCCATAAGGGCAATAGAGTTGGGAAAGTTCCTAGGGTTGATATAACCAGCTGATGCTGTGCGGAATCTCTCCCGAAGAATGGAGTGTTGCATGTCATGGATGCTCCGCCACAGTATTCCATCCTTAAGCATCACGGTCGTCCCATTGCAGACAGATGCCGTATTGGGTGTCTTACCCTTCTGGCGGTGTGAAATCGTTTTTATTTTACAGTCACAGTCGACAGGGTAGTATTCCAAAATGGCAGAGCTACGCCGTTCCCGGACTTCAAAGTTAAAAACACAATCTTCTTATCTATATTTATATAATAAAACTCCAAAAATTATATTCTATATATATGGTACCGCACTTTTCCGATTAGGTGCTGTTTGAGCTATTTTTTTTCTTTGTGTTCACGAGCTAAAATTTAAGGTACGAGCAAGCTTCAATACGCTTATATTAATAGTTCACTAAATCATTTGATTTTCAAATTTTATTACTCCATAGTCATTATTTAAGAAAGATAAACATTAAAACATTACAGCACATAATTCATTACATTTTTAAAAAGGGCAGAAGCAGGCGATATCGCACAAAAGTCACAGATGCAGACAGCTGAGACCTTGTAGAGACACAGACTGGTCACTGTAGCTTAGAGAGGCAGCAAAATATCGCGGCCTATGTGACTCCGGTAAAACAGAGTTATAAGTTTCAAAATAAAGGAAACATCTCCACCCTCAACGGCAGCTTCTTAAACAGTAGATACATACATTTTCATTGTTAAACACGGATCGTACAAATTGTTCTACTGGCGACTTAGCTTGCCGTTGAGGGTGGAGATGTTTCCTTTATTTTTGAAATTATGAACTCTGTTTACCGGAGAGTCACATAGGCCGATATTCTTGCTGCCTCCTCTGCATGTAGCAGTGACCCAGTCGTGTATCTACAAGGTCATCAGCATAGCTGCACTGTGACCTGTTTGTGCATCGCCTGCTTCTTGCCCTTTTTAGTGTGAATAAAATGTAATGAATTATGTGCTGTAATGTTTTAATGTTTATCTTTCTTAATCATATTTTCTATCGCGTAATAAATTTGACAACTCAATGATTTAGTGAACTTATTAACATAAGCGTATTTGAAGCTTGCTCGTACCCTAAATTTTAGCTGTGAACACAAAGAAAAAATAGCTCAAGTGACAGCACTAAATCGGAAAAGCGCCGGGTACCACTATATATGAATTATAATTATTGGTTTATATATATAGTAGATAAGAGATTTGTTTTTACCTTGAAGTCCCGGGACGGCGGGTAGCTCTGCCATTTTGGAATACTACCCTGTCGATGTGATGTAAATAAAAACGATTCACACCGAGATGGGTAAGACCCTCACCCAAATACGCATCGTTTGCAATGGGAAGCGACCCGTGATGCTTAAGGATGGTAATACCTGGTGGCTGAGCAGTCCATGACATGCAACCTCCACTTTCTTCGGAGAGGATTCCTAGCAATCAGCTGGTTATTATCAACCTAACCTATAGAACGTTTCCCAACTCTATTGCCCTATGGCAACCTCCGAACCTTTTATCATATATGTGCTTAGAGATGGTTGCTAAGAACTTAGTGTCCTGAGTATGACGTTAGACTGCATCTAATGGCGGAGTTCCAGTTCTAAATCTCTGGGAAGTGTAGAATACCCTTCATTGCTTTCCACTCAGACCTGGAGTGGTAGTAACTATTAGGGTCCCATCTATGGTTTGAATAGATAAACAACGAGTTTTGAAAAATGTGTTTAAAAATGAGTTTTCAGAAATTTGAATACCCAACAAGAATGAATTTTTAAAAAAAAGAACAAACGTCTTCGGCATAAAATAACCCCTAGTTGGCATGCCGTAAAATAACCAATCAACATAACTTGGAATATATTTAAGCGAGTATTTTAATGTAATTGCTGCGGAAGTTATACGAAAAGTTCACGAAAATAACTCGCAGTTCTCTAATATATATTTGTGAAAGAGGAAACGTTATAAGTGCATCTCATATTGTAGACGGCTTTTTCATTATTTCTTAACAACATGCACTTGGGATCAAATTATGCTAATATTGTTATTTGCATATTCACAGTGAGTATTTACAGAAGATGAAAAAGAAAAAAGAGAATTTTCTGCTAATGCAAAAATTAATTTTAATGGTGAGCACACGATGCGTAGCTGAAATTGCCAATAAAATATCAGATTACAGAGAGTGTACGTCATTCAACTTACGTCTAAGTTCTGAAAAAAATCCATGACTACCAAAAGCTGCGTCTTAATATCAACCTGATTAACTACAAACGAGAGGGATATTGTTTAGATAATGAACCAAGTATTATTTGGATTATTCGACTATTGTCCACATATTTATTATTATCTGTACAACGTTTCGGTCGATTTGCCCTCCGGCCTTCTTCTGGTATTTCTGTGGACCCGGGACCTTCTTCAAAACTTGTGAATCTTCTTGGGTTCAAAGTTCTGTCTATAACCCCCCCTATATTAAACACAATGAAACTTGCATAAAAGTTAATATTATCTTGATATTTTTTTGTCCATTCGAAAGAAGGGACTTTTTTTAAAATCCTGATGCTTTTTTAAAATTTCCAGTTTACGGAAATAAAGAAATTATGAACGACAAACAATGTCTAACATTTTTTGCGCGGTAAATCAATTGAATTTTAACGTAGACCAATATAAGCTTATGACAAAGGCTTTTAAAAAAATCTATGAAAAATCAATTATTGTCTGATTTTTACGAAAATTCCCATAATTACATAATGAAATATATGTTTTGGGGTTGTTTTTTTCAGCTATCACCATCTAACATTTTTAAGACGCAATTCTGAGAAAAGTCCCTAATATACCTTCGAAACTAAATTACAAATATAAATAAAAGACAAAATACCGAAGTGTGAATAGAAGAAAAAATTATTGGAGTTATCCTGGTAGAAAAATAAGTACCGGCAAATCAGAAAATTAAATGTTAAAATAAAAACAAGAAAATACTTTTTGGGAAATATTTTTTTACTCTTTCGATAATTTTTAATTGGCTAATATTTTGTGAAGAGAAAAATTATACATCAACATTTGTTCTGTTCAAAATATGATGGGCTAAGTTTTCAATATAGTTTCTACATATAGCAATAATAAACTAAAGTAGTTATTGAAATATTTTTTTTTGTATTTTTTTCAATCGTGGGTGTGTGTGGATTGCGTAATTTTTTTGGTAAAATATGGATTTGACATCATCTTTGCCAATGCCTACCTAATTCCAGTTATCTATGGAGAACTGAATGGGTGACCAAGGGTCACATTTTATCTAGTAATATTATATATATATATATATATATATATATATATATAATATAGAAGAGAGAGGAGAGAGAGGAGAGAGAGAGAGATAGCAACATTTCACATCTGGGAATAGAGAAACATTGTTTATTCTACCTACCCCCGCCAAACAGTTTTATATAAAGATTATTCATGATTGCTTTGTAATATAGACAAACTTGATATCAAATAACAGCAACATGCAATCTTTAAAAATTCTACTAGACAATTATTCGATCGAAATGTGATAGGAAATCAATATTTTAGCAATAGACGACAGACCATCATATGTCAAAATCATTGCATGGCTGAAGCTATCCCGCTCGCTATATAAAAACTACAACAAAATCTCAGTCTAGTTCATAAGTATGATGTCATATTCTTTATATTTTTAGAGATAAAAATGTCTTTCAGTCACGTTAGATGGAGCATCACTTACCTGGAAGGTCATAAGTATGCGGTATTGATCACATCTGGGAATTATTAATTCAGATTATTGAAAATAGCTGTGTTCCCAAAACATAGGAAGATTATTAAAAGTAAAGCTAGACGTTTTCCTGTCTGGCTACAGAGACTTCATTGAACTAAATGCGTAATTATTTGGTAAATCAGTCAGATAAAGTTATTACTTTCCATTGTGTATAATAATCCTGGGGGCACGTGGTGTACATGGTTACCGCTGTCGAAAATGGACACAGCAAGACGAGTTCAATCATGAACTAGTCTGTTTGCTTTTTCAAATAGTGCTAATAACCTTAGGAAAAGTATGGATTCAACTATACCCGTTTAGCTATGGATAAATACTAGGGCAGACTAGGTTCTTTAATCCTTTGTATTGGCAACCAGTGGTAGGAGAAGGGAAACTCTGAATTCGAACTGATAAACTCCGCTTAAAAGAATTGACCTGTGTCATATGCTACCGTGGCGAGGGATTGGGTAATTATGTATATACTCCTATTTCACAGTATAAAATTGACATGTATTAACATTCACCATTATTAAGTCGTGCTTTCAAAATTCAATTTTTAGACAACATTTTAATACTCATTTTGACCTGGTTTATCATAAATGGGTCCTAACAGGTACTACCATTCGGGTCAGAGTTGGCTCCACATTTCCAGAGTTCCAGAGTTAGAACTTCACTACGAGATCCACTTTAAACGGTCATACCCATGACACTAAGACACTCAGCTACTGTCCCTATATATGATTTTTAAAAAGTTGGGGTTGCCATAAGGGCCAATGGGTTGGACAGTCATATAGTACATGGGCTTGATATGACCAGCTCTGATCGGAGGGGAATCTCTGACCGCCCGTTAGCTTTAGTACAGGCCATGCGCTGCTCAGCAACCAGGATTCTGTTCTTAGTATTATGGTCACCCACGTTAAAAGCTGGACTATTTGGGGATTTTTTAATTTTTATTGTATTTATTGTATCTACAATCCCAGCCGACAGGGCGGTGTACATGTATATTGGTAGTATTTATGTATGTATGTATGTATGTATGTCATGTTGTGTGTGTGCGCGCGCGCTCCGAAAGTGTATGACTAGAATTAGACCTTTTGAAATTTAAATTCTCGTTTTATTTATAAAGGTCGCATAGATCAATATGTAGTCTTGATGTTGATGAATGGTAGCACATACATAGACAACTATACTCTAAATTCATTTAAAATAGAATATGATTTGTAAAGAAGGGGCATGTCTTCCTGGACAGAATAATTCCAAAGCTAAATTCTACCGGCCAATCGAAAGAAATATAACCAATCCTCAACTAAAAGAAAACGTATTTTTGTATATCTAAAGACGTACGAAACGTATTTGATTACCAGCATTCAATATCCGTAAAGAGACATTTCATGTAATTCTATTTACGATATACGAAAACGAAGACGCTCTAACAATCAACTTTGGAAGCCGAATCAGACAAATCGAGAGTTCGATATGTCAACCGGTTACGGTTTTTGTATGCATAGAGAGTGGAGAATTCTGACAAGTGGGTGTTTATATTTATATTTTTGTATAGCTGGTGCTTTTTTGCATCGGTTTTATGTCGGAGAACGAGTACCACGTACTCATTTGGAAAAAGAGTGAGAGTGTCTTGCCTGCCGGAGTCGAAACCGGCCCTCCGAATGCAAAGAAATGAGATTTGGGCGCGGATGGACGCGAGGTGCAAATTCAGGTGCCCGGATGTTGGGGCCTACACGCGTCCATCCGAATGCACGAGAATTGTGCACGGGCGCGAGGTTCGACTGATGTGCCCGATGATAAGGGGAACGGAAGTATCAGTAGAAGTTGGTTGACGGCAGTAAGAGCGTTGCGACTTCAGCTGCTGGTAGATAACAGTGTTGTAGACTGCGAATAAGTTGTTTGACTCTCTTCTCCCTCCCCCTTCAACAAAGAACATTTACTTGAAACCCATAATTGTGCAAAGAAACCAAACAATCTTAAACAGACTGGAGATCGAATGACTGATCATAAGCAGAACAAAAAAATATTTATTTCCCCCTCTTTTTTTCCTTCTATAGTTTTATAAGAAAACAATTAATGTTGAATATATCTTTAAGGCCCATAGATAGAACTGTAACAGATACTATAACGCCAGCTGAGAGCGAACCTAGTAGTGATGTCAATTAAGGAAATCTCCACATTCCTCAGTTAATTAACAACAAAAATATTTCCTCTTGTGGAGTTTGACGTTCTGTTTAACCCCATAAGGAAAATGAAAGAAAATGAAAAGATAGACAAATACTTAGACCTTGCCAGAGAATTAAAAAAACTCGAACATGACGTTAAAGTAGTACCAATTGTAGTTGGTGGCCTTAAAACGTCCCTAAATGTTTGGCGAAAAGACCGGAGGAATTGGTAATCAGATGAAGAATCGAACCAGCCAATTAATAGCATTGGTAAGACTTTTCAGAATACACAGAAGAGTTCTGGAGACCAGGGGAAACTTTCTCGCACAGACTTCCGTGAAAGTCTAATGCAGGTGCGAAAACTTGCAGTATTATTTAACTATGTATTTGCCAATCCCTCGCAACGAGCAGGATGGGACACAATGTCGATTTCTGAAGCGGAGTTTAACAGATTTGATCAGAGTTTTCCTTCTCCTGGACTGGTTACCTAGCTAGGTTCCATAGCCCAGTCTGCCCTGCTATTTACCATAGCTGGAGTGAGCGTAGTTGGATGCACTCCTTTCCCAAGTGTATTAGCAATATGGGAAAGGTAAACAGCCGAGTTCAGTATTTGAAACTCAGGGCGACAAGTCCATTTCCTACGACTCTAACCATTACACCACGCACATCCACTATTTTTATAATAGAGACAAAGCCAAAATGTCAGTAAGAAAGCACTCTCCTTTACTTAAATATTTATAAAATAATTTTTGAATTAAAAAAAAGGAAAAAGAATTATGCAATTCCTTCCACTCATGTAACACTGGGTAATTCTTCTAATATGAATAAATTGGAGAATGTGGCGCTCCACCTAGATGCTAAACAATCTTGGTCTAGCGCTATTGAAAAGGGGATAGACTCCCTCGGTGATGGCTGATACCGACTTTAGGCCGCCGCCCCGTCGACTTTACTTTTTACTTATATAGTATATTATTCGGGATTGCCCTAAGAAAAGACACAAGGGGCAAGTTTTCAGCTACGAAAGCTGACAGTGAAATCTGAACAGAGAAATACAGTGGTACATTGACTTACAATTTAATTCGTTCCACTCGTAAACCAATTTCCTTGTATATCAAATCAATTTTCCTCTTGGCAATAAACCGAATTAAACCAAGTAACAGCTCGTAACTAGGAATACTCGTAAGTTAGGGCACTTAAGTTATGATACCGGTGTATTTGAATGGAAATTTGCGAGAAAAAATGTTAAAAACAGAAGAAACAAAAAATAAAACAATTGAACAAAAAAATGCTATAATGATTTTACACAAAAGTTTACTTCTTCTGTTGCAGACAACTATTCTTGCTGTTCGCTTAAGAGAATTTTTTGGTCAGCAATGTCATTTTCTTTTCTTTTTTTTCTTTTTAAACGTCATTCCAGCATCCATTCAACTCAAGACCCTATTTTTTTCTATTGGTCTGGTGCCAACTTGCTTCGAAATCAACCTTAAAGGACCCTTCAACTCGAGGGTAAATTAATGTCTTTTGTGTTTAGAGTCGGGATCTCGCCGCAAATCTCGCACAGAAATAGCTGTTATCGATTAAATGTAAGAATGTTTAATATATATGGCAACATTACTTTTATACGATAACCAAAAACATGTTCCTTGTGTAAAGATATGCAAATTATTTCTATTAATATCTTTAAAAAGTTGGGGTAGTAATGAAATAGAATAGTGTGAGAGACTGAGTTAATATCAAATGGAATGATTGACGGGGTGGATAAAAAAGAACTTATTTCAATAGACACACACACACACACACATATATATATATATATATATATATATATATATATAATACCCCTCCGCACAAGTAGGGTGTGACACAAGGCCAATTTCTTAAGCGGAGTTTAACAGGTTTGAATTCAGAGTTTTCCTTCTCCTAGACTGATTACCTAGCCAAGTGTTAAAGAGCCCAGTCTGCCTTGCTATTTGCCATAACTGGAGGGAGTATTGGATTCATACCTTTTCCCAAGGGTATTAGCGCAATGTGAAATTCAAACAGCTTCATCCAGGAATTGAACTCGGGTCGACGAGTCCATTTCCCACGACTCTAACCATTAGACCACGCGCCTCTATAGAGACCATATATAAAACCCACATAAAATGTCCTATAAAATATTGTACTCAGGCCATGTCTCCGGTAATATACATGAAATTGGGGGTATAATTTTGAGACTGAATAGGTTACAATGAAGAGTGACAAAACTAATAAAAATGGTCAAAGATTACAGTTACAGAGAGAGAATAAAAAAGTTAGGATGAACATTGCCGGTTTAGCTCAGTCGGTAGAGCGTCCGCCTGGAACCAAGAGGTTCCTGTTACGATTTTGAGGACATCCTGTAGGCTTCAAGCAAGAGCGCTGTCCCAGTGGAGATCCTTTGTGTTAAGCATAGCGTAATCATTGGTGAAGAATCCTTTGGCTGCTCCTTAGTGTTCCTCAGTCTAGCATTCCTTCATCAATGAGTGCAAATGGACATCTATCAATATAACCCGATTAAGTAATTAACCAAGCACGTATTTGAGCTGTTGATTGGCTGAGATTTAAACTACGTGACCTCACTCAGTCTATAAATTTAAGTGATAGATTGCAGCACGGCAATAATAATAATCCAACAGTTCCTTGTTCAATACCGACCCTTGCCGACTTAGCGAATGAGTAGCAGAGGGAAGTGTGCGGTAAAGTGAGGTGATGAAGGTATGTGTGGCACTCCACCCCAAACGCTAAAAACAATCTCCATGGTGTAGTGCTAATGAAAAGGGGGTAGATGCCCTTGCTGTCTGGCTGATACCGACTTAGGCCACCTCGATGATTTTACTTTTTACTTATTTCTCTAGAAATGAGAATGGAAGTTGGTTTAATTTGAAATTTCATTTCTCTGAATGTTGAGATGAGGTTTGAAGATTAGTATTATCTGCGTTATTCGTTATTCCTTCTCAGACTGGTTGCCTAGCCACAGTTAAAGAGCCCAGTCTGCCCTACTATTTACCCATATCTGGAGGGAGAGTAGAATTCATACATTTCCCAAGGGTATTAGCGCTAAGTGAAATGCAATTACCACGTCCAGGATTGAACTCGGGCGACGAGTCCATTTCCTATGACTTTAACCATTACACCCGCGCTTTCTTATTACGAATTTTGTACAAATAACAATGAAGATGGGGACAATAGTCCGAATAACGCAGATAATGGAAATTTCATATTATAAAAGAAATTTCTAATTACGGTAGACATTTTTTGAAATAGTTCACCTCGAACTGGTAAGGCAGATCTTAAAAATAAAGTCGACTAACCAATTGGATTTTTGGTAATAGATTAATACTCTATTTTGAAATTTAAAGTTTAATATAAAAATATCAAAAATACAATCTCAAAACCTTTTTATTACACCTAGAGCGTATATATATATATATATATATATATATATATATAATATATATATATATATATATATATATTCTTTTTTGTTTCATTTAAACAAATTTGGTGGAACAAAATAGAATGCTTATTTTTTTCAAGTAATTTTTTTCAAGTTTCCTATCAAAATAAAAAATCTTGAAAACAATAAGGATTCTTTTCTTTCACCAACTTTGTTTGAATGAAAAGATTCTGCCAAATTTACCTATAAATATATATAATATATATATATATATATATATATATATATATACATTATCTTAACCACCTGTGGTACCAACATCACCATTCTGACACTCCCATCAAGAGAGAAGAAAATCCACTGACGAGCTTCTTTTCAGCATTTTGAGAATAATCCATCATTGAAGCAAAAACTGTATCAAAGTCCTGAATATGGTCTAATAGACCGAAACGTTGCATCATCGACAATAAAATATCCAGTTTCATAACATCCCGTGTTTGTCTACCTTCTCACACACACACACACACACACACACACAATAATATATATAACTATATATATATATATATATATATATATATGTGTGTGTGTGTCTGTTTCTGTGTGCCTCTGTGTCAATATGTTGTGTTTGTTGTGCGTATGTGTGGATAGGTTAATAAATATGTAATTATTAAAGTGAATGAATAGTTTATCAATTTATACCGGTGATATAATGCATTGGTTTGTTTTGGGTTATTTGTTTAATGGCATAACAATCTTTGTGGGTTATTCAAAGCCAAAGCCATCTTTGTAGAAGATCAGTAATAGTTAACCTATAATTTAATCTATAGCTGGAGGATGAGGGGATACATACCTTTCCCAAGTGTATTAGTCCGAAATTCAACGTAATACTGCGTCCGGAATTTAAACTCGCCTAATATGATGTCACAATTAGCCATTACTTCACGGTAACTTCGACTCTATTATATTGAGTTACATAAACATGTAGTTTAAGGGCTTCTTATCTCCCTGAAAAGTTCAAGCCAAAAATTCTTACAAGCTTTAGCCATGTCAGTGCTACTGTATAGCTGTACCACTTGGACTCTAACGTAACGCTTGGAGAAAAAGGTTGCTAGGAAATGTACAAGGATGCGAGTTGTTGTGAACAAATCCTTGAGTCAGCACCCCACAAAAGAGCAGCTGTACGGCTACTTTAACTACTAATACACAAACCATTCAGGTAAGACGAGCAAGACCTGCTGGACACTACCGGAAAAGCAGGGACGAGTCCATAAATGACGTGAAGAACGTCTGGGCACCTACACATGGACAAACCTGTGCAGGCCGACTAGCAAAAAGCTATATCAATCAACTCTGCATGTATTCTGGATGCCGTGCAGAAGACTTGCAAGTGGGATGGCAAAACAGGGACGGTGCTGGCAAGATGATGATGATGATGATAATGATGATGATGATGACGATGATCCTTTATCTTCCTAATTCTACCTGTGTTTTGTAAAAAAAAAAGGTGCTATTTTTTTTATTTTTGGTAATCATTTTCTTTTTGGGACTGGCTCGGGTTGACACTTTTACGACCGCCAAGAACAGAAAAGATCGGAAACAGGAATACATAAAAAAAACTCTTGTGGATAAAACAGTCAGAACAACAGATCTTAAATAACGACTACAGAAGGGAATTGCATTAAAACATGGCGCTGACAAATCGATGTCAACGGACTTTCCTTGGGTTAAAAAAGAGAAGATAAAAAAATTGGGGTTCACTTGGAGATTACACGAGATAAATATGAGGATTTTTTTTTTTTTTTGAAAAGAGCAAAATCATTTTTTTTTTTAAAGAATTTATTTCCATAAATGTAAACTCTGCATTGTTTTTGGAATTCGTTTATAGCAAAAAAAAATTCTAAATCCTCAAAAAGTATTTAGGGCTATTCAAAATGACTGCAAATCATGTAGAGGTCTTCAAGCTTGAACAGAGATATGTCATCAAATTTCCGGTGGCTGAAAAGTGTAAACCATATGAAATGTACAGCAAAATATTTTATGTGTGCAGAGAAACTGTTACTATACATGGATTTGCCATGTCGAGTCTAAGTTGAAAAGACAATAAATGGAATGGATTCTTCGGTAAAGAAATGAAATGGGTTCTGTGGATGCTGTGGTCAGTAAAGTAGGCCATGCTAATAGTCTTCTGGAAGATGAAAGGAGCCATCATTATGGTTATCATTGATGAAGGGGTAACTGTAAACATGCTTCCCATTGCCAATTCCTGAGGCAAAAATCATCTATTGAAGGGCTCAATACCTTGTTTCCGATGGATACTGCTGGTTCGATAAAACTAACCTGTCTTACACCGATCTAAACCCAGATGTTTGATTCACCGTGATTAAATCCGTGGGGTGAATGCAACGCCACCTGGTGTCTCTAATGTTTACTTCTAGTCCTGGCCGAAGGCGTTACCTTTTAGTTTTCAACGTCACACTGAAATGTATATGTGTGTGTGTGTATGTATGTATATATACAGAGCATAATATAATCATATAAATAAATAAAAACTTTATCAAATGATAGATTTATGTCAGCCTGTTGGCCTCGACAGATTTGCCTGCAAAATGAATAAAGAATAGTTCTATTTGATGAACAAAACAAAAACATGATAAATTTGTGATTTCTAAACAAGAAGCAACATAAATAGATCATTCCAAAGAAAAGGATTTTTTATAATTTTTTTATAGTCTCAGAATTCTGTTTAACTTTTTTTTTTTTTTCTTCTTTTTTTTTCTGATAGCATAATGTATTTTGATAATTTTGGTAGGTACCCAACATCAATGCAAAAAAAACCCTTGTGCGTGGTATTTGGTATGGGATCTAATCTAGCCCCAATTTGTATTGCAAAGTTTAAGGAGTGAGATCTTTTTTTCTTCTTCTCCCCATTCCAATGTTAATGTACGTCTGAAAAAGAAAATAGCATATTTAAATTTGACGCATGTCACGTGATATCAGGTCAAGGTTTCCTTCCTTTGCGACCCTCTAAATGTATGCTCTCAATTATATGGCGCATCGTGTATCTATTTGAATATGGGTATCATTGCCAAAAGCGTGTAATCTGTTCAGTCAGCGAGTAATCTGAGGAAAATTGCAAGGTAATCAAGAATAGTTGGTATTGTCGGTGACCACTGGCCACCGGAGACTGGAAGAATTGCGGGATCTGAATCAAAGTACGAGGAAATTGATGACTGTGAACAAAGTCTTGTAGTCTGATAATGAGGTCGATAGAATTTATTGGAAAAGAAAACAGGGACGAAAAGGAGCTGACAGCATACCTGGAAAGTATCAGTACAGTACAGTAATGACAGAATGCTAATGGCAGTAAAAGAACAAAAAAACAATGTTGAAGGCTATAGTTAATTACAAAGATTTGCCAGGACTAAGTTTTATTACTTGCTTTTACTATGTGGTTACATGCTTAAACATTGAACAGGCTATTCATTGGTTAAATCCGGATATACATATATATATATATATATATATATATATATATATATATATATGTGTGTGTGTGTGTGTGTGTGTGTGTGTGTGTGTGTTTTACATCCTTCTGTCTACTAAAGACGTTGGCGTAGTGTTAATTTTTTTATCTGTGTGAGTGGCTGAACAGACCAATTTTTGAATGGCAATTCTTTGGAGATGCGGCCTTTGTCCATCTTCCTAACGTGACCAAGCCAACGTAGGCGTGTCTTGCAGATGATGGCGGGCATGCTGTTCATGTTTGATCGTTCCATCACTTCTGTGTTTGGCACTTTGTCCTGCCAACGTATGCGTAGGATGTGGTGTAGGCATCTGAGGTGGAAATTTCCCAGTTTCCTCTCGTGGCATGAGTATGTGATCCATGCTTCACTACTGTAGAGGAGAGTACTGAGAACACATGCTTTGTAGACGCACAGTTTGGTTCTCTTGGTAAGGCTGGCATTGTCCCAGACTCTCTGGCTCAGTTTGGTCATAACTGTCGCCGCTCTGGCGATTCTTCTGTTGACTTCACTGTTCGTGGAGACTGAATTGGCAATGGTGGACCCAAGATATTTGCAGCTCTCCACTGCTTCCAGGCTGCACCCATTGATGACAATGTTCGGAGGGTGTCTGAATTTTGTGCCATGACCTTTGTCTTATTTAGACTTATGGTTAGTCCGAACTCCTTGCAAGCATGCGTGAGTTGACTGACAAGCTGTTGCAGGCTGTGCTCAGTATGTGACGTTAAGGCTGCGTCATCGACGAATAGCATTTCTGAATTAGGACCTTCGTGACTTTGGTCTTAGCTCTGTCGAGCAATGTTGGACAACTTGCCATCAGTTCTGGTGTGTAGTAGACTCCCTCGCTGCAGTCCTTGAAGGCATACTGGAGAAGTATAGAGAAAACTTTCCCGAATAGCGTAGGTGCAAGGACACAGCCCTACTTCACTCCACTGCTGACTGGGAATGCCTCGATGTTGCACCATTAAAACAAACTGTGCTGTGCATGTTTTCGTGTATAGAGCTAATGATTCCAAGAAGTCTGGGTTGGCAGCCTATCTTCTGTAGCAATTTAAAAAGTTCGCTTCGGCTGACCAGGTCGAATGCCTTCGTTAATATTATAGAGACAGAGACAGAGACAGACAGGTAGTGTTCAACCCAGCGTTGCAGCTGCTTTCCCGTTGTCAGTGGTGACTCCCCCACCCCCGTTTTATCTTTTAGAGGTGCAGATTTTGTTATGGGTGGGCCTGTGGCTCTTTTGATGCCCTCGTACATGCCCCTTGCCATCTCCCGTGTTGGCAGCTGTCTCTATACCGTGGCACAGGTTAGTCAATAGGTGTTGGCGAATTGTCGGGCAACCTCTTAGCTTTATTTCTGGCATATATATATATATATATATATATATATATATTATGTGTGTGTGTGTGTGTGTGTGGTGTGTGTGTGTGTGTGGTAGTGACTATAAAATCCACAATTTTCACTAAAATAGAGTAAAAAGTGCTCAATAAGAAGAGCTAAATAAACAGACTAAAATTCCCGAGGATTCGCGCTATGCGAGAAACTTAAGTCGGTATGTATTAAACGATTACTACATTTACATATATAATATTATATATAATATATATATATATATATATATATATATATATATATCAGAGATCTTTGCCAATTTAAAAAGTCGCAGAGAAGTTGTCAGCTAACCCCGATGGGGGGGATAATTATAATGAAGGGAATTTATGAAAGAAAAGATTAACCAGCTCTTTCTCTCTTTCTACTGGACAAACCACAATGGACAAGCGAGTAATAAAAAAAACATTAACACCTAATTGAAAATCACTATGTTCTTGTGTTGTATTCTGTAGCCCCCTTACTTATGCTTGAGGGTCACGCGTTGTTTACCTATTCCTGCTAGCTGTTAACCCTTAGACCACGCTACATACATCTGGTGCATTCCATCATCGGGGTTAGCTGACAATTTCTCTGCGACTTTTTATAGGAGCTGATCTCTAACCGACAACTTTCGTTGCTCCTAATTAAAAAAACGAGTCTCTCCCATACTTCCACGTATCATGTCGAGGGAAGAATATATCCGTTTTCGGCTCTTTTCTGTGTTTCTACACTTGCGTAGAAATTAGGAACTTTTTAGGTTTTATCTAGAACAGTAGTCGTTCACCCGTGACTTTCAAACTCTTTGTACGCTGAAATCATTATTTCTTTTCTTATATTTTTCCTTTTTCTCTTTACTCAGAAATTGGATTACTGGGTGATTTTTTTTTCGATTTAAATTTTCTATAAGCCGTTCAATTTCGTTACAGAAAGAACTAAGAATGGCTATTAACATGGGTTCACATTGGGAAAGGAAAAGTCAGAAATGTGGTCAGAGAATAAGCCTAATCATTTTATTATTGATCCTGAAGTTTCCCTCTGGCCTGATCTCAAAAATAGGAAGTGGAATTGCTGATTTGATTGTTGATTGCTAATCGTAGCCGACGCACTATGCCGATGGGCGGTCTACCGAACTCCGAAATTTAAATCGTTACAGTTCTCACTCTTATTACTGAAACTGTAACGATATAATGATTACAGAGTTTCCATTTGGGGGGTGTTACCCCTTCTACAGAGGTGCAGTCGGTGTATTCTACAGCCCCAGTCGACAGGGCGAAGTTTATTTAGTGTTTACTTACAAATCTGTGTATCGTGAGTGTCAATATATTAAATATTTCTTTAGATTCGATTTTTAAAAAATCTATTTTATGTAGACTCTCTGTATGAAAACAGTAAATTGCAATTACTGTTTTTACGACTTCCATTTTGCCTCACTGGCAACTCTAACTCCCCCACCGGAAATACTGCAGTAGCCATTGTTATTACCCATTAAATATTGAGTCTGTAATTCACTAATGAACAATAAAATATTTGTGGTCAGACAATGGGCTAAATTCATTAAAATTACATCAATATTTATTGTAGCTACTAAAATATAAACGTTGAAAAAATGATTTAGAAGACTCCGCGCTAACATTCTTTTTTTCTTTAAGCAATAATATATATATATATATATATAATATATATATATATATATATATATATGAGATGAGAGAGGAGAGAAGAGAGAGAGAGAGAGGAGACAAATAATCTAGGACTGGTATCATGAAACTACCTATATATCTTCGTTTTGCGATTTGTGGCGTCCCGCTAAGTGCAGGTAGTAGGAATAGATAAAGTAAACTAGATATTGGGGTTCAGAGATTACCAGGCTCCGTTGTTTAATAGTTACATTCGTTGGAAATGAATGCGGCGACACAAGTTCAAATTCTGGGCCAGGCCAGCTGCATTTAACGTAGCCTATATTACCTATGGGAAGGTGTTACTCCAACTATTTTCTAGGTATGGGTAGATAATAGGATAGACTGAGATCTTTAATTCTCGGTATGGCAACCGGTCTAGGAGAAGGAAAACTCTGATTTAAACCTGTTAACATCCGGTTAAAGTTGACCTTGTGTCATACCTTTTCTTTGATTGGTAAATCATCCTAGATTCTTTTCTAAATCTATATATTTACTAATATTCTAAATACAATATTATATGTACTACAGCAAAATAAAAAAGACACCCATCGGGCCGATGTAATAATTTTTTGAAAGTTAAGTTGCTGAAGGGCTGGGAGCTGAAAATTCAATGTTCATAGAGTGTGTACCATAAGTATGTAAAATCGTCAAATTTATTAAAGGAGTAAAAAAAGAAAGAAAGAAAGAAAAAACAATTTGAAATGGAAATAGTTCGATAACTTTAAATATTATATTAGAATAAAACAATCTATTATAAATATATAACCCGGGCAATCTATTTATTGAAACAATGAGGATTGTCTAACGTTGCATGTCACGATTTGAGGTATATTTATTCCATTTATGACGTTGGATTATGTGTTGGGTAATGTGACGTAAGCGTGACGCATAATTTATTACGAGAAAAGAACCGGAAAGCGATCTCATTATCTAATAGATTGTGTGTATATGTGTGTGTGTGTGATGAGTTTGCGTCTTCTGGAGTGTGTGTATATCTGTTGTGTTTGTGTGTTTTGTGTGTAGTGTGCTTGTCTCTGAGTGTGTTGTTGTGTGTGTGTGTGTGTGTGTGTCGGTTGGTCCGTATTGTGTATTTTGTGAGTATACTTTACCCCTCCAAAAAAGCCACACACTATCCTTTGAATAATATACAATCACAATACTTTACCTTATTACAAACCAACGAATCAACAAAAGAATTCACCTTATCATAAACACAATGCACATTAAGTTTACGTTTATTACGCTCTGGCTAGGTGACGTAATAGAGTAAAGTAAATATTGTGATTTGACAAGTATACTGATGTTATTCAATAATATTTTCAACTATAACAGAATATTTATATGATTCTAACAATGCTTATATAAGGGCGGGTTTAGCTCAGTCGGTGGTGTTCGGATCTAGGAATGCAACGAGGTTCCTGGTTCGCGATACCGCCCACTCAGCGATGAGTAGCACAGTAATTACGATGTGTTTATTGATATGGCCTTTTTTTAGCCGACATTTTTGGGAGAAAATGTGCTTAATTGAAGTGTTACTTAAATTTTGGTTAAATTATTAATAATTGAAGTTACTATACAATCGGAAAAATCAATCTCTGTATGTACATTTCGGCCTATTATGCCTC
>CM042141.1:105619643-105669978 GCA_023376005.1 Doryteuthis pealeii | reverse complement strand
AAAAATATGAGTATGACTGTAGATAAATACTCTTACTACAGAACAACAAACAAAGGCAGAGGAAATGCGAGGCCACTAATAAAATGAGAGAGATTCACTATACCTCAGACGTCTAAAAAACCAAAAACCAGAAAAACAGACGGAACCTGGGATGCGAGAGAGGTGGAGAATAGAGAGTTAGTACAATTTCATTCTTCACTCGGATGAATATTTCATACAATGACAAGGAGGGTAAGGTGAAGGAAGGACAGATGGTAGGAGATTGTAGATATACTGCTATTTCTCACTTTATCCCATAACAAAAAACGAGGACGGTCTAGGAAAGTAAAGCTAGAGAGATAACTGTTCTCTCTTCAGTACAAGGAGGAGGGTAAAACCAGCAATTTGGGGTCAGTACTGGGTTCAGAACGGGAGGAGGTATGGCAGAAGAACAGAAGGATACAGAAACGAATCACAAAATTGGCTGCCGGTACAATACAAGATACATGATAGAGTTTGAAGAGGTCAACTCTTTTAATATTTTAGTGCAATAAGTACAATCACAACAAACCTGTTTTATTTGTGAAAAACATATATTGCGCCATTTTTATGAAATAATAAAAAAAAATTAAAAGCAATTACGGGACCCTTTTCATTATTTTTATCAATAAATACTTTCCTCAATCGTTGGACCAAAGACCTCAGATCCTGTTAACACACACACACACACACACAACACACACACGCGAACATATATATAATATATATATATATATATATATAATATATTATATGTTGTGTGTGTGTGTCAGAGTCCAAATCAGATCACAACTATACATTGTGACGTTTATCTGAGTGAGCTTATATTATTATATATATATATATATATTATATTTATATATAAGCAATTCCACCAGATAACGCACAATGTGATCAATATTGAATTCAAAAACATAATTTCCTGCCTCGATTTTTAATAGAAAGATCACTAGTGTTCAGTATCATACTAATTTTAATGGTCCAATCCCTAACATGGAACCCTTTTTTGGAGATTCTTTATCAGAATCTTCACTCAGCTTTCTAGTACTGAACTAAGGGGTATCTTCCTAGTAATAAGAATCTGGATTTTTGTTCATAGACATAGCCTAATCCATTTTTAGCAAGATAGTGTAGAGAAATTTGAAATAACAGAAAAAAGTGGAAAACCCCTGAGAGTTATTATACTTTGATGACAGTGTGCTACCTCAGGTTCATCTAGAACAGGCGCTCATTATGGCCTTAGAGAATCATGTGATCAGGCAACTATTAGTTGCAAGTAGAATTAGAGGTTAAGGTTAGTTCAGCAAGTTGTCAAGACATGTTTCCAATCGCAAACAACGAATAATCATATATTGTCTGAATTTTAGAGAATGAGACTTTATCAGTTTGTAATTATTTGGATTATTCCAGCTATTGCCTCCAATCTTATTGCCATATACACAACTTTCGGCCGTATGTGTCCAATCAGACACATGCCGCCGGCATAGAAGGTTTTCCTAAGTGTTGGTTGGATGATTCCAATCTCTGGACGAGGGTGATATAACAATAGAGATTCTTTTTAAAAAAACAAAGTTTTATCCCCAAACAGTTTGTACCGGCATGTAACGCAATGTAACAGTCCTACCCCATAAGATTAATAAAGGGTTTGTTTTCGGAAAGTTTCCGTGAAAGGCACCTGATTATTGACAAGGAGATTTTCGAGTTCGATAGAAGTCTCGAGTTCGAATAGAAAGGTTTCCTAAATCGAGAAGTTCCCGAATATCCGACCAATAACCTTGAATAAGACCAGATTGCAGCATCGAGCTGAAACTGTTTGTGTAATATAACAAAAGATGGAAAATGTTCGAAATATTATTATAAATACAGAAAACAAAAAGAATCCATCACTAATTTTTCATTTTGGCCCCTTCTGAATATCACATAATCATTCCGTTCATATTTTTTATGTTTTCTGGTTGTCGGTCCCTCAATGTTGAGCCATTAGAAAATGAGACAGAAAAGTCATAGATCAAGTGCAAGTTTATATTGATACCCCCGTGGAAGTGAAAAGCAAATTGAAATGGAAAGCTAATAAAGGAAACAATTAACGAAGAAAAGAGGAAAAGTCAAAAGAAACAAGAAAAATGTGGAGAAAACAAGAAAATTAGAATAGGGAACAGTCTCGCGTGAGAGAGAGAGAATGAGACAAAAAAAAAGCAAAGAAAGAGAATGAAAGAATAAAGGAAAAATGTAATCCAATCTTCTAAATTTTTGAACATTGACCAGTAAATACACAGCAAAAAAGCCAAATCGATAGAAATTGGCCATAAAAGTTTTAAATGTAATATTCGCATTGTTTCTTCCTAATTAGCGTTCTATGCAAAAAATAAAAACTAGGAATAGGACCCCATCTTAAAATGGGGAAATAAATATAAGAAATGCAATAAATATAAAGATGGAGACAAATTCTGCAGAACTTGACCATGGAGGAAAAACCGCAATTGCTAAATTAATAAAAAAAAAACAAGCGAGCTACTAAACCAAAGAACAGAAATTCTAAACCCAGGTAAAAGCATAAAAAGCATGTCTCCTAGCACCATATAAGAAAATAAATAAAAATAGAATAGAAATTTAAAAATAAAAACCCCAAATGAGATTGTATACACAACAATCTTTACGAGAAATTTTTCAATTTTTAACATTTATAGGCAAATTTTAGCTGACCAACATCAGAACTACCAATCAGCAATAAAAAGCGTTTGTGACAAACTTCCTTCGCCAGAATTATCCTGAAGAACCATTCGGTGAAACCTAGTAGATATGTGTCTGAAATCTTTGCTATCATGTTAAAGTTAGTAATACTTATCGAATCAAAAAAGTTCTTTGTCTGTTCCGCGAATTTATTCAACAGTATGTTCCATCCATATGGCACGTAGCAGGATGTAACACATAGGACTTTTTATAAGCGGAGTTTAACAGGTTGAAATTCAAGTCTTTCTTCAAGACCAGTTGCCCACCAAGGTTAAAGAGCCCAGTCTGTCCAGTTTGCCCATAGCTATGGAAAAATATTTGAATGCATACCTTTCCCAGTGTAAGTCTTATGTGAAATACAACCAGTCACATCCCCAGGTATTTGACTCGAGTCACCATATCCATTTCCTATTACTTAAACCACTACCACACGAAGGCACATCCATTTATTAAAACAGTAGCATTACATCGCGAGTTTTCTTATTCATTATAATATTCGATAAATTCCATTGAACGCTTATCTAACTTGATCCTATTAGCACACTTTCCTCTGAAGATAAGCTTAACGCTTAACCCCCCACCACCCAACAAAAAACAAAAGGAACCTCACAAAACAAACGCTAATTCATAAAAAGAGAAATCCCTAGAGAGGTCGGGTGATAAGACAAGAGAAGGTCGGTAAATAAGCCGAGAGCGAATTACGTGGTCCCATGTCAGCAGATTCAATATTCATGACATCCTTTTTTCAGTACAAAAGGAAGGGGTTATCATGCATCAGAAGATACACTTTCTGTTCCTCAGAATTTGTTCTGTTTGAAATTTTGATTTTCAAAGTTGATGTTCAGTAGTTGCATGTATTGATGTATAGGCAATGTTAAAGGAAACGATTCTAGTAACATGTTTGATATATTGCCTAAATCAAAATCTGCTGACAAGGACCGTAATATGCTCTCTCTTTACGTCGTACTGACCTCGACCCTCTCTTCAGTCTTATTCAGCCCGACCTCCTCTAGGATCTCTTTAGAATTAGCGTTTGTTTTGTGAGGTTCCTTTGTTTTTTTGTTGGGTGGGGTGGGGGGTTAAGCGTTAAGCTTAATCTTCAGAGAAAAGTGTGCATAATCAGGATCAAGTTAGATAAGGCGTTCAATGAATTTATCGAATATTTAAATGAATAGAAAACCGCGATGTAATGCTACTGTTAATAATGAGTGCCTCGTGTGTAGTGTTATAGTAATAGGAAATGGATAATGGTGACTCGAGTTCCAATCCTGGATGTGACTGGTTGTATTTCACATAAGATACACTTGGGAAAGGTATGCCATTCATAATATTTTTCCACTAGCTATGGGCAAACTGAGACAGACTGGGCTCTTTAACCTGGTAAGGGCACTGGTCTGAAGGAAAGCTCCTGAATTCCAAACCTGTTAAAGCTCCGCTTATAAAAAGTACCTTGTTTACATCCGCCGTGCCAATGGATTGGAAAATACTGTTGAAATAAATTCGCGGAAACAGACAAAGATATTTTGATCGAATAAAGTATTACTAACTTTAAATGAAATTAGCAAAATATCAGACACTATCTACCCTAGGTTCACCGAATGGTTCTCAGGATAATTCGGCCGAAGGAGGTTGTCACAAACGCCTTTTATTGCTGATTGAGTAACTCTGATGGTAAAAATTTGCATAAATTGTTAAAAAATTGAAATATCGTAAGATGTTGTGTTACAATATTTTTGGGTTTTTTATTTTAATTTTATTCTTTTTATTTTTATCTTTATTGGCTAGGAGACATGCTTTTTATGTTACATGGTTTAGAATTTCTGTTCTTTGGTTTAGTAGCTCGCTTTTTTTTTTAATAATTAGCAATTGCGGTTTTTCACCTCCATGCATTTACTGCAAGAATTTGTCTCCTGCTTTAATTATTGCATTCTTTATTATTTCCATTTAAGATGGGTCTATTCCTAGCTTTTTATTTTATGCCAAGAAGCTAATTAGGAGAACAATCCGATATTACATTAAACTTTTTTATGGCCAATTTTCTATCGATTTGGCCCTTTTTGCTGTGTTTTTACTGGTCCATGTTCAAACAATTAGAAATTGGAATACAATTTTTCCTTTTTATCTTTCTATTCTCTGTTTTTTCTTTGCTTTTTTTTGTCTCATTAATCTTTCGACACTTTCCATCCTAAATTTCCTGTTTCTCCACATTTTCTTGTTCTTTTGCTTTCCTTTTCTCGTTAATTTGTTCCTTTATTAGCTTCCATTTCATTTTGCCTTCACTTACACGGGGGTATCAATATAAACTGCAACTTGATCTATGACTTCTGTCTCATTTTCTAATGCGTCAAACAATTGGGAGACCGACACCAAACATAAAAAATATGAAACGAAGATTATGGTGATATCAGAACGGCCAAAATAAAATTAGTTGTGTGATTCTTTTTTTGTTTTTCGTATTATTAATAATATCGAAAATTGTTCTTCAGTCTTTAATGTTATATACACAACGTTTCAGCCGATGTGCAATCTGGGTCTTTTTCAAGTGTTATGTAAGTCGGATTCGGAGAACATCTCGATTAGAAAACCTTCTATTCGAACGAGAACCTCTAATCGAACTCGAAAATCTCCCTTGGCAAATCAGTGCCTTCACGGAACTTCGAAAACAAACCCTTTATTTAATCTAATGGGGTAGAAACTGTTATCATTGCGGTAACCATGGCCAGGTACAACCTGTTGAACTATTAAGAACTATGTATTATCACCTCGTCCAGGATGAATCTCCACCAACACTTAGAAAACCTTTCTACCCGTTGCGCAATGTGTCTGATTGACACATCGGCCGAAATGTGTGTATATGGGCAATAAAGATAAGGACAATATCTGAATTACCAAATAGATACAAACTGTAAGTCTCATCTCTAAAAATTCAGACAAATATGATGTATCGTTTGGTTGCGAGTAAAACATGTCTGACCAACTTTGCTTGAACTCAACCTAACCCTAAATTCTCTGCACTATAGTTGCCTGATCAAACATGATTCCTAAGCCAATATGAGCCCCGTTCTAGAAGATCCTGAGTAGCACACGTCAATCAAAGTATCATGAACTCTCAGAGGTTTCCATTTTTACTGTTATTTCAATTTCGTTCTACACACTTGCTAAAAAAATGAATAGCGCTATGTCTATGACACAAAAATATTTTCTTCCCCCCCCTCTCGTTAGCATTTCTTATAAATTTAACTAAAATCTATGAACCAGCTTAGTTCATTATTGCGTCACATCATATGAGCTATCTATTAGGTACGAGTGAAGAATTCTGATAAAGAATCTCCAAAAGGTTCCATGTTTAGAGATTTTGGACCATTAAATAGGATGATAAAGAGCGAACACTAAGTTAATCTTTCTATCTAATAATCGAGCAGGAAATTATTTTATTTTGAAAGAAACATTTTCAAGTCAAAATCAGAAATCACGCTACATTTTCGATCGTTTATCCTGGTGAATTGCATTTAATATATATATATATATATATATATATATATATATATTATATATATATTAAAGCAATTCACGGATAACGTCAACAATGTAGCAGTGATTCCTGATTGACTCGACACACAACCACACATATATATATATAATATATAATATATATATATATAATATATATATATAGTCGTGTGTGGTGTGTGTGGTGTGTGTGTGTGTGTAACAGTTTGAGGTCTTGTCCAACGAGAGAAAATATTTTAGGATAAAAAATAATGAAAAAGGTCCGTAAACGCTTTTAATTTTTTTATAATCATAAAAATGCGCAAATTGTTTTTTCACAAATAAAAACAGGTATTTAGTGATTTCTTATCCTAAATATAAAGATTGACCTTTCTTCAAAACTCTATTCATGCTATCTGTATTTGTAGCCGGCAGCCATTTGTGTCGGTTGATGCTGCAACCTCCGAAAACTACTGACACCAGAAATTGAAGGTGTTACCGGTAACAAGTACAGTTACAACATAGAGTTTTAATAGGATATAATAATCTGAGCCCCACACGTGTCACACCTTCAAAATGATCAAGACAGGTAAAATAATTGTCTACCAACAAATTGACAATTCTCTTTTTCTTGTTTGGTTTTCTGTTAGAATAAGGGGATCTCGCCATCTTTATCTTAAAGTCAAGAAATGTCTGTTTCCATTCTCAGAGAAGATTCTGTTTTATGCATGCATAATTTTTGTTGTATGGTCAAAATTTAGTTTCTTGTCACATTCCAAATGATCATTTCCCAACCCATCGGGCCTAGCCTTGTATTCATCGCTGTGCTAGTTTGCCTATTATATTAATGAGAGTCTTTTTCACACCAAGCGGTTAGCTGTGGCATCTCCAATGGTGATTGAGTGACAACAAAGTCCCTGGGCTCCAGACTCGTCGTGAGTATCTAGGCCGATATGGTGCAGCAATTTTAGTGTTTGGAGGGTCTGAATCTTTTCTATTTCCAGATCCTATATATTATATTAATTATTATTATTATTATTTATTAAATTTCCATGAGCAGTTTTATCAACACCAGTCTTAGCTGGTGCTCGCCTAGCAGGACGTGATATAAACGCAGAAAACGTCTACTCAGATCTCCAGACTCTTCTGATAAGCTTCTGAGCTTATCTAACAATGCTGAAGTTATTGGATATTATTTCTGATTCTACACGGAATTCCAATTTCCTCTCCCGCCTTTCCAAACCTTGGGAACCATTCCAAGTGCCCACTTACAATTGGTAAGACCAAGTTTCATGTTCCACAGTTCTTTCGGGCTCTCTGGCAGGCGCAAGATTTGTCAGTCTTTTTCGTTGTCTTTCTCCTTCACTCTGTGACCCGTAGTATGCAGCAGCAGTAATAGTAGTATTTCATTTCATTCCGTGTTCTTTTAATTAGTTGTGTTTAATATCCTCTCTGTAGTCTTTCTGTGTTTCTAAAACATGTAATAATAATTATGATTTGACATTTCTATAGTATACAATGATAATGATTGAACCCAAAGTGAAAAGAACAAACAATACCTCGATGCGACAAGAAAACTAGTTATCTTCGCATTTCTACTTTCGACGGCCAGACAGAAAAATACATTTAAGTAAATATTCAAAACTAATTTGAAAACAAACTTCTATTATGGCGGAAAAACAACATATCACCGAGACAATTTCTTTCTCTTGTGTTTATTTCTCAGTTTATCCTCAGACAATTATTCCATCATATTGTCTAGTTATGTTTCCTCTTGTGTCTACCCTCTACGTCAAGTAAATTTGTAAATAAAATAAGACAGATCTAACGGAAAGAGAAAGAATGAAACAATTGACTGTATCAGTTATTCACCTTCCTTTTATATTCTCACATTCGATATAGATGACCTCGAACATTGTGTACAGACGATAAAAGCTGAATATCTTAAAATATTGCAAACCAGTTCACCCATCCTAAATAATATAGTTCTTGGTTATTTTGTTTAATGTCAATATCAAGCATAGTGGGTTATTAAATGCTATTTTTATATAAATGTTTATAAGAATAAGTGCTTATTGGAGTCGTACCCTAATTTTGAAAAATTAATTATTAATAATGAATTTAGGCGGGAAATAACATTCCAAACAAACCGTGTTTACAACTTTATCATAGATTATAAGCAATAGTTTTGAAGGTAATTTATTTGATTGGTTTGGATTTTATAAACTGGTAGAAAATTTGTCATTAACTCAAACGTTTATCCCTCCATTGGTAGATACGCTTTAATCTTTATAAAACTACAGTAAAATTAAATAGTTGTTTTTACGGCATATCAACCCTTTTGAGTCATTTAATGCCGAACCAAGAAAATTATAATGAATTTGTAAGTTATGTGTATCATTTTTTAACTAATGTTTGAATAAGCAGAGGTGGCCCTCTATAATAACATCATATATATATATTATATATATTATATATATATATAATAATATATATATAGAACGTTAATAACAAACAAATGTGTATTTTTTTTCAAATATGGCTTTAAGCGACAATTTTTGGAGGATATGTGCTAAGTGATCATGCCTGTATTTCCGAAAATTAATAGTTAATATAATGAATTGAGCTCGATTTGTTTAGCCTTACATTTGAATATATATGGCCCACCTAAATTCTATTATTATTATTAATTAATTACTTTTCAAAATTAGGTGGGGCTTCAATTAAGCACATATCCTCAAATATATATATATATAAATATATATATATATATATATAATGTTGTGTGTGTGTGTGTGCGTGTTGTGTTGTGGTGTAACTGGTTAGATACGCTGATGATATATCGCCACCTCAGCCTTGTCTCCGACACAGACACATCAGGTGCATAACTCTTCCTTTTTCACCTTTTGATCTTTTCCTTTTCCCATATTTGACTATTCATGTGCTCTCTCTCTCTCTCTCTCTCTCTCTCTCCTAATCTCTCTCCTCTCTCTCTCCTACTACTATCTATCTATCTATCTCTATCTCATCTCTCTCTCTCTCTTTATCCTCCCTAATTTTCCCGCACCTCTACTGCTTTCATCCAAAGTCCTGGCTTTGCCCCCTCATTCATATGTTATCACATTTCTTTCTCTCTCCCTTTAATCTTTTACACACTTATATACAAATCTTGTAAAACTAATAAAGTCATCTAAAGCGTTTTCGGAGCCAGACAGACGGAATAAGTAATATTGAATTGATTGCTTGTGTTTGGTTATTCACCTATCTTTTATATTCCGTTATATGTTGTTGGATTTCTCTAATCTTATATTATATATATAATATATATATAATATATATAAAGATAAATCTAGTGGATCACAAACCTACTAATTTCAACTTAAATGCTCTTTAGGGCTTAAGACTACTAAAGAAGACTATGAGCAAACGCCAAAATGATAGTACTCTATCCAGTGTGAATCAAATAAATTTAAGCATAAACTAAAACGAACGCATTAGAAAAACAACAAAAATCAAAGGACACATTAAATATATTTATTTTATATTTTAAATAAAATAAAATAAAAATGTAAATAAAATAATAGATTATGGTGTTCTTTGTTTGTGTTTTTTCTATTGGTCGGTTTAGTTTATGCTAATTATTTGATTCACGGTGGTAGGTACTAATATTTTATGCGTTTGCCTTTTAGTCAGATCTTAGCTCTGAGAGCATTAAGTCGACTTTAAGTAGTTTGTCCCTACTCATTGAATTTTATCTTTATTATTTGCTCTACTTAGTATTGAGCACTTATTAGTTATTAGCTCTTAGTTTCTGGTGGTTTTGATGAATAAATATTCTTTATATAATTATTGTATCATCAACTCGATAAGTATACATATAAGTTTTTTTTTTCTTTGGACAAATATTGTAACCACTAGATTATTTTTGGTGGTACGAATATCTGGTCTTTTCTTTTTTCACAAAATTGTTTTTCTCCCCGGGTAATGTTTGGTAAGTATATTTTTTTACAATCAAACTATTTGCTGGGTTTTTCTCACCGCGAGGATTTACCAATAAAGTTTGGTATATTGAAATTATATATATATATATATAATATATATTATTATATATATATATATATAATATAATATATATATATAATGAGGAAAAAATTAGTAAAGAAAGAAATGTAGATGGATAAAAAATGATTATTTCACTAATATCAGTTTTAATATCGATATATCTTACCACATTGTGGGTTTCGGTCCGTTTATTCAAATGTATACTGGATTTAACCCCCTATTGATTATTATTAAAAATAATCATGAGCTGTTGAGAATGATGATTAATTAATAATAAAATAGGAAGTAATGTAAAAATATTCCGTAGCACAGAGAGATTTTTTTTACGTAAACCTTCATGCTAGAGGTGATATTTCTTTTTTTTTTTGTGTATGTATACTATTTTTGATAAATCGTCGGGTACCGAACACATGTGTATAGTGATATCGTATTAGAAAGTGTATGAATGATTAAATTTATGTTCCATCTATCTACATTTCTTTTTCTTTTACTCAATTTTTTCCTCATATTGTTCGAGTTCATTCCTTTCCATTTCTCACTACACACATCACACACACAACACCACACACACAACACATATTATATATATATATATAATATATATATATAAGTGAGAAGAGAGAATTAATGGGGGGAGAGATTTATTCATTATAGATATTAAACGTGCTTGTATTCTGTAATCGTCTAATACACATAAATATGTCTTCTAAATCAACAAACATGGATGACAAATTTTCTACTAATTAGAAGTGTCTCCTCAAGATATGATCAATTATCGTCCGTATAATGAAATTGGATTATTTTTCCTATTGCATCTGTTTTAGCCTTCGTTTTAGTGTCTTATGATAAATACAAGTAAAAATTAATTAGTTGTTTTCTTTTCCACGGCATATCAACCCTTTTCGAGTCATTTAATACAAAACCAAAAAAATGTTATAAATGATTTGTTTTAGTTTATGTATATATTTTATAACTAATGTTTTGAAATATAGCAGAGGTGGCCTTCTCTAAGTAACATCAATATATATATATATATATTATATATTATATATATATATATATATATACATATGTGTGTGTTGGTGTGGTGGTAGGTGTGTTGTGTGTGTGGTGTGTGTGTGTGTATATCATATATATATATATATATATTTATATATAATATATTATAACATACTATAACAATGCCTCAAGCAATTAACCCAATTATATTATATATATATAATATATATATATAATATATATATATATATATATATATATATATATAATATATCAATAAAGGAGGAAGAATCAATACAGTAAATCCCATAATAAAATTTTTTACGACGAAAATTGGGGCCCATACTAAATCTAAGTTGAATTTAAACCGGGCCTCTCCAATTTTCGTTCATCCCATCTGATTGAGACGAACTTTGGGGGAGCCGGGTTTAATCAACTTAGATTTATATGGCCCCCAATTTTTCGTCGAAATATTTTATTATGGGATTACGTATTGATTCTTCCTTCCTTTATGATAAATACTTGCTCTGTATATAATCTAAAAGGTTATTTACATTGAGCCCTTCTTCAGTGATTTAAAAGATTCGCTGTATTTAATTTACAGTACTGGATTCATCAAATAATTAGTACAGTGGATCTTAGAAATTACATTAGAATCATCCCTTACTACTAATTTTGGGATAAATCTCATATTATATATATATATATATATATATATAATATATATATATATATATTATATATTACATATATACAATAATATATATACAGATAGAAGGATATATATATATATATATATATTATATAATATATATATATATATATATATATATATTATATATGTGTGTTGTGTGTGTGTGTGTGTGTTGTAAGCTTTTGAAGTTAAATCTTTAAGAAAACGATTGATACTTTTCTGGCTGGTGTTTAAATGTATTAACGCAAAAGTAAGAGGCGTTGTTCTTTTGTAATTCCAGAAGGGATTTCGTTAAATCAAAATATTAAAACCAAAATTGTTCTAAATAGAAGTTAATTCTTTCTGACTGAGTTTACAATTTCAGGAAAAGGTCATGGAGCTACTAAATTATAAAGTTTTGATCAAAACTCTCAAATTTCCTGCTGTGACAGTTAGCGATAAGAACGTCATTGCACTTAACATAACCTTTTTCCGATGCTGGAAATCTAAATGTCAGAGAGCAAACTCAATGTCTCCAGGTTGTTTTTTGTTTTACGATCCTCCCAGGATGAGATACCGGAGAACGACTTCCCAATCATCGTCTTCTGGATGAAAGGCTAAGATCTCTCATTGTTGGTCAATGAATGCGGTAATGACATTATTCGTAATTGGCTGACAATCATAGTGTTTAATATGATATTAACTGACAATCTTTGAATGCGATCTGGGGAAGCTAGAGTTATGTGACAAACGAAATATAGTTTTCGTACGACGGATTGTTTCTAGTTATTCTAACTGGAAATTGGAATGCAATATTCTAACCTAGTTTTGTTATTTTACAATTTTAGGATTATACCTTATATTTCCTCATTTACCTCTCTACTACTCTCTTCTCCCCCCCTCTCTCTCTCTCTTTCTCTTTCTCTCTTCTCTCTCTCTCTCTCTCTCTCTCTCTCTCTCTCTGCCTCTCTTATTTATATTATATTGTATATACATGTGTAATGTGGTGTGTGTGAGTGTGTAGTGTGTTCTGTATTATATATATATATATATAATATATATATATATATATATATATATAAAGTAATTGGTAATTGCTTTAGCATTGGTTAATTATGTCATAATATATTAATATTTTGAAAGGCCAATAAATGCGTATGAAAGAAGATAAAAACAAAGAAGATGTTATTTTTTGTCTAGTCGATTTTCGAAAGAATAAACTTCATCAATCAGAGTGCAATCAGAATTGGTACGTGCCCTTACGTTTTTCTTTGTGTGGTTATAATTTCTCTTCTTATTTCTTTTGTCCTCTTCTTTTTCTTCTTCTTATCCTCCTTTCTTTTTCCTCGTGTTATGAATGGAAATGGGCGAATAAAGCTGTAATGTTTCTTCTTTTTTTTTGAAGTCTGTTGAGAAACGAAGCTTGAAACCCTGATTATAATATTATATTATTTATATATATATATAATATATATATAAAAAAATAATATAATATTATATGTATATGTGTGTGTGTGAGAAATTAATCCGACAGTAATGTGGAGAAAGGTAGCAAAACACGGGATATTGTAACTACAATAAGCATCCATTTTCTACAAACATCCCGTGTTTATCTACCTTCTCCACACATATATATATAGTATTCAAAAAAACGTTCCCACGACTGGTGTCAACAAAAGATCTATTTCAATTCAAACTAACACTACTACTTTTACCATTCAAACTATTTTCTTCTGAATGTCTACAAAAGATCTGCGGCGTTTTGCTTCGTTCACTGCGAGAAATGTTAACAGGAAACAACAGTGGGTGCTTTCGTCCATGACAACGCACCTACCCACACTGCCCTGAGTATCCGAGAGTTTTTGGTCCCCGAGAAACATCACTGTGCTGGAGCAACCTCACTTAGATCAAACCCGACCTGGCTCTATGTGATATTTCCTCTTCCTCAAGCCTCAAGGCGTCATCAGGGGAAATCCGTTTTGAGGATGTGCCGCGACATCAAAAAGGCGTGACGACAGAGCTGCAAAATTAGCATTAGACTACAGGGGGATTACTTTGAAGGGGATAATTTTGTTTGTAAGTTTTGATTTTGAAATAATTTTTTTGTGACACGCAGTCTCTTAGAAATTTTTTTGACATACCTTGTATATATATATAATATATATATTATATATATATATATATATATATATATTAAATATGAAGAGTAAAATGTGTTTGAAATGGCGAAAAGCCGACACTTTTTTTTAATTAACAAATTAGGTATGACTTTACTTAAGCACATAACGTCCCAAAATATATATGAATATAATATAATATAATATAATATAATATATAAGGTATTACATATCTATTATTAAATAGATATGTAATACCTTTACATATTTATTTTATTATATATATATAATAGCTCTATTCTTTATATCGAGCACTCTCCTAATACTACTGCAATTTGGTGCATCCATTCCAGTGAGGCTGAAGTGATGACTATCCCAGACTATAAAGTATATATATATATATTATATAATATATATATATATATATATATATATATATATAATATTAACATATACTATATATATATATATATATATATATTATACTTCCTTTCAAATTATTAAAATAGTGACAGTTTTTCATTTTCCTCCAGAAACAACCCAGTCGGAATTTTAATGAAACTTTTACAGTATACTTAGAATGGATATAATGCGTAGGCAGTTAAATCTGTATTATTCCTGCGCAACAAGAAATAACACTGGTCATTTGCAATATTAACACAATACAGATGTACTCCAGGCATAAACAAATGATATAAAATCGTGCTATTGGGTTGCTAATGTGACTTTTCCCCTTCCGAAAAAGATATTATATAATCTGAAATTTCCAAAGGCAAATCTACATTTGAAATATCCAAAATAGTTGGTAGATATATCCAAACTGTTAACATATTTGTTGCAGTTCCTAATCTTCTTTCTTTTCTATTTTATTTCATTTCCCCATCTATACATTTGGGAAAAAGCTATGGAAACACGTTCTCTAATTATTTTGCTACACAGTTATCGGTTATTGAGAAAAACAACTTCTTTCCAGCGCGGCCATTTTTATTGATACATATAATTTTCTTTCATGGTGACTGTCGTATACACACACTCCTTTTTTTACTCACCCCTAAATAAAATTGAAATTGTTTAGCAATAGTTATTGAAAATGTTTGTGCTATAGGTCTTTCAAAGATAAGCTCCATCTTTTAACCCTTCACTACATCATTTTAAATAATAACAGAACAAAAAAAATGTCTCGCGATAGTATATGTATCGAGGAAGCAAGTTTTTGGATACGCAAAACTTTACTTTGAGTAGGACTTTTAAGGGTTAATATGAATTGAATTCATGCTGGAACAAACCGTTTTTGTAACAGTGGACTTGAAAGGGTTAGTAAATCTGTAATACCGACGAAACAATGTAATCAGCTTCATAATCAACACTTTATTCAGATATATTTACAGAAAATCATCCGCAGCCAACCGGATACATGGTTATGGGTTATTAGAGGATTGTTTTCCCTAACGTTCTTTACAAAGATTAAACTTGAAGTTGGATATAACCATGCTGACAGTGGAGCAATTTTCAAGGAGCATTGAAGCATAAAACATTGTCTAGGAGTCACTCCCGTAAAATTGTCTTTTGAAAAAAGCGCGTGTGACATCAATGAGCCCAGTGACAAAACTCTATTGATAAAAGTATACATACAATGCGTTTGAATATGGGCAAGGGCGAACTATGAAGGTCTGATTTCTCAAAAGTCTGTTCACAGACGAAACTCTGGTTCCTGTTGGTTTTGAGCAACCCCACGGTTGGGTTACTAATGGACGGGATTTTGTTGTATCTGGCTTACCGATTCGTGTATGTTAGTAGCGGATTCGTCACTAACCCAAAGCAATGTTATGGTATAGTCAGCTATTGAACTTCAATAACACCAGATACGCGTATACAAAAGATGATCTTCTTTATTTCTTCGGTGTGGTACGTGGTGGGATGTGAGTGGGCGGCATTTGATCGGCATACTACTGTTAGGATCTGAGGCAAAGAGGGGTGGCCAACCTCACTGACGCTGACTGCGATGGTGCGTGATCGGCGCGGTCACGCCACGTTCTCGTCCTGTCTCTCACCTTGACTGCTCTGTTCGCGTCTCCTGGGGTCTTTAAGTACTGTATAGTCCACCACAATCTCTTTGTTAGGTTGACCGGAAGACCTTTCTCTTTGTTCAAATTCCCCTTTGTCCAGTGAGTCTTTGTCACACCAGACCCTCATGTCTACCATTAGCCATTGTCTTCACAGTTTCCAATTTTTCCCTTTGTTCTTTTCCGAACTTCCGCGCAAAACAAACTGAACAATAGTCAACTCTGCAACAGATTGTCATAAAGGTTGATGCACCACGCAACAAGGGGGAGGAGTGTATAACAATTGGGCTGGTCATTATTGGAGGTACCTGGTCGGTCCGAGGAAGTGTCTGACGGTAGCGAATAACTTCAAGATGCTATACAACTTCCTCAAGAGGAGATGAAATCTAGGCTAAAAAACAACGAATCATCTTCAGGATAACCATAATATTTATGCAATATAATGATCGTTTCGCATTTCCGCGCATAAATTACGGATTACTGCAAAGTTAGGGCTTCTGTGGACCTCGGAAGATGACTGGCCAAATAATGTCTCCAGACTTAGACCCAATTGAAAACTTGTGGAGCATTCTGACATGACGTGTTTAATGAGAATGGACGCCAAATTGAAAAGCAGGATGCTTGTAGCATGAAATAGCCAACGTCTCAGGTGAAATTTACATAGTGGAAATCCAGAAATTAACATGTTCGATGCAATAGGCCTTTACAAAGTCATATCTAAAAAAAAGAATAACATACTCTCAACATTAACAAAATCCACTATTATTTTAAAACTCTGTTACTTTTTTATTTCCATTTAATTTAATCTTAGTTACTGAATGCATCCCTAGAAATCTGTAAGTGAAGTTATTAAAGTGTACCAACTCGACTGTCTAACTCCGCCCGGTCAACTGCCTTGACTGTTATTCACTGACTAACTGACTGGGTTCCTAGTCGAGTTCCTTATATACTATCTCAAAGGAACAATCCAGAAGAATATTTCCATCTAGAACAATCCATTCCTTTCCAGAAGGAAAAGAATATTCTATTCGTTCCAATGATCCGATCAAAGAGAGTTCACGGCGCCTCTAGATCAGGACATTTAGCCGTCAAAAGAATACTGGGTTTCGTTAACGTAGACCCCACGTCGCCGAAATCTCGATAAAGCTTTTTTTTTATTTCTTTTCGGGTCGATTCTTCAAAGACCACCCGGTAATATCCGAGAATCATCATTTAGGGTTTTCTTTGTGTCTGGCACAAGGCCACAAATATGGTGTTCCCGGGTAAGGCCTGACCATTATGCTACACAGGGTATTTATTACAAGTCAATGATGATTTGACTCACTAATAATTTAAGTAAATTAGATTAATAACCGTAACTTTTTATCACTCTTTTAGAAACTTGACAAGTTTGCAGAGTAGTTGAATATACAAGGTGTGTCATAAAAGTGTCGAGATTGAAGCTGTATTTACCAAGATAGAAAGGAACAATGAATGGAACCTTTTCTTTCAGAATACAAGTTGCGTCAAATGGTAGAAAAAATATCGATACTTTTTTCACACACCTTGTATATGTTACCATTATTCACTGATAATTTCGTGAAATTCCGACGCGTAGTTTTTTTTTTTTTTTTAGATAGGAGGAAAGGTTTCACATTTTTTAATTCAGATTATTTTCTTCTATTAGACCATATGCGTAAGCTAGTTTATAGAGCTCAGTCTATACTACTGGAAGTAAAATAGTTCGATTCGTACCTTTCACAAGGCTATTAGTGATAAGTGAAAAATCCAACCAGCCTCATACAGGAATTGAACTCGTGTCACCATGTCTATTTCCTTCTATTACACCACGCCTTCTCCATATAAACTGTGTGTATCTGTCAGTCTTGCGATCTTTGCTTAAGATTGGACAAGGTTATAGGGAGCCTGGCAGGTTGCCATGCTGCAGGCTCTTCATTTCCACGACAAAGATATTGTATAATGGAAGAGCAACGTTACTATTCAACTTTGTATCAATCTCGCCGTAGGGGGTGCACAGAACGAGGCTGAACAGAACATAGGACTGGATTATGAACTCAACCTCCTGGTTTTTAATTTAAACTTGTTCTGTATCCCCTACGGTGACGCTATTATGAAACAGATATTTTCTAAGAATAAATGTGGTTATTGATGTTTTGTCAACCAAGCCAAACCACGATTAATATATTGTTATCATCTATCAATAAAGCATCATTTAGATCAGTTGTCTTTAATCTGGAGCCACACACACAACACACACACCACACACACACACACATATATATATATTATATTATATATTATATATATTATATTAATATATAAGTTTTGTTGAACTGTACAGACAATTTCTTGTCGACGAGTTTTTTGGTTGATCCTTTCTAATTTTCGGGCATCTTTTTGGGTGTCAGGGTGGAACTGGTGTAACAGTCCACCAAAGGTTCGATAGGAGTGCTTCCCTCCCTTCTCACCATTATTCCCGCCTCCACAAAAAATCACTACTGCATCGTTCATTCGAACCACCTACCATTCCTACAACATCCGCACTACCCAATTGTTATTACCGTCCCACTTCTAATTCCTTGCTACTACTTCGTTCTCCTTAAAACGAGCCGAAACATCCTCGTTTCTACCTGATGATGGCAAACTGTATTGCCGAAAGCGCCCGTATCGAAACCTTTGGTGGACTGTTACACCAGTTCCACCTAACACCAAAAGATGTAGCCCGAAAATTAGAAAGGATCAACCAAAAACTCGTCCGATAAGAATTGGTCTGTACAGTTCAACAAAACTTGTTAAAAGAAAATGCTGCCAAAAATACACTTATTTTAATATATATATATATTATATATATATATCTATATATATATATATATAATATATATATATATATATTGTTTATTGTGTTATGGTATTCAGTACAATTAAAATGCATTTGTTACAACACTAGATTTATTAGTTGTGCATTAGCTGCTTATTCTCAGACATAGCGATGTTTCTAAGGATAAGCAGCTAATGTACTGTTTTGAAACCAGTGGTAATAAACAACTTTAAATTAATATAGTATACCATAACAAGTAAAATGCTAAAATTTATTGGGATACAGAACAATTTTGTCATCCTGAACATGTTGAAAAAAATTTACGATCAATATATTTCATTTTAAATTAAAAACATACTGTTATTTTAACAGGAATCTTGCAATTAAATCATAAGTGCTTTCTGCAAAAGCCAATTTCAAAATTTTAACGGCAAATGAATTTTTTAATATCTTAAGATTCTACGAAATTGTTGGAATTTTGTAATCACAATATTTTAGATTAATAGAAATGCTGGCATTTTCGACAAAGGTTTTACAAATTAAATCACAGAAACGTTTTTTTGGGCATCGCAATCTTTCATATCTATTATTGCTACAAATGTATTATCTTTTTACCTTGAGTTTCATAAAAATGCTAAAATTTCACAATCACAATATATTTGAATATATTATATATATATATATAATATATATATTATATATATATATATATATATACCAACCCCTCCGCACGATGTAACACAATTTATTAAAGTGAATTTTAACAGGTTTGAATTCAGAGTTTTCCTTCTCCTAGACTGGTTGCCTAACCAAGGTTAAAGGGCCCAGTCTGTACTACTATTTACCCACAGCTGGGAGAGTAGGAATCATACCTTTCCCAAGGGTAATAGCGCTTAGCAAAAATGCAATTTCCACGTCCAGGATTTGAAATCGGGGCGACGAGTCCATTTCCCATAGCATAAAAATGTATTTTTGTAATGCCAATTCAAACAATTCAGAATTGCCGTAAATGGATTTCGTATCATTTTAAGTTTCATGAACATGTTGACTTTGCAATGACAATATTTAACTTCAATAGAAGCAAGAGTGTTTACGATTAAATAATGATTACTTTATAAAAAATTACAACAATGTATTGTGCAAAAAAGTGTTCAAATTTTAATTTCATTGAAATGTTGAAAATTCAAAATCACAATATCTGATATTGGGACTGTTATTTTAATAGGTATTTACAATTAAATAATAAGTCCTTTCTAATAACCTAGTTTAAAATTCAACATCGTCACAAATGTAATTAATTTCATATTGAGTTTCATGTCATGGTTAAAAGTTTACAATCACAATATTTTAATTTAATAAAAATTCTGTTATTTCAAAAGCGATTTTACAATGATATAAGTGCTTTCTCCGAAGATAATTCCAAAATTGGTTATTACCGAAAATGAATTTCCTGTTATCTTGAGATTCCAAAAATGTTGGAATATTACATTCACAATATATCAATTTAATTGAAACACCGTTATATTACAAGAGATTTCACTATTAAATAAGTGCTTTCTTTTTGTGTCTACCTTTTTGATTTTTAAAATAACCATGTTTTTGCCTAATCAATTATAAAAATATTTCTTATTCCTAAGAAATAATTAAATTTAGATATTAATTAAATCCTATTAACGATTCATTTTCTAAATGAATAAAATAATAAAAAACAAGAGAACTACTTATTCCTACCATGTTTAAATTAAACATAACATTACTATCATCATCAGCATCATCATTATCAGTATCATTATTATTATTATTATCATTATTATTATTATCATTATTATTATTATTATTATTATTACTAGTAGTAGTAGTAGTAGTAGTAGTAGTAGTAGTAGTGGTAAGTATGTTGTAGAAGTATGGTGTAACCATTTTATGTAGATTATTTTAGTTAAACATTTAAAATTATTTATATATAAATACCAACATTCTGGAGGGTACTTATTCTTTAAAATCCTTTTTATCCAAAATTTATTGCAAAGATGCTTTTGTGAGCAGAGGAAACTTATTCATTTCATAATATATTCGTTAGAATAGATGATGAAAGTGAAACTCTAGAATATTTGTTTTTCAAAAAGTATACTTCAGTAAATAAATCGAATACAACTTTTAAATTAGTCAGATCTTACAAATGATTAGATTATTTCTTAATGTAAATTACTTTTAGATAATACAGGTGTTAATCAACCTACGCAAAAATGTAAGTAAATCCGATTGAAAAATACGATGAAAACATCGAAGGCTAACAGTAATTTAAATAAATATTTATCCTACGATAAATTCTTGAGTTAATAAATCGAATAAAAAGTCTTCTGCATTAAATGAAATAATATTAATCTTTTTTTTTATTTGATAACATTGTTTTGAATGATTTATTCCTAAAAATTCAAGTTTATTTCTCTTTGAATTTCTGAAATGAAACGAAAATCTAGTTCCGCATTTTCTTCTTAAAAAGTCGTATATAATGACTTTAGTGCCGCCAGGTAAACTCAAAGTAAACATTTATAAAATAATTATCCTTGCCGCGTGAGTTTACCTGGAAATTTCCCTGGGAATGGTAAATATATATGCTACCAACATCATGTCTATATCTGACAAACAAATGAACCTATTTTTATTGGTATATATGATGGCTGCTTGAAAAACATTAAATACTAGCATATCTCCTCTAATGAATAACTGGTTCGTTTCTGTGGGTATCACTACTTATTTATTTACCAACCCCTCCGAACGAGCAGGATGCAACACAAAATCAATTTCTTAAGCGGAATTTAACAGGTTTAAATTCAGAGTTTTCCTTCTAGACTGGTTACCTAACCATGGTTAAAGAGTCAAGTCTGTCCTGTTTTTTCCCATAGCTGGAGGGAGAATTGGATTCATACCTTTCCCAAGGATATTAGCGCCATGTGAAATGCGAGCGTCGGTCCAGGAATTGAACTCGGTTCGACAGGTCCATTTCTTATGACTCTAACCATTAGACCACGCGCCCCATGATATCACTACTTATGCTTGTCTGTGTGATACTCTATTTGGTAAATGGTACCAGTTATGACACCAACTTTTCTTTGCTCCCAAATATTCTTTTCTACCAACTAACTTAATTTCCAGATGTTGTTTTTGGGGAAGAAAACTAAAAATCCCATATATGAATTCTAGAAGAATGGTTGTAGGTTCACTAAATTTTCGTTTTGTTTCTTTCAAGAAAACTGTATGAAATTAATAGTTATGCGGCAGTCAGTGTTAGGCTAAGACTTCATCGCTTGTTTTATGTTTTACCTAGATCTACTGGCCGGCGTTGAGCAATAAAAAATGTGATAATCGTTTTCTTAAACTGTTCAATTGCTAATAACACACACACACACACACACACACACACATATATATATATATATATTATATATATATATAATATATATATATATATATATATATATGACTGGAGTAGAATGATTTTAAGAACACCACTGATTGACAGAGAAAAGAGGAAGAGAGGAGTAAGAGAGGAAAAAAATTTAGCAAAATTTCATTGTATAAAGAAAATCGCTAGGAATTCATATATTGCAATGTTTGTTTATTTTACGAATTTTTTTTTATATTCAATATACTTAGCTTTAGTTGGGGAAACTTTAGATCACTCTGAAGATTCGTACAATTTTTCACCTCTCCAGTTTTCAGTTTTACCCCCTCCTCTTTTAAATACTTTTTCTTTGACTTTTAAACGACTGCCGGTAGATTTATATGAAAATAGTTCTGGTCGTAAGGGCCCTAAATTTATTTATTTAAAAAAAGGATAGGATTACCCTAAGCAAAATAATTATGCATATACGCGTACACACACACACACACACACACACACACACACACATATATATATATATATATATATATATATATATATATAAAGTTATCGTTGACATGTTGTCAAGTCCTGGTTACTGAGAGTTTCTCAACTACGCGATCTTCCCACTAAATTGTGTATGACGTTCGTATAAGCAAGAAACTGTAATCATGTCACCTGTCCATGCTACATTAATTTAAATGTAAAGGCTTTATCAATGATATTGAGCACTGTCTACTTACAAATATAGCACCCATATTTTCAAAAAAATATTATATACACACACACACACACATATATATATATATATATATATATATATATATATATAAGTTATCCACATACACGTGTTTTGAAGTTTACTTCTCATCAGTGTGGCTTTACTTTTAACAGCTACCTCTAGCCGGGATCGAAACCTGACTGAATTTTTGTCTGCCATGTCTCTTACCCATGCGGCTAATAGCGGCTGTCAATTTTAAGAGAACAATTAGTTGATACATTCCTACACTGAATGATTTTATTAACACCAGAGGCCTCCAGACTTTTGTAAACAAGTCGAGGTTCAGCTATCCGCCATGCGGTGAAATTTAAATTAATGTCCCTTCTACAGAGCTCTACCGAGTTGGAAGCATATACATATATATATAAATAAGTTATCCACATACACGTGTTTCGAAGTTTACTTCTCTTCAGTGTGACTTTACTTTTAACAGCTACCTATATATATATATATATATATATATATATATATATATATAGTTTTTTCATATCCATTTTACCTTTCATACTGTCTACAGAAAAAACAAAATTGGAATTATTTAAATTATATCACCGGAGGCTCAAATTTCGAATATAATAAGGATTGCGACACTACGAATTTGTCATCATTACAGATTCCTGAAGTTTTCCATCTTCATCAATTGTACTGTTGGACCTATTATATTTTTTAAAACTTTCTTTTGTAGCCGGAACATTTTCCTGAACTTTTTTATATTTATAGACACTTTTACTGCAAACTCTTTTGAGCTATTTTAATGATAAAAATGCTTATAATTTTTTTAAATAAAATTTATTTTATTTTTAACATAAAATACGCATTTTTTTTTAAAGTTTTGAAAATTCCGGTACTGATCGAGAGCGTTCTGTGCCTCGTGATTAATGATATATTTATTTCGTTTTTCCGTTTACAATGTTGCTTTAATAAAGACCTCTTCATATGGTCGAAACAGATTTCTGTCAGCAAAACTTTTAACATCTTGTTTTTTCTTCAAACTTTCTACATATATATATATATATATTATATATATATATATATATATATATATATATATATATATATGATGGTTGGTTAGAAGGCTATCACAATGCAAGTGTAAAATTAAGGTAACTATGGTGTTGTTTGTTAACTTTAATTAAAAATTAAAGGTTAACAAACAACACCATAGTTACCTAATTTTTCAAAACCAACACCAAACCAATATAAACACAATGCTTCAAGCAAATTATAAAACACGCACACACACACATACACACATACAAAAAAACACACACACACACACACAACACATATATATATATATATATATATATATATATATATATATATATATATATATATATAAAGCATTTAGATTGCAACATACCTCGTATATTCCATGACCTGAAGGTGGTTATCAGTCAAATGCAAATGTGTCTTGTTTTTATTGCGGAATATTTGATTTTGTGTCTATGTTTATATCAGTCTGGATCTCTAAATCAGTTTTTCTTTTTGTTTCTTTCTCACTCAATTTGATTCTATTCCCCTACATTCCGTTTTCATGTACCTGTCAGTCCATTGCCGTTTATTCGATGATAGATTGCTACTGAAATATTTTTTCTTCTTTTCAGTTTATTTCTCTCCATGTTTAGAACACAGTCGTTTTATAAATACATACAGCCTATCTGATTGGTTGGTTGGTTGATTGATTGGTTGGATTTTACGGCATGTCAACCTTTAGGTTATTTTATGCCGGAGATGTTTTGTTTTATTCATTCATCTTGGATATTCAATATTTTTAACTCATTTTTGTCTATCTAACGCATACATAGGACACTAACAGCTACTACCACTCGGGGTAAGACTGGACAAGGGATTAATGGCAATGAAGGTTTACTACACACTCCTCAGAGCTTTAGAATTCGAACCTCACCATTAAATGACTGGCATTATACCCAGGACACTAAGACGCTCATCCACCACCTTCTATCCCATATATGTTAAATGGGTTGGGGGTTTTCCATAAAAGCAAGACAGTCGGGACAATCATATATATTTACCAACCCCTCCGCACGAACAGGATGCGACACAAGGTCAATTTCTTAAACGGAGTTTAACAGGTTTGAATTCAGAGTTTTCCTTCTCCTAGACCGGTTGCCTAACCAAGGTTAAAGAGCCCAGTTGGCCCTACTATTTACCCATAGCTGGAGGGAGAGTAGGATTCATACCTTTCCCAAGGGTATTAGCGCTAAGTGAAATGCAAATACCACGTCCAGGGTTTGAACTCGAGGCGACGAGTCCATTTCCCATGACTTTAACCATTACACCACGCGCTTTGTAATAATCATATAGGTGGTATGGCTTGACGTTACCTGCCTTGACTAAGTAAGGACCAAGGCTGTGGCATAGCGTCTTAGAGTCCTGGGTATGATGTTAGTCATCTAGTGGTGAGGTTCGAATTCTAAAGCTCTGAGGAGTGTGTTGTAAACCTTCACTGCATTTAATCCCTTGTCCAGTCTGACCCGGAGTGGCGTGTTACATGTCATGGACTGCTCAGCCAACAAGAGTCCGTCCTGAAGCATCACGGCTAACAGGTGAACCCATTGGTGGGCTTATTGTCCCTCTGCAGATGTGTAGTCGGCGTATTTTACAATTCCAACTGACAGGGAGTCAACCTCTCTGAAGTTATTATACAAATCAAATGAACTAAAATAACTAAAATAATTTGGAACCAATATTTGTCAAATTTAAAATTGACCCTTATTAAAATATTCAACTAAATTTTCTGCCACTTTTGATTATTAGGTTTTGATATATTTGGAATTTCTTATCGGACTCGGAAACCTTCTTTTCGAACTCGGGAACTTTCTTGTCGTAATCGGGAGCCATCACAGAACTTTGAACCTAACCCTTTATTTATTTAGTTCAAAGTTCCATGATGGCTCCCGATTACGACAAGAAGGTTCCCGAGTCTGAGAAAGTTCCCGAGTCCGACAAGAAATACCTGATGAAGGTCGGCGGGCATATCGGCCGAAACTTTGTACAAATAACAATGAAGATGGGGACAATAGTCCGAATAACACAGATAATACTTATCATCAAGCCTCATCTAACATTCAGAGAAATAATCATTTGTTAATATTAAATTAAATGAAGATGGAAAACAAAAGAACAGTAAATCAGCCCTATGAGAAACAATTAAATAGAACCTGTAAAGAAAATTTTTAAAAATCAACGGATAAAAGATGATTGGTTGTTATTGAGAAGATGGGTCTCTATATTAAAATGTAATATGTATTTGTTATTTGTTCTATTATAGGTACTGATCAATTTTTGGTGATTTTATTACCTTTTTCCCACTCCTTTGAGAATCGCCCACGATCCACTAATCATAAATAGGTTCAGCTTGTTTGTTTTGTTGTCACCTGGTCAAGTTGAACCTACACTTGATTAATGAACCTTTTCTTTACTTGTCAAGACATGTGTTTCACACATAAAATAAACACGCAATTGACTGAATGTAGACTGACGGTCTACCAAAGTGTTCATGCTAGACAGGGTCCCTGCTGAGACAATCCCTTCTGTCTGTCTTTCCGTCTGTGTGTGTGTGTGTGTGTCTCTCTCTCTCTCTCTCTCTCTCTCTCTCTCTCTCTCTCTCTCTCTCTCTCTAAACACACACACGCTTACACACACACGCGCATACACACACACACTCACACACTGCGTATCTGTTTATTCCGTGCTGTTGATAACAATAAAAATATATTTACTATAATTTGTCGTTCGAGATCTTTTATTCCCACGTGTATTTTCTAGACAAATTCGGTCATTTCGTCTTATTCTGTGTCCAGCCAGAGGCTGCATCTACAATCCAAGCTGCATCTACAATCCAACCAAAATGCTTGTTTAAGCCACAACGCTACGTCCTGGTGGGGAAATTGCTAACATGCTGGACTGCGACGAACTCTTGTCGCGCTATTAATTTGACTTTCGGATCAATATCATTGGGAAAGATATGAACCCACTTATAACCCCAGTTATGAGTTAAATAGTACCACCACTGTTCTTCTACAAGTGTAGCATTAAATAACCCCCGAAGGTTGATATGACTATAAACAAACCGTGTATTTTTAATCCCAAAGAAAATTCTTTTTTCATAAAAGAATTAGGGATATATTATTTTATGGTCGATAGTGTATGTATAAAAATTTCATTTGTACAACTTGTAATTTCTTTTAATGTTACAATATCTATTAGATATCTATCTAAAGATACAAAAATGAACAGATAGATAGATAGATATGAAGAAACCAAGATAGATGAATATGAACAGACTTAGATAGGGAGATTGATAGATAGATGGAGACAGACTACAATAGATAGACAGATAAATAAGAAAAAAGATAGATAAATAGATAGAGAGATATAAACAAACTGAGATATATATAAACAGACTGAGATAGATAGAAGGATATATAGCATATGCGAACTTAGAGAGAAGAGTAGCCATATTCTTTTGAAAATTCACTTAACTAAATTTATATATATATATATATATTATATATATAATATATAATATAATATATATATGTATGTATATATATATATATATATATATGTATATATTTATATATATATATATATATATATAGATAGATAGATAGATAGATAGGTAGAAATAATACTAACTCTATCAATCTACACATACATAACATAAATATCATACATAAGTAGTATTTTTCTTTCTCCGTTTAGATCACAGATATTTTCTCAGCTTCGGAACAAAAACAAAGTATGTTTTTTCCGTCGGTAGATTGTTTATTGTAACTAAACATCAGATGATATACAAGTTCTCAAAAGAAAAGAAAGAAAAGAAGTAAACACGAACACATTTTTTCTATTTACAGATTCGTGTTGTCTGGTGTAAGCTTTCGCAATGATATCAATTTAGTTAGGATCGATTGTTGATACGAATGCGTACCCTGGGTACGGTAATGTGAGATGACGCAAGTTTGTTTTTTTTTTCGTTTTTTTTAATTTTTACTCACTTAAATAGATTCTGTAAATTCTGAATTACTTTTTGATTATCGAAGAACATATTCTATTGCTTATTGCTAAAGAATGGTTGCTGGTTGGTTGGTTGGTATGTGGTTGGATTTTACGGCATGTCAATCATTAGGTATTCTATGTCAAAGACAAGCTAACGAGAGATTCTTCCAGGCTGTGGTTGTGGTCGGTACTGCTGTATGACTGTAGACCTGTGATCCTAACAAAGCGCTTGAGAATGAGTAGATGGGAGCTGCACCAGAATGCAGTGAGCGGTCCTGATTAAGTCGTGGAAGCAGCACCCCACAAAAGCAACTGTATGCGCACCTACCCCCATCTCATTAATCCATAACGAGTAGTAAGAGGGCTTAGGCATACAGGACACTGCTGGGAAGCAAGGACGAGTTCGTAAGCGACGTAACTATTATGGAAAGAGCACATGGAACGCTAATGTGGTCGCCCAGTCAGGACTAACATTGACCAACTATGTATGGATCTGGCTGTTGGCGCGAGGAACTCAAGAGTCGATGATGATAGGGGAAGGTTGGCGAGAGATTGTCATGGATATCCGTGGCAAACTGCGCGAACATGATGATGATGATGATGATGATGATGTCAAAGACTTGTATGCATTCATTCACGTGAATATTCTTTTTTTATTCATTACTCGTGGTATATTTTTTAACTCATGTTTTTTAAACGCCGATTTTTTCAAACTAAATTTTCAATACTAAAGTCTTTTTTCTAATCATTTTTAATGGGTATTCAACTTTTTACTGAACTAATTTTCAAAACATTTTTTTACAGTTTAATACACTTTTTTTCTATTTAACCAATTGATAGGTATCTAACATGTACTATACTCGAGTAGAGTTGGCTGGGAGTAATGACGATAATGTTGTTAAATCACTGATTCCCAGAGTTTCATAATCAACAATAGATGGGCAGTTTAATATCATACTAGTAGTACCTCTGGCACTGCCTTTAGCAGCTATATGATAGGTCGAGTCAATATATAGTGTAGGGCTTGAGTTAAGCCGATTGATCGAAAGAGCCTCTCTAAGCAACGTCTAGTAAGTAAGCGGCCAGAGTGTGTGTTGGATGCTCAGTCACAGAATCGCGTCTTAAGCATCACGAATTCCACCAATGACAAGTGTGGCTCTTTGTGGGGATTTTATATACGTTTATTACAAGAGGTGCAGTCGGTGGATTATGCTCCCGAAACGACAATGTGAATTAGATATTCAATTGTCATAGTGGACTATTTAACCCAATGAAGGTGCAATCAATAACTTCCCCTATAGTAATATTCAACGTGAAAATATAGGCGCGAACTGAAGTTGGTACTCACGCAGTCAGGATGACGTTAGACATGCGCCGGGAAATCCAGTTCTCTTTTTTTATCCCAATCCTTATATAAAATAGTAGCGACACTCAGGGTGCTAATAAGTATAGTATTTAATATATAATATATATATATATATATATTATATATATATTAATATATATACTATGAGAGAGGTATCCAACTGGTGGTAAGGGATGATTCTATATGTGATTTTAAGATAAGCTGTATTATTATTGTATGATCGCAGTATGTTAATACAGTGAATATTTTTTAAATCACTAAAGAGAGGCTCATTGTATAATAAACTTTTTAGATTATATAGAGGCAATATTTCTCTGAAAGGAAGGAAAACTCAACAGTAATTCCATAATAAATTTATTTTCGACACAAAATTGGGGCTATATAAATTAAATTGATTAATCATAGTCTCAAAATCCAGTCTCAATCAGATGGAGATCAGGTTATTCTGAATTGCGATATGAAAATTTACTTCTCAAAAAAAAAAATGATAAATTATAAATATAGTTATATATTATATATATTGTTGTTTGTTTTTATAATGGGAAGAGAGTCGCTGTATTTGTTATCGGCGTAGAAAATGAAACGAACGACTTCGAGTTTCGCAATCTTGGATGCAGGTATTTCACCATATCGGTAATATATTGGGAAAGGTCGAGCATTCAACTATTCTCTGCTTCCCCAGCTATGAGAAATAGAAGAGTTCTTTAAGCATGTTTAGGGAGGTGTTGGTGTGTGTGTTGAATTTTTGTTAGGTGGGTTTAGTTGTAAACAATACTAGGAGAAGGAAGATATCTGAGTAAAATCTGTTAGACCTCACTTAAGAATTGACCATGTGTCAATATTTATTGTGCGGAGGGATGGTATGGTGTGTAGGGTCTATATAATTGTTTTACATCACATTTTACAGCCTTAATGTTTTTCACATGATTTTGTGGTTTGTTGTTATTGTTCTGGAGATAATGGGCGTTCGTCTTATCGACTGTTCTCTACTCTGCAGTATATCAAACAATACTCGTTGGTAATATCTTTACGAAGACATAATACGGCTCGTAATTCGTTTAACGCGCTATTTTCGTTTTAATGTCGAACCATTGACAATAGCTGATGTAAAATAAAATTGGAACACCTTAAAAGACAATTGCTGGTTTGTTGCGTGGCTACAATTGTTAAGTTTTTTAAAGTGCATCGCTTGGCCAGTTGAAAAGGGCTTAGAGTAGTAAACGTATACTGGAGTTATGGATTTTTTGTAAGTGAATAGTCTCATCTTGCGTATAGTTAAATGTCCAGTGATTTTAACCTTATGTCGTCGTCAGCGAAAGCCGCAGTAATTAATGAGTAGGGCACTGGCGGTAATAGTATTGTTGAGCAGCAGGTAGCTGCCAGCGATTGGCAGAGTATGGTCAATGGTTATGCCATGTCTATAAATAAAAGGCGGGCATTAACACAGGCCTTATATACCTACATAATGTCAACAAAGTTTTGCTGGTTTTATATGGCTATAATATATCAGAAATATGGATGCGCGTGGAGTATGGTTAGGCCTGAGGGAATAGACTCGTTGACTGAGTGTCGCAATCTGGTAGAGGCTTTTGGATTTCTATTGCGCTAATCGTCCTTCAGTATGAATAGATAGTAGTCGGGGCCGGACTGGCTCTTTATTGTGGTAGGGTAACGAGTCTAGGAAAAGGAAGGCTCGTAATTTCAAATTGTTGCATATATTAAATTTTTTGCTGGTTTTTCAGGTGACTATGTTTCTTATGCTAGAGACGATAGATAGATTTTTAAAAATAAAATTCAGTCGTCTTATAGTGTGACCCTTATACCATTCACATATGGGGAGGATTATACTTTGTAATTCTCAAGTACAAAATTCACAGGATTTGAATTTGAGATATTGGGGGGCAGGCTATTTACGGTTGGTAGAGATATATAAAAAACGTGTTTTTTTTGTTACCAAATTTGTAACATAACTAGCGTAAAAGAAGAAAATACTGAAACTTCACTCTTATCCGAATGTTTGGAATATAAGTAATTGATTTTACTACTTGTTAAGTGAGATTTGAAGAATATGGTTCTCTTTCTCCTGTGGTCTTTTGCCAATTTGTTAAAATTTTGGATTCATTTTTCTGAAATTTTGTCAGGTGTGGACCTATCTAAAGTTAGAAATCACAATTTGAGATTGGAAATTGACATAATTCGAAATTTTGGGTGGGCGGGGTGCGNATTCACCCCACGATTTAGATTCACGTGTGAAATCAACATCTGGTTTAGATCGCGTGTAGACCAGCGTTAGTTTACTCGAAACAGCAGTATCATCGGAACAAGTGTATTGAGCCCTTCAATAGGATGAATTTTTGCCTCAGGAATTGCACTGTGTGAGCATGTTACAGTTACTCTCATCAATGATAACCATAATGATGGTCCTTCATCTTCGCAGAAGCATCCATTAGATGGCCTATTTACTGACCACAGCATCCACAGAACCTTTCATTTCGTCTCGTAAGAAGAAAAGAATTCCCATTCATTTATTGTCTTTTCAACTTAGACTCGACATGGCAAATCCATGTATAGTAACAGTTTCTTCTGCACACATAAAATATTTTGCTGTACATTTCATATGGTTTACACTTTTCAGCCACCGGAAATTTGATGACATATCTCTGTTTCAAGCTTGAAGACCTCTACATGATTTTGCAGTCATGTTTGAATAGCCTAAATACTTTTTGAGGATTTAAAATTTTTTTTTGCTATAAACGAATTCCAAAAACAATGCAGAGTTTACATTTATGGAATAAATTCTTTAAAAAAAAAAATGATTTTGCTCTTTTCAAAAAAAAAAAAATATATCCTCTATTTATCTCGTGTAATCTCCAAGTGAACCCCAATTTTTTTATCTTCTCCTTTTTTTTAACCCAAGGAAAGTTCCGGTTGACATCGATTTGTCAGCGCCATGTTTTTAATGCAATTCCTTCTGTAGTCGTTATTTAAGATCTGTTTGTTCTGACTGTTTTATCCACAAGAGGTTTTTTTTATGTATTCTGTTTCCGATCTTTTCTGTTCTTGGCGGTCGTAAAAGGTGTCAACCCGAGCCAGTCCCAAAAAGAAATGATTACCAAAAATAAAAAAATAGGCACCTTTTTTTTTTACAAAAACACAGGTTAAAGAATTAGGAAGATAAAGGATCATCGTCTCATCATCATCATTATCATCCAATCATCATCATCTTGCAGCCGTCCCTGTTTTGCAATCGGCCATTTGCAAGTCTTCTTGCACGGCATCCAGAATACATGCAGAAGTTGATTTATATAGCTTTTTTGCTAGTCGGCTGCAACAGGTTTGTCCATGTGTAGGTGCAGACGTTCTTCACGTCATTTATGGACTCGTCCCTGCTTTTCCGGTATGTCCAGCAGGTCTTGCTCGTCTTACCTCAATGGTTTGTGTATTAGTAGTTAAAGTAGCCGTAAGCAGCTGCTCCTTTGTGGGGTGCTGACTCAAGGATTTTGTTCACACAACTCCGCATCCTTTGTACATTTCCTAGCAACCTTTTTCTCCAAGCGTTACGTTAGAGTCCAAGTGGTACAGCTATACAGTAGCATGACATGGCTAAAGCTTGTAAGAATTTTTGGCTTGAAACTTTTCAGGGAGATAAGAAAGCCTTAAACTACATGTTTATGTAACTCAATATATAGAGTCCGAAGTTAACCGTGAAGTAATGCTAATTGTGACATCATATTAGGCGAGTTTAAATCCGGACGCAGTATTACGTTGAATTTCGGACTAATCACTTTGGGAAGGTATGTATCCCTCATCCTCCAGCTATAGATTAAATTATAGGTTAACTATTACTGATCTTCTACAAAGATGGCTTTGGCTTTGAATAACCCACAAAGATTGTTATGCATTAAACAAATAACCCAAAACAAACCAATGCATTATATCACGGTATAAATTGATAACTAATTCATTCACTTTAAATAATTACATATTTATTAACCTATCCACACATACGCACACACAAACACACACATATTGACACATAGGCACACAGAAACAGACACACACACACACATATATATATATATATATATATATATATATATATATAATATATGTGTGTGTGGTGTGTGTGTGTGTGTGTGGAGAAAGAGGTAGACAAACACGGATGTTATGGAAACTGGATATTTATTGTCGATGATGCAACGTTTCGGTCTATTAAGACCATATTCAGGACTTTGATACAGTTTTTGCTTCAATGATGATATTCTCAAAATGCTGAAACAGAGCTCGTCAGTGGATTTTCTTCTCTCTTGATGGGGAGTGTCAGAATGGTTGATGTTGGTACCACAGGTGGTTAAGATAACTGTATATATATATATAATATATATATATATATAATATATATATATATATATAGTAAATTTGGCAGAATCTTTTCATTCAAACAAAGTTGGTGAAACAGAAGAATCCTTATTGTTTTCAAGATTTTTTATTTTGATAGGAAACTTGAAAAAATTACTTGAAAAAAATAAGCATTCTATTTTGTTCCACCAAATTTGTTTAAATGAAACAAAAAAGAATATATATATATATATAATATATAATATATATATATATATATATATATATATATATATCCGCTCTAGGTAATAAAAAGGTTTTGAGATTGTATTTTGATATTTTTTATTAAACTTTAAATTTCAAAATAGAGTATTAATCTATTACCAAAAAATCCAATTGGTTAGTCGACTTTATTTTTAAGATCTGCCTTACCAGTTCGAGGTGAACTATTTCAAAAAATGTCTACCGTAATTAGAAATTTCTTTTATAATATGAATTTCCATTATCTGCGTTATTCGGACTATTGTCCATCTTCATTGTTTTTTGTACAAAATTCGTAATAAGGAAGCGCGGGGTGTAATGGTTAAAGTCATAGGAAATGGACTCGTCGCCCCGAGTTCAATCCTGGACGTGGTAATTGCATTTCACTTAGCGCTAATACCCTTGGGAAATGTATGAATTCTACTCTCCCTCCAGATATGGGTAAATAGTAGGGCAGACTGGGCTCTTTAACTGTGGCTAGGCAACCAGTCTAGGAGAAGGAATAACGAATAACGCAGATAATACTAATCTTCAAACCTCATCTCAACATTCAGAGAAATGAAATTTCAAATTAAACCAACTTCCATTCTCATTTCTAGAGAAATAAGTAAAAAGTAAAATCATCGAGGTGGCCTAAAGTCGGTATCAGCCAGACAGCAAGGGCATCTACCCCCTTTTCATTAGCACTACACCATGGAGATTGTTTTTTAGCGTTTGGGGTGGAGTGCCACACATACCTTCATCACCTCACTTTACCGCACACTTCCCTCTGCTACTCATTCGCTAAGTCGGCAAGGGTCGGTATTGAACAAGGAACTGTTGGATTATTATTATTGCCGTGCTGCAATCTATCACTTAAATTTATAGACTGAGTGAGGTCACGTAGTTTAAATCTCAGCCAATCAACAGCTCAAATACGTGCTTGGTTAATTACTTAATCGGGTTATATTGATAGATGTCCATTTGCACTCATTGATGAAGGAACTGCTAGACTGAGGAACACTAAGGAGCAGCCAAAGGATTCTTCACCAATGATTACGCTATGCTTAACACAAAGGATCTCCACTGGACAGCGCTCTTGCTTGAAGCCTACAGGATGTCCTCAAAAATCGTAACAGGAACCTCTTGGTTCCCAGGCGGACGCTCTACCGACTGAGCTAAACCGGCAATGTTCATCCTAACTTTTTTATTCTCTCTCTGTAACTGTAATCTTTGACCATTTTTATTAGTTTTGTCACTCTTCATTGTAACCTATTCAGTCTCAAAATTATACCCCAATTTCCATGTATATATACCGGAGACATGGCCTGAGTACAATATTTTATAGGACATTTTATGTGGGTTTTATATATGTGTCTCTATAGAGGCGCGTGGTCTAATGGTTAGAGTCGTGGGAAATGGACTCGTCGACCCGAGTTCAATTCCTGGATGAAGCTGTTTGAATTTCACATTGCGCTAATACCCTTGGGAAAGGTATGAATCCAATACTCCCTCCAGTTATGGGCAAATAGCAAGGCAGACTGGGCTCTTTAACCACTGGCTAGGTAATCAGTCTAGGAGAAGGAAAACTCTGAATTCAAACCTGTTAAACTCCGCTTAAGAAATTGGCCTTGTGTCACACCTACTTGTGCGGAGGGTTGGTATAATATATATATATATATATAATATATTATGTGTGTGTGTGTGTGTGTCTATTGAAATAAGTTCTTTTTTATCCACCCCGTCAATCATTCCATTTGATATTAACTCAGTCTCTCACACTATTCTATTTCATTACTACCCCCCAACTTTTAAAGATATTAATAGAAATAATTTGCATATCTTTACACAAGGAACATGTTTTTTGGTTATCGTATAAAGTAATGTTGCCATATATATTAAACATTCTTAGACATTTAATCGATAACAGCTATTTTCTGTGCGAGATTTGCGGCGAGATCCCGACTCTTAAACACAAAAGACATTAATTTACCCTCGAGTTGAAGGGTCCTTTAAGGTTGATTTCGAAGCAAGTTGGCACCAGACCAATAGAAAAAATAGGGTCTTGAGTTGAATGGATGCTGAATGACGTTTAAAAAAGAAAAAAAAAGAAAAGAAAATTGACATTGCTGACCAAAAATTCTCTTAAGCGAACAGCAAGAATAGTTGTCTGCAACAGAAGAAGTAAACTTTTGTGTAAATCATTATAGCATTTTTTTTGTTCAATTGTTTTATTTTTTGTTTCTTCTGTTTTTAACATTTTTTCTCGCAAATTTCCATTCAAATACACCGGTATCATAACTTAAGTGCCCTAACTTACGAGTATTCCTAGTTACGAGCTGTTACTTGGTTTAATTCGGTTTATTGCCAAGAGGAAAATTGATTTGATATACAAGGAAATTGGTTTACGAGTGGAACGAATTAAATTGTAAGTCAATGTACCACTGTATTTCTCTGTTCAGATTTCACTGTCAGCTTTCGTAGCTGAAAACTTGCCTTGTGTCTTTTCTTAGGGCAATCCCGAATAATATACTATATAAAAGTAAAGTCGACGGGCGGCCTAAAGTCGGTATCAGCCAGTCAATCCCCTTTTCAATAGCGCTAGAAAAGATTTTTTAGCATCTGAGGTGGAGCGCCACATTCTCCAATTTTATTCATTATTAGAAGGAATTACCCAGTGTTACATGAGTGGAGGAATTGCATAATTCTTTTTCCTTTTTTTAATTCAAAAATTATTTTTAAAATTTAAGTAAAGGAGAGTGCTTTCTTACTGACATTTTGGCTTCGTCTCTATTATAAAAATAGTGGATGTGCGTGGTGTAATGGTTAGAGTCGTAGGAAATGGACTTGTCGCCCTGAGTTCAAATACTGAACTCGGCTGTTTACCTTTCCCATATTGCTAAATACACTTGGGAAAGGAGTGCATCCAACTACGCTCATCCAGCTATGGGTAATAGCAGGCAGACTGGGCTATGGAACCTAAGCTAGGTAACCAGTCCAGGAGAAGGAAAACTCTGAACTCAAATCTGTTAAACTCCGCTTCAGAAATCGACATTGTGTCCCATCCTGCTCGTGCGGAGGATTGGCAAATACATAAGTTAAATAAATACTTGCAAGTTTTCGCACCTGCATTAGACTTCACGGAAGTCTGTGCGAGAAAGTTTCCCCTGGTCTCCAGAACTCTTCTGTGTATTCTGAAAAGTCTTACCAATGCTATTAATTGGCTGGTTTCGATTCTTCATCTGATTACCAATTCCTCCGGTCTTTTCGCCAAACATTTAGGGACCGTTTTAAGGCCACCAACTACAATTGGTACTACCTTTAACGTCATGTTCGAGTTTTTTTAATTCTCTGGCAAGGTCTAAGTATTTGTCTATCTTTTCATTTTCTTTCATTTTCCTTATGGGGTTAAACAGAACGTCAAACTCCACAAGAGGAAAATATTTTGTTGTTAATTAACTGAGGAATGTGGAGATTTCCTTAATTGACATCACTACTAGGTTCGCTCTCAGCTGGCGTTATAGTATCTGTTACAGTTCTATCTATGGGCCTTAAAGATATATTCAACATTAATTGTTTTCTATAAAACTATAGAAGGAAAAAATAGAGGGGGGAAATAAATATTTTTTTGTTCTGCTTATGATCAGTCATTCGATCTCCAGTCTGTTTAAGATTGGTTTGGTTTCTTTGCACAATTATGGGGTTTCAAGTAAATGTTCTTTGTTGAAGGGGGAGGGAGAAGAGAGTCAAACAACTTATTCGCAGTCTACAACACTGTTATCTACCAGCAGCTGAAGTCGCAACGCTCTTACTGCCGTCAACCAACTTCTACTTATACTTCCGTTTCCCCTTATCATCCGGGCACATCAGTCGAACCTCGCGCCCGTGCACAATTCTCGTGCATTCGGATGGACGCGTGTAGGCCCCAACATCCGGGCACCTGAATTGCACCTCGCGTCCATCCAGCGCCCAAATCTCATTTCTTTGCATTCCGGAGGGCGCGGTTTCGACTCCGCAGGCAAACACTCTCACTCTTTTTCCAAATGAGTACGGTGGTACTCGTTTCTCCGACATAAAAACCGTGTGCAAAAAAGCACCAGCTATACAAAAATATAAATATAAACACCCACTTGTCAGAATTCTCCACTCTCTATGCATACAAAAACCGTAAACCGGTTGACATATCGAACTCTCGATTTGTCTGATTCGGCTTCCAAAGTTGATTATTGTTAGAGCGTCTTCGTTCTTCGTATATCGTATAGAATTACATGAAATGTCTCTTTACGGATTTGAATGCTGGTAATCAAATACGTTTCGTACGTCTTTAGATATACAAAAATACGTTTTCTTTTAGTTGAGGATTGGGTTATATTTCTTTCGATGGCCGGTAGAATTTAGCTTTGGAATTATTCTTGTCCAGGAAGACATGCCCCTTTCTTTACAAATCATATTCTATTTAAATGAATTTAGAGTATAGTTGTCTATGTATTTGCTACCATTCATCAACATCAAGACTACATATTGATCTATGCGACCTTTATAAATAAAACGAGAATTTAAATTTCAAAAGGTCTAATTCTAGTCATACACTCGCGCGCGCGCAAACACACACACACACATACATACATACATACATACATACATACATACTACATATATACATGTACACCGCCCTGTCGGCTGGGATTGTAGAATACAATAAATACAATAAAAATTAAAAAATCCCCCAAATAGGTCCAGCTTTTAACCGTGGGCTGACCATAATACTTAAGAACAGAATCCTGGTTGCTGAGCAGCGCATGGCCTGTACTAAAGCTAGACGGGCGGTCAGAGATTTCCCCTCCGATCAGAGCTGGTCATATCAAGCCCAAGTACCTATATGACTGTCCCAACCCTATTGCCCTTATGGCAACCCCAACTTTTTAAAAATCATATATAGGGGACAGTAGCTGAGTGTCTTAGTGTCATGGGTATGACGTTAAAGTGCATCTCGTAGTGAAGTTCTAACTCTGGAACTCTGGGAAATGTGGAGCCAACTCTGACCCGGAATGGTAGTACCTGTTAGGACCCCATTTATTGATAAACCAGGTCAAAATGAGTATTAAAATGTGTCTAAAAATTGAATTTGAAAGCACGACTTAATAATGGTGATGATTATATACATGTAAATTTTATACTGTCGAAATAGGAGTATTATACATAATTACCAATCCCTCCGCACGGGTAGCATATGACACAAGGTCAATTTCTTAAGCGGAGTTTATCAGTTTCGAATTCAGAGTTTTCCTTCTCCTACACTGGTTGCCATACAAAGATTAAAGAACCTAGTCTGCCCTAGTATTTATCCATAGCTAAACGGAGTATAGTTGAATCCATACTTTTCCTAAGGTTATTAGCACTATTTGAAAAAGCAAACAGACTAGTTCATGATTTGAACTCGTCTTGCTGTGTCCATTTTCGACAGCGGTAACCATTACACCACGTGCCCCCAGGATTATTATACACAATTGGAAAGTAATAACTTTATCTGACTGATTTACCAAATAAATTACGCATTTAGTTCAATGAAGTCTCTGTAGCCAGACAGGAAACGTCTAGCTTTTTACGTTTTAATAATCTTCCTATGTTTTTGGAACACAGCTATTTTCAATAATCTGAATTTAATAATTCCCAGATGTGATCAATACCGCATACTTATGACCTTCCAGGTAAGTGATGCTCCATCTAACGTGACTGAAAGACATTTTTATCTCTAAAAATATAAAGAATATGACATCATACTTATGAACTAGACTGAGATTTTGTTGTAGTTTTTATATAGCGAGCGGGATAGCTTCAGCCATGCAATGATTTGACATATGATGGTCTGTCGTCTATTGCCTAAAATATTGATTTCCTATCACATTTCGATCGAATAATGTCTAGTAGAATTTTTAAAGATTGCATGTTGCTGTTATTTGATATCAAGTTTGTCTATATTACAAAGCAATCACTGAATAATTTTATATAAAAACTGTTTGGCGGGGGGTAGGTAGAATAAACAATGTTTCTCTTATTCCCAGATGTGAAATGTTGCTATCTCTCTCTCTCTCTCTCTCTCTCTCTCTCTCTATATATATATATATATATATATATATATATATATATATATATTCTAGATAAAATGTGACCCTTGGGTCACCCATTCAGTTCTCCATAGATAACTGGAATTAGGTAGGCATTGGCAAAGATGATGTCAAATCCATATTTTACCAAAAAACATTACGCAATCCACACACACCCACGATTGAAAAAAATACAAAAAAAATATTTCAATAACTACTTTAGTTTATTATTGCTATATGTAGAAAACTATATTGAAAACTTAGCCCATCATATTTTGAACAGAACAAATGTTGATGTATAATTTTTTTCTCTCACAAAATATTAGCCAATTAAATAATTATCGAAAAGAGTAAAAAAAAATATTTCCAAAAAGTATTTTCTTAGTTTTTATTTTAACATTTAATTTTCTGATTTCCGGTACTTATTTTCTACCAGGATAACTCCAATAATTTTTTCTTCTATTCACACCTTCGGTATTTTGTCTTTTTATTTATATTGTAATTAGTTTCGAAAGTATATTAGGGACTTTTCTCAGAATTGCGTCTTAAAAATGTTAGATGGTGATAGCTGAAAAAACAACCCCAAACAACATATTTTCATTATGTAATTATGGAATTTTCGTAAAAATCAGACAATTAATTGATTTTTCATAGATTTTTTTAAAAGCCTCTTGTCATAGCTTATATTGGTCTACGTTAAAATTCAATTGATTTAACCGCGCAAAAAATGTAGACATTGTTTGTCGTTCATAATTTTCTTTATTTCCGTAAACTGGAAATTTTAAAAAAAGGCATCAGGATTTTAAAAAAAGTCCTTCTTTCGAATGGACAAAAAATATCAAGATAATATTAACTTTTATGCAAGTTTCATTGTGTTTAATATAGGGGGGGTTATAGACAGAACTTTGAACCCAAGAAGATTCACAAGTTTGAAGAAGGTCCCCGGGTCCCACAAGAAATACCAGAAGAAGGCCGGAGGGCAAATCGACCGAAACGTTGTACAGATAATAATAAATATGTGGACAATAGTCCGAATAATCCAAATAATACTTGGTTTCATTATCTAACAATATCCCTCTCGTTTGTAGTTAATCAGGTTGATATTAAGACGCAGCTTTTGGTAGTCATGGATTCTTTTTCAGAACTTAGACGTAAGTTGAATGACGTACACTTCTGTAATCTGATATTTTTATTGGCAATTTCAGCTACGCATCGTGTTGCTCACCATTAAAATTAATTTTTGCATTAGCAGAAAATTCTCTTTTTTCTTTTTCATCTTCTGTAAATACTCACTGTGAATATGCAAATAACAATATTAGCATAATTTGATCCCAAGTGCATGTTGTTAAGAAATAATGAAAAAGCCGTCTACAATATGAGATGCACTTATAACGTTTCCTCTTTCACAAATAGATATTAGAAACTGCCGAGTTATTTTTTCGTGAAACTTTTCGTATAACTTCCGCAGCAATTACATTAAAAATACTCGCTTAAATTATATTCCAAGTTATGTTGATTGGTTTTATTTTACGGCATGCCAACTACGGGGTTATTTTATGCCGAAGACGTTTGTTCTTTTTTTAAAAATTCATTCTTGTTGGGTATTCAAATTTCTGAAAACTCATTTTTAAACACATTTTTCAAAACTCGTTGTTTATCTATTCAAACCATAGATGGGACCCTAATAGTTACTACCACTCCAGGTCTGAGTGGAAATAGCAATGAAGGGGTATTCTACACTTCCCAGAGATTTAGAACTGGAACTCCGCCATTAGATGCAGTCTAACGTCATACTCAGGACACTAAGGTTCTTAGCAACCATCTCTAAGCACATATATGATAAAAGGTTCGGAGGTTGCCATAAGGGCAATAGAGTTGGGAAAGTTCTATAGGGTCTAGGGTTGATATAACCAGCTGATTGCTTGGAGGAATCCTCTCCGAAGAAAGTGGAGTGTTGCATGTCATGGACTGCTCAGCCACCAGTATTCCATCCTTAAGCATCACGGGTCGCTTCCCATTGCAAACAGATGGCCGTATTGGGTGAGGGGTCTTACCCTTCTGCGGTGTGAAATCGTTTTTATTTTACAGTCACAGTCGACAGGGTAGTATTCCAAAATGGCAGAGCTACCGCCGTTGCCCGGGACTTCAAAGGTTAAAAACAAATCTCTTATCTATATTTATATATAAACCAATAAAAATTATAATTCTATATATAGTGGTACCGCGACTTTTCCGATTTAGGTGCTGTCACTTGAGCTATTTTTTTCTTTGTGTTCACAGCTAAAATTTAAGGTACGAGCAAGCTTCAAATACGCTTATGTTAATAAGTTCACTAAATCATTTGAGTTTTCAAATTTATTACGCCATAGAAAATATTATTTATAGAAAAGATAAACATTAAAACATTACAGCACATAATTCATTACATTTTATTCACACTAAAAAGGGCAAGAAGCAGGCGATATTCCGCACAAACAGTCACAGATGCAGACTATGCTGATGACCTTGTAGATACACAGACTGGGTCACTGCTACATAGCTTAGAGGAGGCAGCAAAGAATATCGGCCTCTATGTGAACTCCGGTAAAACAGAGTTCATAAGTTTCAAAAATAAAGGAAACATCTCCACCCTCAACGGCAAGCTTCTTAAAGTCGCCAGTAGAACAATTCACGTACCTAGGTGGTAATATCTCCTCCACAGTGAGCGATGTTAATACACGGATAGCAAAGGCATGGTCGGCCACAAATAGATTATCAGTCATATGGAGGTCCGATCTCCCTTGACAAGGTGAAGCGACAGTTCTTCCAGGCTGTGGTTGTTTCGGTGCTGCTATATGGCTGCACCACCTGGACGCTAACGAAGCGTCTTGAGAATAAGCTAGATGGGAGCTGCACAATAATGCTACGTGCAGTCTTGAACAAGTCGTGGAAACAGCACCCCACAAGGAAACAGCTGTACGTTCATCTGCCCCCTCATCTCACAAACTATTCGAATGAGACGGTCAAGGCATTCAGGACACTGCTGGAGAAACAAGGATGAACTCATAAGCGACGTTCTCCTGTGGAAGCTAACACATGGACATGCAAGTGTGGGGCGCCCAGCAAGGACCTACATTGACCAGCTATGCGAAGATGCTGGCTGCTCCGCAGAGGACCTCCCAAGTGCAATGAATGACACATTGTAACACACTTTATATCACCAAAATATTCCAACAACATTATCACCATTAACTACATTTCCCAAAGTAATGTAGTTGCATATTATATATGGTTATTTGATCAATATAGGTTGTTTTAACTACATTACGGTGTCTTAATACTATAGAAATTTGTGATGGGCTTCATTTCTATTCATTTACCTATCGTTTAAATTTCATTTGAATCGAAAGGAAACAAATTTCAGTACGGTGTATGTATACCCCGGGGACCGCCTTTGATCAAAATGAAATATAGGTCTCGAAATACCCCGGGTAATGAAGTTTCCGAATATATATGATTTGAGGGTCTATCCCCAAAAGCCTAGGAGGAGTTCATAAACAAACAAACATGAAAGAACTACAACAAGGTGTGTTCATGTGTATCTATCTATTAATATATCTATCTATCTGGCACACTTCGTTTTCATATATATATATATATATATATATATATATATATATATATACCACCTTCCCATATATATATATATAGGTGTGTTGATGTGTATCTATCTACCTATATATCTATCTATCACACTTTGTTCTCATCTATCATTACATTACATTCTCATTCATCTGTCTCTCTCTCTTTCTCTTTCTCTCTCTCTCTCTCTCTCTCTCTCTCTCTCTCTCTCTATATATATATATATATATATATATAATATATATATATAAACGTGCCTATCAGAGAAATGTGTTTATTCTCTGAGGTTTATTCAACCCATGTCGACCAGTGACCCTAGCGTCATTGTTTTCCCTCCAGGCTGACTGGTCCCTTAAGAGAAAGAGACAGTAAACACAAATGACATTTAGCCAAAAGCGGTGACATAAGAGGAGTTATAGATATTAATCCTGCTAATTAACCGCAGGAGATTACTTCCGCAAAGGGAAACGGCATCTTTTGCTTGCTGGGATTAAGAAAACTTGCCCCCGGTCTGTCAAATATATGTTTCAACGCGTGGACGAACACACACACACACACACACACACACACACACACACGCACATGCACATACACACACATTAATACACACGTACACGCCATGCACATTTTATTTCTTATTTGTAAGCCATTATGACTGATTGTATTTCAACTATGAATGTATTGAGTGAAAATCATTAATGATGATACCACAATCCAAGGACTCGAAGAATACATAAAAATGAACAAGGAAAGATTGATCACAACGGCCAATAACAGCAACTGCAACATATGGACAAGTAGCCAAACAACAAACGTGAGAAAACAGAAATGTGAAGAAAAAAAATTATATTGATACTTCAAGTGACAAATGAGAGAGATTGCACATGAAAAAACCTAGACATTGTTGGGAAGAGGAAACCTTAAGAGTCGCTCATTATTGCAGCACAAAACATTGGCATGAGAAGTTATATCAAGCAACAATAGATAAGAATCAATAGAAAAGAAAATGTAGGATGTTTTGTGACAGATGAGACGATCAACCAATGTAATAACCGAGTGCAGCAAACTAGCACAACAACAAGGCTAGACAAGACTGGGTTGGAAAGATGATCCACTGTGAATTGTACAATTTGACCATATAAATAACGGTACGTCTCAAAATCGGAATCCGTTAATTAGAATGAAACGCATAGACATATCTGGGACTTTGAGATACAGGCAGATCGTCTTATCCCAGCTAGACATAGTATTGAGTAACAAGAAAAATATCCCTTGTCACCTGGTAGATTTGAAAAATTCTTGAATATGGGAGTGAAAGTAATAGTAATTGTAGTTGTTGCCCTTGGGACAGTCCCCAATAGTTTGGAAAACACATTAGAGGAGTTGGAAATCAGAGGAAGAATCGAGAACATTCAGACAACAGCATCATCTGGGTCAGCTAGAATACTGGGAAAAGTCCTGGAGATCTGAGGAGACTTATCCCGCAGCGTCCAGTGAATGACCACTAGCTGAGGCTAGTGTGAATACCTCCTCAGGAAGGAAATAATAATAATAATAATAATAATAATAATAATAATAATAATAATAACTGACGTTAATATCTATTGTATCTGGTGTCCTTCTTACGGTCGTCAAAGTCTTGGGAAATAATTTGAAAAACGGGAGACCAGGGTAAGAAGCGAGACAATCCAGGACACGGTGTTGTTGACATTACCTATAATATTTAGAAGGGTTCTGGATATTTTAGGAAACTTGCTGTCACTTAGACTTCAGTGAAAATCCACTAGTATATATTGGTTTGAAAAGCTCTCAAGAAGAAGAAGAAGAAGAAGAAGAAGAAGTCCTATAATTATGACAAGAAAAAAAAACTGAAAACCTAATTCTACTGTCTCGTAACGAGATAACCGTATCGTAAGTAAAACAATCTTTTTTTTCCTCGACAGAAATAAAATTTTGGTCGTTGTGCTTCTTAAATCAATATTTCTCGAACACGCCATATATATATATATATATATATATATATATATACCCAGAGTGTATTGCACATTGGTCAGTAGCAAAATATCACATCACTCTAGTGTCAGGTGTCTGGTGTCTCACGTCAATGGCAACACTGGATAGAGTAGCTATCTTTGCTGGAAATTCTTTGTGATTGTAAAGTACGAGGGTAATACCAAATGTAGTAAGTAAAGTAGACCGGGTAGCCTAATGTCGGTATCATCCAGACAGCGAGGGAGTCTATCCCTTTTCACTAGCGCTATACCAAGGAGATTGTTTTTGCGTCTGATGTGGAGCGCCATTCCTACCATCAGCTCCTCACTTCACCGCACATATCCCTGTGCTACTCATACGCTGAGTTGGTGAGGGCCGGAATCGAACCAGGAACCTTGCGATTCCTAGGCAAGTGCTCTACCGATTGAGCTAAACCGACCCTGTATACCATATGTAAGGTCTCCGAAATATTTAAAAATCACAGAAACGTTTATTGTTTATTGTCAATGATGTCTGCATCATTTAAAAATTTCAACAGATATCTATTTTTCTACATAATCAGCATTTCCATGTTGGTGAGGAAACGTTGTTTCTCGTCGTCGCTGCAAACTACTTTCAACAATTGCGGACGTTTTGACATCCATTCACGACTTCTGTTAATTTGCGTTAAATTTCAATTTGCGTTCAAAAACTGAAAAACAGCGTGAACATCGCACATGGCAGTAGTGTCAAACGGGAGCTCCATCAGAAACAATTGCCAAATCAAGAATGAGTGTGGCAGTGAGGCACGCGCAGGTGCAGGCGCATGAACAACAAAGAGTGGATCCTAGCGAACAGATGGTCATTTAAGATGTCGTCAAGGCTTTGTAGAATAGTAGAGTAGAGTGAGTGTTGAACATATGTCTTTCACCAGTGCATTAAACTACATATAGTGGTGAGGTTCCAATTCTGGGGCTCTAGGAAGTGTGGAGTATTCATTTAATGCTGTTATTCCCAGGTCCAGTCAGACTCAGTAGTATCAATTATGGGTTAAATATATAAAAAAAATTAGTTTTAAAAATGATTATAGGAAAATGAGTTAAAGAAATTTGAATACCCAACAAGAATTAATAAAAGAATTCTTCGGCATCAGATAATCCAAGGGTTGACATGCTATAGAGATCCGACCAACAACCAACACCATATTTATTCATCAAACAAAGTAAAAAAAAAAAATGAACAAATTGAGATAGATAGATAGATAGATAGATAGATAGATATTCATCTTCATATCTAAACAAGAATTACCACAATTAAACATTAAACAAGAATTACGACAAATTACGATAAATAAACAAGAATTACGACAAATTTCAATAAATAAATAAGAATTACGACAAATTACGATAAATAAATAAGAATTACGACAAAAAAGAGAGGACCCCCCTAAAATACATTTAACGCCCTAAATTGGTTGTTTTCTTTCAAGCAACACCATAGCTGGGGTCTTTATTTTAATAGTCACCGGGTAGCAATTTTTGAGGCAGGAGACCAGGACGCACTTCCTCATAAATTACCCGCTTTTGTACAGAGGTGAATAAATACGGAATCAGTGTATAGTATCTTTATCTATAGATATGTTATGCACATACACATACAAGGCAAAATTGCAATCTAATGCTGTCCTCAGAAAGTCTTTCATTGTTGGACTCAGCTTTGACAAAGAATTATTTCTCTTATCTTGACTTGAAATTAGCAAAGAATTGGTTTGTGAGATGAGAGGCAGGTGGCGGTGATTTGAAAAGGTTCGACTTCCAGAATTTACAAAAAAAAAGGATCCTTAGCTAGTTTCCATCTGACTTTTACTCCAAACACTTACATAGATATGTCACTACATACAAAGGGACTGTCTGTCTATCTGTCTGTCTGTCTGTTCGACTGTTTCTCTCTCTGTATTTCTCTCTCTTTCCCTCTCTCTCTCTCACTCTCTCTCTCTCTCTCTCTGTATCTCCCTCTCTGTATATATCTCTCTCTCTCTATGTATATATATCTCTCTCTCTCTATGTATCTCTCTCTCTCTATATATATATATATATATGTATATATATGTATGTATATATATATATATATATATATATATATGCGCGTGTATGTGGAATTGTCTATATCTATCAATCTCCCTCTTTCTCTCTCTCTCTCTTGTACATATATATATATATATATATATATATATATATATATATCTCGGCTAAAACAAGTTGTATATATATATATATATATATATATATATATATATATATATATATATATATATATATGTGTGTGTGTGTGTGTGTGTGTGTGTGTAATTACAGTTGGCATGATGCTTATTAGTAAGAGAATTGGTGACAACATTAGCAGATTACTAATATGCATAAAACTGTATTGTTATGGAGACAAATTGGAAGAAATATCAGAAGACATACATAAGATATACATAAGATATAGAGAAATGAAGACAAATACCTGATATTACACTGGATGAAAGTTTATTTATGGTGATAATGTCAACGACATAACATTTCGGTCATTCAGACCTTCTTCAGGACCCTTGCTGAAGAATTCAATTCTCGTACTGACGAGTGTCTTTTGGTCGCGAGTGAGAGGAGGGTGATGTCAGCTACTGCTGATGGGGGGGGGGAATGTTTGGGGTGGAAGTAGAGGTCGGCTTGTAGTGGTGCGGTGGGGATAGTATACGTTGGGTCACGTAGCAGATGTGGGGTACCCTACCGCACACCATAACCTAACCCTACTTCCATCCCAAACATTCACTACACATCCACTACGTGATATTCACCTATGAGATTTTCAAACCAAACTTGGTTTGAAACCGCATAGGCGAGACACTGTCAGTAACCAAGTCCTTTAGCCTTCATGACACGCTACTCTAACTCAGACATACATGCTTGATCCAAGATATTGAGCACTGTTTATTTTAAAATATACCGCACCATATTATATATATATATATATATATATATATATATATTCTTCCGTCTCAATACTTTTAGAAAACACTCTAATGTATATATTTACCAACCCCTCCGCACGAGCAGGATGTGGCACAAGATCAATTTATTAAGCGAAGTTTTCCTTCTCCTAGACCGGTTGCCTAACCAATGTTGAATATCACAGTCTACCCTATTATTTATCCATAGCTGGAGGAGGAGTAGAATTCATACCTTTTCCAAGGGTATTAGCGCTAAGGTAGATGCAACTGCCACGTCCAGAATTTGAACTCGGGGCGACGCGTCCATTTGCCATGACTTTAATCAGTGTGTGTGCGTATATAAGTTAAGGAGGTACCTATTAAAAGAAAACTGATCTTAAACTGGAAGTTATTTTAAAGGTAGAATTGCAGCTGCTTTTAGAATTCAATAGCCGACCCATCAGTAATTATCGCTATTTCAATTTATGTTGATTATAAATATCACTCTACTGCGATTTAATGTTCCATTCAAATAAGCGTGCCATCAACGATTGGCCAAATATCAACGAGAACACGTCCTCCGTTGAATATGTTAACCTTTTAGCTATTCCTGCAAATGCATCTTCATCGTTGAAAAAAAAAGAGAGATGTGATTCGAAAAGCAATTAAAATTATAAGAGGCTTCCACTGTCTATTCCTATTTACAATTCGTGATTTACACAATGTTAAAGTCTTGATGCTTCATATCCACGAGACGGACGTGAATGTTATTTTTAACTTTTAATTATTTTTATTCGTATATCTTTTCTATTACGATTGATTACTGTGAGAGAATTTGAAATTTGAAAATGGGTTTGGCCAATGGTCTGTTAATAGGCGTGTAGTTGAGATATCGAATTTAATGAGCGAAACTGTCAAGCAATCAAAATCTAAATCGATAATTGGTAAGTGTGTGTTTGTCCGTTCTCAACGGAAGGAGAAATGGATGGATGTAGGGCTAACGAAGGCTTTTATGCATTCTCATTGGATCCAGTAAAACAATATTATTCCTTGAGGAGAAATAAGAGCGAACTCATAAATGACATTCTTCTGCAGACACTTACACATGGAATTAGGGAGGTCGACTTTTCACTTTTAAAAAATACCAAATAGTCCATCTATGCGAATGTTATGTGTTAGTATAATAAATACGGATTCCAAAAATTAGATCTTTTACTTGTATCATTGTTTGAGGAAATAGCATCAAAGATCGTTTGCTAAAATTCACAAAGAATCCTTGTTTTTACAATATTTAGCCTAGAAATTGCTTAGAAAATTTACCGTTTTCAATATATAAATAAGAAATGTTATTTTATTTTATGAAAATAAAACGAATTAAATATTATAAATAGAATTCAAATTGAAAATGTGCCCCCCATCACCACCGACGCCAATTTCTATTTTTACATGCAAAAACTTCCATTACTTACTTACGTACTACATTTAGAATCATGCAATAGGTCTTACATATCACTAAGAAATAAAGGTTTACTTAATATATGGTATGGTTAATTTGAATATTGGTTTTAAC
>CM042141.1:105597143-105614643 GCA_023376005.1 Doryteuthis pealeii | reverse complement strand
ACCACATTCACTTCATGGCACATACATGTGTCGCGGATAGGGCAATTCGCTAATGTGCAACTAGTGGTGCCCTTATGGCGGTTTCTGGAGAGTTGTATCCGAAGTGATGGTCCGTAGTTGGCAAATTGTATGTTCAGGCCCTCCTTCCGGATCGCCCAGCGTATCGCTGCGGTTATATTCACATTGAAGTGTGGTAACCTTAGGAAGCAAGTGTTAGATGTGACATGGCGTTTTGGGTCCTTTTTTGCTTCAATCGTTTTGTGACTGAAGTGGGGTAACCATTGGCTTTCAGTATGGACATGAAGTGTGTGGTGTGTGTTATCTGGTCCTGCCTTCTGCATTTGCCCCGGATACGGGTAAGTTCGTTTTTTATGTATCCGGTCTTTGCTTTAAGGGGAGGGTCGATTTGTGGTGGACGAACAAGTCTCTGCTGGCCGATATTTTGTAGAACTCTGTGTGGATTTCACCGTTGTTTAGTATCTTAAGTCGGAAATCCAGCAGTGATAATGCTCAGGGTGCTCTATGGTGAAATGTATGTTTTTGTCTATGCTGTTGAATGTTGTTGCGATTTTGTTGGCTTCTTCACGAGAAGATGTGAGGATGAGTATATCATCTATATATCTGGTAAAGAAGGCGCAAGAGCAGCAATTGTTAAGTGCTTGGCGTTCAAGCCTGTCCATGTAGGTGATAGCCAGTAAACCTGATTGGCTGGATTCCATCGGCAGGCCCTTTATTTTTTTTGTATGTTCGTTCGTGAAACGTGAAGTATGTGTTGTCTACGTCGATGGATAGAAGTTGGTGTATGTCTGAAGGGGTGAGGTTGTAGCAGTACAGGCCGGATGAGGCTATGCATTCAGTTAACAGGTCGACCGCTGTTTGAGCCGGCACTGATGTGTACAAAGAGGTAATGTCTAAGCTAAATGCGTATTTGTTGATTTCAAGTTTACTTGGTTGTGTTTGTTGCAGTTTGTGAATGACTTCGTCAGAGCTGCTGACATGTCCAGTGGGGTCGCTAAGATTGGTTTGAGTGTTTTTGAAAGGAGCCATGATATTTTGTATAATGGCCCGTCTACACTGGAGACTATTGGTCTAATTTGTGGTGTTTAACTGGTTTTATGAGTTTTTATCAGATGTTAAAACCTTGACAGGGAGCTGTTTTTACTGGTGAAGTTGTTTTTATATTTGTTGGGGAGTTTTCTATATTTGCAGATCCCGGCCCATGCGGTATTTATGCGGCTTTCTATTTGGGTGGGCGTTACATCTCTGACCTCTGTATAGAGTTCATTGTTGCTAAGGTGCTCGAATGCCAAGTTGTTGTACGTATCCTGAGGGATTACACAGAACTCTCTTCCCTCATCACACGACAGGTAAATTAACCCCTTCTTTCTTAGGGTGTTTAGGGTGTTGTGTTGTGCTCTAGAGAGGTTAGGTGTTATTTATTTTGTTTCCTTTTATGATCTGGAATATTGATTGCTGAAGTCTTGATAGTTTTGAATCTAGTGCTTGGTTGGTTGGAGGTGGGTGGAGTGGGTTATCTAATGTGTATGTGGGGAGTTGGTTGTTTTTACTTCTTGGTTCAGTGGTGTTAGGTGTGTTACCGATCAATGTTAGCCATTTTAGTTATATATATATCGTAAGGAAAAAATCTTAAAACTCGGTAACTTTAGTGGTAATAGATCTATTTCCACTTATAAGTATCTGTATATTTTTATTAGTTTCGTCAAACCACCAACTTTTTGAAATGGTAAACAGAATTTATATATATATATATATATATATATATATATATATATATATATATATATATATATATATATATATATATACATATATATATATATACATATATATATATACATACATATATATATATATATCATACATATATATATTACATTATATATATACATATATATATACATATATATATACATACATATATATATATATATATATATATACAATATATATATATATATATACATATATATATATATATATATATATATATATATACATATATATATATATATATATATACATACATATATATATATATATATATATATATATATATATATATATATATATATATATGTATTTGCCAGTCCCTCCACGCGAGTAAGATGTGACACAAGGTCAATTTCTTTAGCGAAGTTTAAATTCAGAGTTCTCTTTCTAGACTTATTGCCTAACTAAGGTTAAAGAACCCAGTGTGCTCTAATATTTACCCATAGCTGGAGGGAGAATAGTTGGATATATACTTAAATTTATACGTAAACGCATATGTATATGTATCAGAAAAAGTGGAATTAAACCCAATATATGTGTTATCTGCGTTATTCGGACTATTGTCCCCATCTTCATTGTTATTTGTACAACGTTTCGGCCGATATACTCTCCGGCCTTCTTCAGGTATTTGTTGTCGGACTCGGGAACCTTCTCGGACTCGGGAACCTTCTTTTCGAACTCGGGAACCCATCACGGAACTTTGAACCTAACCCTTTATTTATTACACGGGTTATCCTGTTCTCTCGAATACGACAAGAAAGTTCCCGAGTCCGAAAGAAGGTTCCAGACAAGAAATACCTGAAGGAGGCCGGAGGGTATATCGACCGAAACGTTGTACAAATAACAATGAAGATGGGGACAATAGTCCGAATAACGCAGATAATACTAATCTTCAAGCCTCATCTCAAACATTCAGAGAAATACCAATATATGTGCTTATATGAAAGACTGGGATACAAAATATCCAAATCCAAGCTAAAACCTTCCAGGGGGCCTTATATTTTTTTGTGTTGTTGTTTTTGATTTTATTTTTATTTTTATTTTTATTTTCAATTCAAATAACTCTTTTTCAATACGTTGCAATTGACTTTCACGATCTCACGTGAAACTAGATTTCGAACAACGCTAACGGATAAACCAAGCTAGATTCTGTCCTTTTCTTATTTATTTAACTGTTTTTTTAAGAACATTCAGTTTGTCTACAAAAACCTTGAAAAAGGATGGAGGCCACTCGAAGTATTGGATGAAATAAAGCAAACCAAAAACATTCATCTATTAGAATTATGGTTTTTGTTCTCTTTATATTTTCAATGTTTCAATCATTATCAAAAACGTACCCAATAACAATAACAATAACAATAACACTTGCACTTCTTGCAGATACACCGCCACAGGCCGAGTCACTACTGCATAGCCTAGAGAAGGCTGCAAATAATATTGGCCTTTATGTAAACTCCGATAAAACTGAGTTCATATGTTTCAAAAGAAAAGGAGACATAACCACACTTAACGGTAAGTCCCTTAAGCCAGTAGAACAATTCACATACCTAGGTAGTAATATCTCATCCACAGAAACCGATGTAAATACACGAATAGGAAAAGCATGGTCGGCCACAAACAAATTATCAGTAATATGGAAATCCCATCTCACTGACAAGCTAAAGCGACAATTCTTCCAAGCGGTGGTTATATCAGTATTGCTGTATGGCTGCACCACTTGGACCCTAATTGGCGCCTTGAGAATAAGCTAGACTGGAGCTGCACAAGAATGCTGCGTGTAGTCTTGATCAAATTCTAGAAGCAGCACCCCACGAGGAAACAGCTATATAACCACCTGACCCCCATCTCACAAACCATACAAGTGAGACGGACAAGGCATGCCGGGCACTGCTGGAGAAGTAAGGACGAGCTCATAAGCGACGTTCTCCTGTGGAAGCCAACACACGGACAAGCTAGTGTGGACCGCCCATGAAAGACCTACATTGACCAACTAAGCAACGATGCAGGATGCTGCGCAGAGGACCTCCCTGGGAAAATGAATGATAGGAAAGGTTGGCGTGAGATTGTCATGGATATCCGTGCTAATTGCGCGACATGGTGATGATGACGATATATATATATATATATATATATATATATATATATATATATATAAGAATAAAAAAGTAATTATATAGTAATAATAGCCAGTAAGATACTGTCATTAATTAATGTTGTCTGGAGGTGTGCCACTTTACATATTACAATCTGTTTCGCCAACATAAAATTGCTAAAAGCCAAATTATATTTACTAGTGTTTTCTGGAACGAGTATTTCTGTATATTTACAAACGTTGTTGGAACATTTGGTATTATTCTTGGCAATCAAGCTATGAGCCTATAGCAGACTGCACAAGGATAAAAATAGTTTTCCTTATAAGGAAGTCGAACAGGAAGATCGTCCCTGGCAAATATACCGTTTCGAATTGAAGGAAGTTAATGTAAAATTCGAAATAGTGGTTAGTCTAGACTGTAGACCCAATCTATAACCAGAATGAATGAAACTAATAATAAATAATAATCTGTTTATTTCAATGTTTTATCTATCTATCTATCTATCTATCTATCTATTATCAATGTTTTTTGATTTATCTATCTATCCCTTTCTTTTTTTCTTTGTCTCTTTCTTTGTTCTATCTTATTCCAATACTTTCTTTTCTTTCTTTTTTTTCTTTTTCATTCCTCTGCTTTCTTTGTCTATTTCATTTTCTCTTTCTTATTCCTATGCTTTCTTTTCTTCTATTTTTGCCTTTTCCTCTTTTTTCTTCCCATGTTTCCCTTCGTTGTCTCTTTCTTCTCACTTTCTTATTTTGATGGTTTCTTTCTTTTCTTTCTTTCTTTTCTTTTACTTTTTCTTATACGCATACTTTATTTGACTCTTTCTTTTTCTTTTCTTTATTCATCAATGATTTGCGCTGCTAAAACAAAGCTATTTATTATAACATTATATTGAGATTAAGCTATGTGACCGACATATATATATATATATATATAAAAATAAAGAAAAAATGAAAAAGGAAAAAGAAGGAAAGAAAAAAGAAGAAAAAACAATTAGAAAATTAAAAAGGAAAACTTGATAAAATAAATAAAAAAATTGAGGAAAGGAAAGAAAGAGTTGAAGAAATTAAAATATGAAAGAAACAGCATAAAAAAGAAAAAAGCAAGAACAAAAATATAAGTGGGAAAGAAATAAAGAAAGAGAAAAAGGAAGAAAATATGAAATTAAGGATGAAAAGGCAGAATTAATAAATATAAAAGCACAAAGAAGAAAAGGAAAGAAAGAACAAAATAAGAGGGAAAGAAAGAATGAATGAATGAAAAAAGAATGAAATGAAAGAAAATATGAAATGAAAAATTAAAAAGGAGAATCAATGCAATAAAAAAGCACAAAAAAGAAAACGAAAGAAAAAACAAAAATATAAGTGGGAAAGAAAGAAAGAAAGAAAGAAAGAAAGAAAAATAGAAAAGAAAAGAAAGAAAATATGAAATAAAGGGAGTCAATTCTATTTGAAAGAACAAAAATAACTCTGACCAAATTACTTAAGAAATGTTTGTGAACGTAAAATAACAGTAGGAAATGGTTTGTCACCAAAGTGATAATGATATTTTTGACGATGTATTTATATCCTACAATCAATTACAAAAGAAATAATCTCGATATGTCACCATTTTTGTACGTTAGCTCAGAATTGATTCTTTTATTATTTATAAGGATGATGGCTCTCTCTAAAGATAATTTGTTTGGTTACATCTATGAGCCAACCGGACGTCCTGTCGATGAGGTTTAGCATATCCTGACTGTATCCCCTACAGAGGGTTCAGCAGTTGTAAAGTCTGTGGAGAGGCTTATTCTCCGTATCAGCTGAAAGCGAAGGAGTCTCTCCCTTTTTCGCAAGTGCTTGACCAGGGAAATGTTTTTTGTCGAGGAAGTGCCGCACCTACCGTCAGCTTCCAGATGCTATACTGCAGAGATAAAATTACCCAAGCCAGGCTACACATGCGCTGAGTTAGCGGGGATCGGTATCGAACCCATAACTTTGCGATTCCTAGGCAGATGCTCTACTGACTGAGCTAAAAAAAATGTTGTTGTTGATACTTAAATTCGTTTGATGATTAGACTTAGAATATACTGGTCGTATCCTGTAAAGGGGGTAGTCCCGAAAATAGATGTTTTTTTATGATACTAAACTGCATCTGTTGATGAGGCACCTGTTCTGGAAAATGTAGAGCACGCCTTCATTGCAATTACTCCCAAGTCAGACTGCACCTTTGTAAAGATGTGAAATACCCCGCGTGATCCACTCGTTGGCCTTCGTTGGTCACCCGCGATTCTTAACGACAGAAGCAGTCCACAACACGCAACACTTTGGCTTTTACTTATTCTAGACAGACGGTCGGAGAGTCCCTATTGAATCAATCGACTGATCATGTCAAGTCCTAGCACCCATATGATTTGTCCCGAACTTATTGCTTTCATGGAAAATATCCAACTCTTTTTATCATATATGTACTAGAAGTTATTAGCTGAGAGTCTTAATGTCCTAGGAATGGTGTCAAACTACATCTAGTGGTGATATTCAAATTCTGGAGTACTGGGTAGTGTAGAGTACACCTAATCGTCATTAATCTGAGCAAAAATCAAACTATCTGTTTGATACAAATAATGTTCAATACATGTGAAATAATAATAGAAAAAAAATTCGTCATAGATGCAGTGCCACATTGGGAGATTAGTCTTGCTATGGAAAAATCAGAAATCATCACTAATTTAAAGTTTGCTGACTTTAATACGTTTTTTGCTAGCATTCTTGGATTCTTTTGGCATAAATACTTTTATAAACCAATTTTTAGGAGTAGGGAAGCACTAGAACTCATCTTATAGACGAAAATAGGTTACAAATATCGTCATTTTTCGCGACCCCTTCAAATTTGGAGAGCTAAAAATCGGCATAACTCCGCCAATTTTTGGAATTGGAAGCTCAAATTTTGGGGATTGTCTAACGTTAACATAGTCCACACCTGGAAAAAATTCAGAAAAATTGAAGGAGGTGGTTGACAATTTTATTTTTTTCTGGATGATTTGACATAGAATTACCAATACAGTAAACTCCAACCAATCAAACTTAACCTAACAAAAAATTCTTAAGAATTTGTCTATAAACTGCAATATAGAGCAGCATCTTTTTGCAGTGATATCTTTGTTTGTACTAGAGAAAACATTTGCTGTTATAACGATGGGTCTCTTGAGACCAACAAGTTCATTATATTTTTTGAATGATGGTTCAGATAAAACGTATTTACGAAGCAGAGAATTTGTTGCCGATCAAAGTGTTCTATATAAACAAGATCAAAAGAGTTTTATTCTAATGACACAAAAGAGCAGATCCAATTAGAATGTAATGAGCAGTCCTCGTGAGTATACTTATCCTATGAAATATTTGAAGTGTTTCAGTACATTTATTCCTTAACTTTTCCTTTTTAAGCTTACACACACACACACACACACACACACACACACACACACACACATATATATATATATATATAATATATATATGAAAAACAAAACAAAAAAAACAAAATACCTGGATATCTACATAATATATGTGTGTAAATAAATGGAAATTAATCCGACAGAATGAATTTAACATTTTGAAAAAACAATTAGTAATTATTATCTGCTGACAGAATCTGTTTCGACCGCTTAGTAAAGGTCATCATCAACGCAAAAGCATATGAAAGAAAGAAGGGATAAAAAAAACCGTTGGAAGAGAACAGGGGGTACAAACACACGCTGGAATGCTTGAATTTTTCAAAATGCGCATACTGTTTCAAAAATAAAATAAATTTTATTTTAAAAAATCAGAAGCATTTTTAATCCAAAAATAAACTCAAAAAGAGTTTGGTGTAAATATATAAAAAAGTGTAAGAGATTATCAAAAATGTTCAAAATATAATCCAGCTATTAAGTTATTTACATGTCCACAGCACAAATGAAGGAAGATGTTAAGTTTCATATATATATATATATATGTATATATATATATATATTTATATATACTGCACAAAATGCAGAAATAGCGGATATGTGGGAGAAACATCAACATCCTTTAGACTAAGACTAAATAACCACAAATCCACTATAAATCTCAAATCCCCGCATAGTACAATAGCACTTCATTTAACACCCTATCACACAACCTTATCACCTCAATGCATTTTAATAGAACACGCATTCCAACAACGCAATCTAGAAAACAATCAGAAACTAAATGGATTCTAAAATTACAAACACACGTGAAGGGATTGAACGCAGACATCGGAATTCTCCGTTATTATAAATATTTCACAGACGCTGCCGCTGTCGATAACAACAGAGAAAAAAGCCGTTAAACAGGAATAACATTCATTTGATAAAGGGTATCTAACGAACCTGAAAATGTATGACAAAAATAGTAATAAAAAATAAGTCAATCCAATACTCCATAATATCGAGTTCATTTCATTTATATATTTTTAATGCTTCGTAACAACGACCAACTTTAAAAAAAAATTATATATATATATATATATATATATATATATTATATATATATAATATATATATAATGTTGTTCTGGTTCGAACGGGAGAAAATTTAATATTTTATAAAAAGAAGAAGGTCACAAAATGTTTATGTATAAATTCTTTTATCTTACATATGCGACACGTGTTTCTGATCTATTGTCTTCTTCAGGCATTGAGTTATTATTTTGGCAGAATATGTCCGATATTTAATAGGTTGTGTGTTTCCGCAACTTTTCTATTACAACTTTATATATATATATATATATATAATATATATATATATATATATTGTCATTCACATACTGTCCTGTTTCGCCGTTTGACGTCTCGTTGCGGTATGTGTTTCAGATCTTCTGATATCTTTTTTCAGGCGTTAATTAAGCAATTCTCTGTCCGAATATGAATATCTCTCTCTCTCTCTCTCTCTCTCTCTCTCTCTCTCTCTCTACCTATATATATATATATATATATATATTATATATTAATATATATATATATATACACGTATTTAATCCCTCCTTTTTGGTGGGAGTGTAGAGAGAATTAATTTGTAACATCTGTGTTTAAGCAGGTGTGTGTTCCTGGGTGGCAGATCTTAAATTTTAATGTCTTGGAATTTTTATAGTCTATTTGTTTTTATTAATAGTCTAACCCCTTCTTATGATGCTGTTTGTTAGATTTTTGATATTTGATAGTTCGTGTGTGTGTGTTTGTAATTTAATTCCTGTTCTGATGAATTTGTGTGTGTTTGGGGTTTACTTCCTGTTTTGTGTGTGTGTTCGCGTGTGTGTGTGTGTGTGTGTGTGTTTTATGTGTCTATGTTTATAGTTGTGTTGGGTGTATGTTTGTGCATTCTATTATGTAAATTAATTTTTTCTTCCCTGTTGAATTCACCTACTACAAAACCTACACCTCAAAATAAAATTCACCATAGAACACAATTTTAAGGAACTACCATTTTTAGACATCATGATTAAAAATGGAAGTAGCCAAATTATCAGGATATCGGAAGACAAAAAGCAAAAACGAAAGAAGGTTTATGCATATACCATTTTGTTGTATGGTTAAAATGTAGCTTTTATACACTTTCAAGTGGGTCACCTTTTCAACTTAGTCGTGTTTTTTTTTATATTCTCGTTGTGCTAGTTTGCTTCAGTCACTTAGTACATGGTTTATTGCCTCATCTCTGTCACTGCACATCCTACTTTTGCTGTTTTGTTGTGTTGTATCAATTTTTGCTTTGATATAATTTGTTCTTGTGGCATTAATTTGTGCAAAAATTATTAGCGACTTGGTTTCACTCTTAATGTGTCCTCTTCTTAACCATATTCAGGTCATTCCCTGTGCTATCTCACCAATTTGACGTTTGAAGTGTACATATAATTAATTTTATTCACATTTTTTGTGTTTTCCTGTTTGTCCATTTGTTGCAGCTTGTTGGAAATTCCATAGCTAATTATCTCCCCCTGCCGTCAGGGGGAGAACGCCAACATCGTATGTTGGCGCCAAATACCAAAACTTCACTTATCGCAAAGCAGTTACTGGAGAGAGACGTAAAAACAAACGCTCTCATCACTTAGCCTAAACAGGGCCTACTTATTACGGAGTACCCACTGAGTGTAGTCGCGTAAACAGCGGTCCCTACATTTCATTCATCACTTAGCCCCAAAACAGGGCTTATTTATCGAAAAGCAGTACTGGAGGAGAGACGTAAAAACACCAAGCTCTTATTACCAAGCCCCAAAATAGGGCCCACATCACAGAACTCTACAACCAGCTCCCTTCTAAGGCATTGTGTCTGCATACTGCATAAAGGCCGGTACAATTGCACACTTACTGAAGGACGAGAAACTACCGAGACGAAGCGTCTTATCAACATTTCCTGCCGACGAAAAGAAAACCCTGTTATCATCATTACTCCAAGAAAATTACTCCACAGATAAGTCCAGTAGCAAATACCATTAAAATTTGCAACAATTTTATGTAATTTTGTCAATACAAGTGTCTGCATTTACTTTCGTGTTTGTTCCTTCTTTGTCCGACAATTTGCCTACAACTACGGAGAAATAAGAGCTCCTTTGAATCCCGTAAATACTCTTAAGCTTCTGTTATTCGTTGCTGTAATTGATATTTCCTTGCTTTTTAGTGTATGCATCGAGCCTTTCGATTGAGGCATCTACGTATTAATCTATGTTGGCAAGACCTCTTCCAGCTTCCCTGGTGCATATAGCCTGTCTCTATCATCTCTAGCTTGTTCAATACTTAACTGAGTGACCACTTTAGCAACAGCGGTTACTATAAGCAACCCGAGTCCTTTGTTTATCAAAAAAGACTTGAATATGCCATAAAACAAAAAGAAACAACCAAGCAAAGCCGATGACAAATAATAATGAATATCGTTTTATTAGCAGCAACAGATCCGAGGTAACACTGATGAAAGTTAGAGTGAAAGGGGTTGCAAATTCACTCAGCCGTGATTCTGGCTAATATATGTTGCTTTTAGGTGTATTTCGTCCTCTTTGTCTTATCAAAGCAATTAATCAAGTGTAGGTTCAACATGACCAGGTGAGTCCATATATATATATATATATATATATATTATATATATATATATATATATATATTGTAGTATTCATTGACTAATCTATGAACCAATAGTAAGGAACATTCCCTTTCGACCCCCAGCTATGAGTTAAATAGTTAGTGAAATAGATCATTAATTAGGACCGAGCCTATTCCAGTAGTGACCACCTAAAGGGAGTTTAACAGGTTTGAATCAAGAGTTTTCTTCTCTTCGACTGGTTGCCTAACCAAAGTTAAATACCCTAGTTTGCATTACTATTTACCCATAGCCGGAGAGAGAGAGAGAGAGAGAGAGAGAGAGAGAGAGGGTAGTTGGATTTATACCTTTCCCAAGGGTATTAGCGCTATGTGAACTGTAGCTTCGTCCAGGATTTGAACTCCGATCGACGAATCCATTTCCTACAACTCTAACCATTACACCACACATCTCCAACTAAATAAATAGTAAAGCTACTGTTAATGTACAAGGATGGTTTTAGCATCAGATAACCCACGAAGGTTGACATGCCACATATAATATAAAGGAAGATTAATTTTCAAAACGTTGTTTTTTGTTTCAATAACTCTAAGCAAATGTTGTGTAGAATGAATTTTGTCACTCCATTTACCGAGCACAGATTTGGAGAAAGATTATTAATAAAATTAGATTATAGTTTTCTCTTCCTTTTTAACAAATTAAATAAAGAAAAGAGAAAATGGTGAAGCAAAATTAAATTAAGTATTTAATTTAGTTTAATTTGCACATCTTATAGCTCGATATTAAATAGCTAGATATTAAATAAAATTCTAATTTGCATTTGGATATGTCTTTCCGCCGGGAGCGAGGCGGGAAAACAGATAAATACTCTTAATTTATGCTTTTGATATTTATCAATAGTTTTATTTTAAATTAAAATCCGTTTTATGACCAGAAGCGTTTAATTAATATACGCATGTAAATAATTAAATATATTCTTATATATTAATATACCTTTTCAAATGAACCTTTTCAAATAAAAATACAGATTCAATTTTTCTGAATTTTTGAGTTGAGACTTATGGTAATTTGTATTATTTGGATCATTCGGACTATTGTCCTATGGTCATCTTAATTGTTATATACCCAACGTGTCGGCCGATGTGACCTCCAGCCTTCTTCAGGTGTTTCTTATCGGACTCAGGAACCTTTACGATCTCGAGAATCTTCTCTTGGAACTCTGGAACCTTCTTTTTGAACTTGGGAGCCTTCGTGTCATAATCGGGATCTTTCATGGAACTTCGAACCGAACCATTCATTCAATCCACTGGGGTAGACTGTTCTCATTCCGTTAACCATGACCTGGTTAAAGTGTTAAGCTGTGTTAAGTATTCTATGTTGGTATCACCCCTTGCCAGGATTGAACCTGCAGCCTAGAGATGATTGTCACTTAGAATTGTATTAACCCAAAAGCTATATCCTTTAATATATATTGGGTTAATAAAGTAGAGTTTCTTCTATCCATTTTATTTTTACAGTGGAGGCTGGTATCAATTTCTTCGTCTACTCGAAGCAGACATCTACCATATAGAGAATTTGGTGAGAATTGGTTTAATGGTTTTTGCATCAAAACCGGAAATCCCTTGTCTGCCATTTTAGAATTCACCTGGACATGCGCAATAAAGTTCAGGTATTTACTTGACTTTACATATAGAGCACCACCCACGTATTCCAACTCTACTTTGCAAAGGATTAATATACAGCCCGGCTGAAGTTATTATGCAAATAAAACAAACTTTAATAGATCAAAAAGTTCTGAAACAATACATTGTTACATTTAAACTCGTTCATTTCTATCTTTATTAAGATATTTATCTAAAATTTCTGTCATTTTAAATGTTAGATTTGGGAATATTTAGAATTAAGGAATATTTACTGATTAAGGTTAGTATGCAGATAAAATTAATATTAGCTTAAGATCACGGAAATCTAATAAAAACCTATTTTTTTTTCATTTGTCCACATCATCAACAGCAGCAGCATCATTAACAACATCAGCGGTGCCACAGATCACAAATGAAAATGTTTCTCATTTATCAGAGCAGAAAAATCAACCATCTACAACAATGGTAAAAAAAAAAAATAAAAAAAAAACCACATGCTGTAGCAGCAGCTTTTTTGTCAGAAAATTAAGGTAATCAGTTTTTTTTTTAAATTTTCAAGTAACTCACGTGTACTATTTGAACAATCGGTCGTAGCTTACCATGATAAAAGCGAGGGGGAAGTTTTGAGATCAAACGTTTTTTTCCAGACTTCACGTAGTGAGTTGGTAGAATGTGCGAAATTACGAGAAACGGTATTGACGAGAGACTCACATTTTACTACAGTTGTTTTTACTAAAATGTTAATGTCTTTCCTAGACTACCAATATATTTTTTTCTTTTCTTTTAACAACGTCATACATTTTATATTACATTCTTGAATATCAGACAGCCAGAAGCAACCAATGTCTTTAGAGTATTCCCTCCCTGAATGAGATTTACGATCCTTTCCGCTGTTTCTATTGACAGTTCTTTTGGGTGGGCCATGTTTCTCTTCCATTTGGTATGTATTTACCCAGCAGGAGGGCAATGGTAAAACGGGTCAAAGTGTGGACAATTTTGAGAAAGAAGAGCAGCAGCGCCTTTACCAAATACAAAGACAAAAAACAGAAACAAGAAGAATTTCGGCTTTGTAGTCGGACACCCCAGAATCCAACTGGAAGAACCTCTGCCGTTTTTGGTCAGCCAAATTACAACACGTGAAACATGGGGAAAGGCAAGGATCTAAAAAATGCTGAAAAACAGAAAATAACAAAGTTTTTGAGTTAGAGGATGTCCATATCTCAAAGAAGCTTTGAAGAGATCATCGAACGATCAAAAAGGCTGTCGAAAATTATTTTAGCTGAGAACTCGAAGCAAAGGAAAAGCTTTTAAAAACTTGCAACCTTAAGCACACACACACACACACACACACACACACACACACACACACACGAACAAACACAGAGTTGATTTGTATCGTATAAATAGTCATATAATACGGATGTCCGAAGATATATATGCAAAATAATCCTTGTAAGTTGTTGTGATAGGATCAAACAACTATGACACGAGCGGGTGCCACTGCAGAAACTTGCTTGGTTAAAACTGCGTGTGAACGCCCAAAAGACAGGACTAGGGATTCTAAGATCTGGGAAGTGACTAAGGGAGCTAATGACCCTCGCAAACTAAAGGACTGAGTGGCTTATAATGAGGAAGTACTGAATAATGCTGGATGATGTTTCAAACTACTAAAACGTTAGAATATATAAAAGCCATCATATGTAGCATGATGTGTGAGTCAGCAACTGAAAAAAGAAGAACCATCAATAGAAGACAACTTTGCCAAATATTACGTGGCATGTGCCAAATAATTGTGAAAAGCCATTTACATACAAGATATTGGGGTTGCGAGAGAAACGTTTTTTTCAGCCTGCTTTAACTGTATAATACGGAACCTGTCAAGAGCTGACGAATATATTTCCACAAGTTTTGTGTCCCTAACACTAGAAATACCAACAAATGGTTCAATTGTTCAAGTACTTTCTATTAAAGTTAATTAATATGAGGTGTGTTCTCAAAATTATCGAGACTTAAGTGAAATTCCAGTTTAGAAAATGTAGTGAATGTAAGGGGGTTAAAATATTAGAGTGGCTTGTAAGGGGGGGGGGTAAATAATTAGTGTCCGGCGTAAAATTTAAAGGTAATTAACAGCTTTTTTTTTTTTACCTTAAAACATATTACATGCAGTAGCAGAATCTTCTTTCAAAGAAAGTTAGAATAATCTGGCTTTCATTTTTAAAGGAAAGCACGGGCATTGATAGGTCAGTTGGCTGTCGCTTGCCGTAATAAAAAACCGGGGGAAATAAAAATAACGCTTTGATTTTAACATAATCTGGTCACACCTTCTATAACTCAATCAGAATATACGTTGCAGTTTATGTTTGCAAAATCCCAGATATCCATTTTTATTGGTTGACATTCGATATGATTCAGGTGCGAAAATCAATCCTGAAATATAATGCTGTTTTGATTTGATTTAGTAGCGGCGGACAAAAGTACTTGGAAAGTGCTTCGAAAGTACGTCTTAACGTAGACAAATGATATGACATTATTTACAAAAATGAAGAAGCGTTAATCTTACCTTTGAAAAGCGGGTTAATCCTCCAAATGCTAATCGGACCGAGGCTGGCAAATTGGCCGAATGCCAACTCCAGATAAAATAGCGGTAATCCCACGATAGCCAACATTATGATATACGGTATTAGGAAGGCACCTGCAATAGAAGATTATAGAGATTTAAACATATCTAAAAATAAGATTTTTGGATGTTTGTTTATTTTAGAAACGTTTGCTGAAAAAGTATATATTAAATTTACTTGAAGGCACTTACAAGCATGTATCGCATAAAATTCGATACTTTTTCTTATAGAAAATGAACTAGACAAGTGTATGTCGGGCATGCATCAGATAATACGTTTTTCTGCGATGGAAATGGAAAAATGGGGCAAAATGAAGAATATATACTACACGTCAAGCCCTAACACCTACATGATTGTCCCGACCCTGATGGTAAGGTTCCAATTCTGGAGGTTTGGGGAATGTGGAGCACCCCGTTATCCCCATAGCTCCTTAGTCCACTCTGACCTAGAGTGATAGTACATGTTAGGGTCCCATCTATGGGTTAGATAGAAGAATGTGTTTATAAAAAATCGAGTATCCATTACGAATGAATTTATTTCAAAACTTAGTCGGCATTAAATGACCCACTAAGGTTGAAACCTAAAACAAACCAAACCAAACCAAATCAAACCAAGAATGAATAAAACAAAAACGTAATCTACACCGGAAGAGGGTCTTCTCCACCGATTCTCTCGGTATCCACTAGAAGGAGGATCAGACTGAGGTCAAGACGAGTCACTCAATCCTTCAAGACCGCCGGCTGCAAATTATAACAGCCATTTTGGTTTCTACACTACTGGTACATAATTGTTAGGAATCTAATAATTATGTAACAAATGATCGAAAATGTTCACATAATGTAAGGATACATTTTTAATTTTTTATATCATTACATTTTTATAGGGTAAAAATTAATCAAATACATTTTTATCTCAGCAACGAAAGAGGCAATTAATAACTAGTCTATCAAAAAGTAAATTTGTTTCAAACTATTCATGAGTTTAGGGTTAATTATTTAAATATAATATCTTAAATGAGATAGAAATTACCAAAAAATATTCTGTAATCCGCAATTTCAATATTACAAATAAAAAAACCAAGTGAATTTTTTTCAAATTCTTTTAATTTTACGTTGGGCATTTAAGCGACACAAACCATTTGGAATGTTTCATTTTTTAAATTATGAGAAATAAAATGGTACAAATAAGAAATCTGCGATTAAGCGACACCAGATAATATGGATGCACATTTTTGCATTGCATCTTGAACAATTTGGACGGTCTCATTTTTAACCAGAGGGTGTTGCAGGACGGAAGATTTAAGAACAATTACAAGAGAATAAGTGCTTATCAAAGGAATTATGTATTAAGAATAAAAAAAAATAATAATTTTAAAGATCTAGAAATAATCTCGAGGATATTACTTTTAAATTATATCAAGATATTAACAAGTAAATGAAAATAAATGCGATATAACTAAGTAAAAAATCAAATTAATACAGAGAATGTATGAATTATTATAGCGTCTTACATATTAACATTTTTTTCAAATTTCTAAAATGTAGTTCTGGGGTCATAAAATCTCGCAAGCGACTGAGGGAGCTACGACCCTCGTAAAGGAAAAGTCATATTGGTGTCAAATACGGAACGACTGAATCCTGCTGTGGGATGTTCCAAACTACTAGAGCGGCAGAATACAGTAAATCATCACATGAAATAAAAAGATGAGTCAGCATCCGAGAAAAGAAACATTTAGAAGACCATAAATGGAAGCCAACTTTGTGAAATATGACGCGGAGTGCGCCAAATGTTAACATTGGCATTTCTCTTTTAGATGTATGAAAAGCGTTATCCCGTCCAGAAGACCAGACCAGAAAAAGAAAACTTGTCAACTGGTAGACTTTGCAGTTCCGGCTGATCACTGGGGGAAGATGAAAGAAAACGAAAGATTGATAAATATCTGGACTTTGAAAGAAAACAGAAAAGAAAAGAAACTTTGGAATATTAGCGTGAAAGTAATACCAGTTGTAGTTGATGTACTTGGAACGGTCCCCAAAAGTTTAGGACACAGACTAGAGAAAATGGAAATCAGAGGAAGAATTGAGACTATCCAGACAACAACATTGCTGAGATCGACCAGAAGAATCATGGAGACCTGAGGATATTTGTTGTCACTCAGATTCCAGTGAAAGACCAGCAACTTACGCTTGTGTGAAAAAACCCCCCTGAAAATAAAGTAGCAGGACCTGTGGATATACCATAGTATGATAATTTAATAATTACATCTGATATGTTTACTTAAGA
>CM042141.1:105584643-105592143 GCA_023376005.1 Doryteuthis pealeii | reverse complement strand
CCCTACAACGGTGACAAGGATGTGTTCCCCCAAAATATACTTCCATATTGACTCCTTGTAGCTCATTATATTTTTCATTTCTTTTCCGAACAAATTGATTCCAATAATAGTAGAAGTAGGACTAAGTTTTCAAGAAAGAAGATTTATCATAAAGTGCTAGTGGAAACATGAAAACAAAATGGAAGTACAAAAAATTTTCACAATTAGTCGCATCCGAGATAAGTTTAAATCAGAAGTTTATAAGAAGCGTTTAGGTTCGGTGGATTTTACATGTCAACAATTGTTGAGTTATTTTATGTAGAATACGTTTTGTTTTATTCATTCATGATGGCTATTCAACCTTTATTAAATTCAATTTCTTAAACACATTTTTAAAACTCATATATTTTTATTTAACCCGTAGAAGCGACCCTATCACGTACAGAGAGAACATGAGAGTAAAGGCAATGAAAGGATACTGTACACTCACCAGAGTTCCAGAATTGAAACTTCAACATTAAATACGATTTAATGTCATACCCAGGACACTAACACCGTCAGCCACTACCTTCTAGTACATGATACGATTTGCCACATGGGATATAGGTTGGGGACAATCATATAGGTACTAGAGCTTAACGTGACAAGCCGATTGGTCACTCCGACCGGTGTATTCTACTACCCCCGGTGAGTGTACGGGGTGAATTTAGGAAAACAGCGGTCATCAACCAGCCCTTTAAGGGAAAAATTGTGTGAGACAAATCAAGAGACAGGAATTCAAAAATCAAATGCCCATTGAATTTTGAAATAAGTTCATAGGATAAAATGTGTTTTAGATATAGTTTATTACCCCTCCCTCCAAAAAAGTCAAATTTTCAGAAGCATTTTCACCCATTATATATATATATATATATATATATATATATATATATATATATATATATACTGTGGATGACCCTATATATGCTCCCCATCCACTAGTGTTGATCACTCTGGGGGGATCTCGCTGACTGCCGCCAACTCAAGCGTAAACGCAACGCTCTTCTCTATAAGGAATGGAGCACTCTGTGACGGCCTTTACACACAAAGCGATGTGTGTATTAAAACAGTTAAAATCCCCTTCCCATTCTGTAAGTGAAGACAGCCTAATGGTTAATGTGCTGGACTGACACCCAACCGACCGGAGTTCAATTCCAGCTGTAGGTAGCTTACAAAATGTCTAGCCACACTGAAGAGAATTGATAAGTCGAAACACGTGTCTGTGGATGACCCTGTATAGATATATATCTATATATCTATATAGATATATATGCGTGCGCACGCGTGTGTGTGTGTGTGTAAATGAGCGAGTAAAATATGGAAATGAATCCGACGTCTTGACTTTAAAAATGAATTAAACTAAATTAAATGAAATCTTATTAAAGAAAAAACAAAACCCTCAAAGATGATTAGTCGAATGGAAGAGACGATCTCAATGTGATTGATTCTAGGTAGAATATGTAAATAAACAACAATTAGATTCAATCTCATTTGCTATTTCAGCAATTTTATTAGATTTATAGATATTTCTGTGAACATACAAATACATACGAATTTGGACGACTAAAAATAATAGTAGGAGAACAACATATTTATGCAAGGGGGTTGGAGAGATAAAGACAAATCCCACTAAAAAACAAGAATTTACCCCGGTAGAACAGATGGAAATAGTATCCATTGGTGAGCAATGAGAAGGACCATCGCGTTTTAGACCAGTGGAGGTATCCCCTGACTTATAACATTTGACCGAAAAAAGAATTAAGGGAATTTTTTTTCAGAATTTTTAAATAAAAATCCAGGATTTTGAGATGCAGACGGATCATCAGATCCCGGCCAGGAGACTGGGTCTAGTATTAATTCAGAAGAAAAAGAAAACTTGTCATCTCATAAATTTTGTCGTCTAACTCGATCACAGAGTAAAAGAGAAATAAAGCGAAAATATCGACAAATACTTGGATCGTGCAAGAGAATTGAACAAACTGTGGGAGATGAGGGTAAAGTTTCTAATAATTGTAATTGGGGCCCTTGGAACGGATCCCTAGGGGTTTGGAAAGAAGTCTGAAGGAATTGGAAATCTAAGGAAAACATCCAAACAACAGCATTGTTAAGATCGGCTAGAATACTCAGAAGAGTCCTGGAAACTTGCTGTCATTCAGCCTCCAGTAAACCACCAGCAAAGGCGAGTGTGAAAACTCTCATAGAGTGAAATAATAATAATATAATAATAATAATAATAATAATAATAATAATAATAATAATAATGGAGATTCGCTTCCGGTTTTTGTCTGTAACAAAAACTGCGTCACAAAAATCTAACGTCATAACATAGAATAAATATACTCAAGATGTGAGCATGCAACGTTAGACAATCCTCATTGTTTCAATAAATAGATGTCCGGCGTTATATATTTATATATAGATTTTTTTATTCTAATATAATATTTAAAGTTATCGGAATTGTTTCCATTTCAAATTGTCTTTCTTTCTTTTTTTACTCCTTTAATAAATTTGACGATTTTACATACTTATGGTACATACTCTATGGCATTGAATTTTCAGCTCCCATCCCCTCAGACAATATCTTTCAAAAAATTATTTTTACATCGCCCGGAGGGTGTCTTTCTATTTTGCTAATAAATAATAATAATAATAATAATAATAATAATAATAATAATGTAAAAAAAAGAATTTCCAAATACAATCTTCTTTCAAAGAAAGAAGAATATAATATTTGTAAAGCAAAAACATTGATTTTAAAGGCAAAAAAGGATAGTTTTATAGTATAAGTTTTGCGATAATAAAAAAAAAGGTGCTATACCACGGGCTAACGTTTGGCAAAACGAGTTAATTTGCGTTCGAATTTAGAGTCAAACTTCATTAGCGACAAGATAGATTTGCAGCAATCTCTAATTGTCTGTTTGGAAAAAAAACGAAAAAAAGAGAAAAAAACCCAAGATCTTTGTTATCCGGAATTCAGTCGTTTTGTCTTTGTGATTATATCTCATGTAAAAGATGGCGCTAAGCAATTAGGAATGATGAAGAAAATAATAAAAAAGAAGAAGCAAAAAAAAAAAAAAAACCCAAGAAGAAAAACTTATTGATTGATTAAAGAATCGGACGTTCAAGTAGATAAAAATAGGAAATGTAAAAATGATTTGGAAATTGTTAGCTACGTTACGTTAAGCAATTCACCTTTGACCCCGCCGAAATTAAATTAGTCTTAGTTGTAATGATTCGCTAATTACTAAAGCTTCGGAGTAGAGATTAACGAGCTTTCTGTCTATTTGTCTATTCCCCCCCCCCCCCAAAAAAAAAAAAATTAAGAAGAAATAAGCAATCAATTTTTCCTCTTTCTTATTTGTTCATACAAGGTGAATAAAAGGTTTGGTGATATTGTGGTTCGTTCTAGTTTCCGGTACGTATATTACGTGGATGATTCCTTCAAATGTTATAAAATCGAAACGGATCCCTCTCAGAATATATACCCAACAGAGTATGGTTACATACTCTGTTGGGTATATATTCTGAGAGGGATCCGTTTCGATTTTATTCTTCTCATGAAAGACACCCGAGGCTGTGCCCTCATATTTAGTAGTCTATTTCTTTTTGTATTATGGAATATCCGTGGTTATATCTCCCATATACAATAATCTACTTACTGTCTTCATGGTTGATATCTGCCTATCTGGTTATGCTAACTTCAGTTCTGGTCAGGCGTTGACTGGTCTGGTAAGGTTTTGTAGTTCTTAAGATACACCAAGGTTGACATAATTCTTAATAACAACCCCAAGGCGTATAGCATTTTATTCAAAACTTAAATCTTAGGATGTTCTCAACCGTGGGGGAGCCAAGACGAGCCGTCTTTTCATCATGAGGGCTAGCGACTGATTGACTCTAAACTAAAATAAAATTCGTAGGTTACGCTAAGGTTATCTCGCAGCAATCATCCCAACGGTTCAGATTTTAATTCAACAGCACCTGAACCCAAATCTGTTTCTAACCGTCTAAGAACCGACGGTACCTCCAAAAATATAACCATACTAGAGTACCCGATTTGGTTGGTAGTAAATTGGTAGTTGGTGCGCTGACAAGTGGTGCATTGCTTCACTGAGGGAAAATGAAAAAAAAATGAAGAAAAAACCCCAAAAAACGAAAACATGCACAAATACTTGTCTGAGAATGTTTTTAAAATGAACAACATTTGGGTGAAGATATTACTAATTATAATTGGTGCTTTAGAACAGTCCCCACAAGTTTGAAAAGAAAAGACTGCTGGATGTGTAGAGACAAAGTTGAAACGGTTAATGATATACTAAGAGAATTCCTAGGTGATCACATGAGTGGGAAAGGTGATCAACTGGGAATTATGCAAGAAATTCATTTTTCCCCATGCTACTAAATGGTATATGCGGAAACCGGAATATGTCCTTGAGAATGAGACATAACCTTCTTAGTGTTTAGAGATACAGACAGTTCACCTAATCCCAGCTGGGGGAGACCAGGGGTAGTATTAATTAACAAGTAGAAGACAACTTATCATCTCGTGGATGTTGCCATCCTGGTGGATCACAATGTGAAAATGAAAGAAAACAAAAATAAATCACCCCCTCCAACAAAAAAAAATCAAGTACTTTGACCTCGACAAAGAACTAAGAAAACTGTGGAACATGAAGGCTGAATTCATACCAATTATAATTGGTATCCCTGGAAAGGTCCCCAAGCAAATTGGAAATCAAAGGATAAATCGAAACCATCCAAAAACGAAAGATCAGTGAGAATACTTAGATGAGTCCTGAAAATCCGAGGAGATTACTGTCACCCAGCCTCCAGCGAACCACCGGCTAAGGCGTGATGAAAAACTGTAATGGGGCTAAATAATAATAATAATAATAATAATAATAATAATAATAATAATATCCCAATTAGAAGACCAGACCTACTAGTGATTAACAAGAAAAAGAGAACTTATCTAGTAGATGTTGCAGTTCCAGCAGATCACAGGGTAAAGATGAAGGAAAACGAATAGATAGAGAAATACCTGTACCTTGCCAGAGAATTGAAAAAGCTGTGGAATATGAGTGTCAAAGTGGTAGCAATTGTGGTTGGTGCAATAGGAACGGTCCCAAAGAGCTTGGGAAAAAGACTGGAAGACCTGGAAATCAGTGGAAGAATTAAGACCACCCCCCAAAAAAAGCATTGCTTAAATCAGCTAGAACTCACAGAAGAGTCGAGGATTGAGAAGACTTGTTTTTCACTCTAGTGAAATACCATCAGCTAACGTTGATATGAAAAACTCTCATAATAATAATAATATGAAAAATATGGGTTAACCTTCCTTGACAGATCCCGGAAGTTGTACTAGCAGCGGCCAAAATCATCAGTGTTACATAATCTATGCATAGATTATTGTCAACCCCCTGTATTTCTGAAGGGATGGCCCCTTTTTCATATCACGGGCGGTACATTCCATGGAATATTACAGAAAGCCCGCGAAATACGTGAAGTCACGTGGGACCTGGTTGGCTCTCAGTTTCAGCTTGAACGTCAGGCAGTAAGGCCTTAGCTGGAGCTCACTGCACACGCGCGTTGTGTTAGTTAGAGAAATATGTTTAGTTAAGTAAATAAAGGTTTAAATAAATAATATGGTTTTGTGGTTGATGAATGCCTTGCAACAAGACTGATATAGGAGAAGAAATGAATCAAGGACGACCAACCAGCAAGAATAGAGAAATAGAAGACCAGACACGAAGTCCCAAAGACTAGGTCCAGACGCTGGAAGAAGAACGTAAGATACCAAAGATGAGCAGAAGAATAAAAGAAGTAAAGAAAGGGTATACAACTATCAGAACAGTAAAGCTACTTGGAGAGGGTAGACGTCTCTACCGGAAGAGCGGTTACAGTAGTTAGAGAGAATGCACGGCTGGAATCCTTAGCAGCAGAAACGGTTGACAACTACAACGACCAATGCAGCTACCCCCCCCCCCAACTTTGGGTGAACAAATATAGCAACAGACCCAACAACGAATGAGCCTACAGCAACAATTCTTCACCCCAAAAGAACTCTACAAAAGATAAGTGTTCATGACATGTTACTCTATATATATATGACTTAAGATCCCTAAAAGCATTAAATTTTAGCAAACCCTTCGCACCACATTGAACCCCTTTTAAAACACAATGTTTTGTCTTTATTCCATCCTTATAACACAATGTATTTTCTTCTTTGGATAGAGGAAACGCTTCTTGAATATGTGAAGGTGGTAATCGTTAAACTCTTAAATAGACGCATTGATTTTCTGATGGAGACAGCAGAGCAAGACAATTCTAGATTTTTATAATCCTACATTTGTTTTCCATCTGATTAGCTTGATTATAGACGGGAAAAAGCAACAATAAGTTGTATTCGTGTGGTAATTGTTAAAAACCTTGAAAGAGAAACAAATTTCATTGATTGAAAGAATGAAAATTAATTAAGGAATTAAGGAAGAAATAATGAATTCCTTATCAAATATTCACGTTGTGACTAACAGAGTGAATAGCAAATTAAGCGCGAATCAAAAGTCATCAAAATAAACAGAGTGAAGATTAGAATTTAGAAGCTCAATTGATTGTATTTTTTTTGTTTTGTTGTTTGTTTTTTGTCCTTACATTTTCTTTTTACTTTTCAGTTTTTTAAATTTATCTTTAACCCTTTTTTTTACTTCTATTAATATTCATTTTTTTATATTTTTACTTTTTATACTTCCTTTTTTTACGATGTTTAAAACATTTTTCACTTTTTAAAATTTATTTCTATTTTTTATTTCTTTTTTTACTTCTAATTTTTTTTTACCTCTTTTTATCTTATTTTACGTTTTTACCTATTTCTGATCCTTTAAAAAAAAAAAATTTCTTCTTTTTTAAAACATCTTTTAACTTCTCTTTTATTTATTTTAACGTATTTTTTCTACTTTACTCTAAAAAAAAATCGTTTATTTTTTTAAAACTTTGATTTTTACTTTTTATTTTGAATTGTGGGTGTTCTAATTAAATAAACATTTTACAATGTTTTCCAATTAATATTTATTCAGAGAAATCTTTTATTGACTTAACTGACTTTATTCTAAAATTACGATTGATAATTAACAAGAACACACTGATATCCCCTTTTTTGTGGATAGAGCTAAGGATCCGAGGAAAGATTATGATACAAAGAGAACGATGCGGAGGAGACTTGTCGGATTTTTCTACCGACTAGTTGGGCGAGAGTGACGTTCGGTAAATTAGCAACGCAGTAACGTTGGAACTATAGACTCGATATGAAAAGGAAAACATTGTTAGTTGATCTCTCACTTGCTTCTTATTGGAGTCCTGGGTAACAGAATTGTAGGTTACAACTAATTGTCTTTTGAGTCGTTGCAACGTATGCAGCGCCTCCTGTGACTGTGAAGTCCGATGTTTGAAAAACATTCTCGACCACAGATTTTGCGTTTGAAGGTTGTC
>CM042141.1:105554643-105579643 GCA_023376005.1 Doryteuthis pealeii | reverse complement strand
ATATATATATATATATATATATATATATATATATATATATATCGCTAGTCACAGGGTTGTAGCACTGTGTCCTCTCATAACAAGCACTGCCATTTTTTGGTATAGAGCAAAAGTTTTTATGGTGGTTTGTTCCTCAACAATTATTCGTTGCTTCATTGGCTAGGGGTATTATGCCTCTACAGAGATACAGTCATCGTATTTTACTTCCCCGGTCGATAGTGCAGACATATAAACGTGTGGTTTGAATTCTGCTCGGTGAATCCCTATTTCTAAATCGCTACTGCCTGCCTAGCAACAATATAGCCAATCAGGCCGTTAAAAATTTTGAGTCATGTTTAGTCAAGAAAAAAAGTTGCGAATAGTTCAAAGTATTTAGTGGGTTTAGTGGTCAACTGACTTTTTAAAATAAATAATTAATTTCTGAAATAATAAAAAAGCCAAGGATAAAATTAAAAACTAAAATAGATTTTTTTCGCGGAGTTCATGTGTTATAATCAAAATGGTTTCAGCTCATAGAATAACACATCTCTGAATTAGTTGACGAGTTCACAGCGAAGCCTACGTAAGCATAGGAAAATATATAGTGCTATTGAGTGGTTAATGACAATATGTAAATCTTATATCTCTGATAAAATAACATTGGAATTCTTTCAAGCCGTAGTCATTTTAGGAATGTTGTGTGCTTGCACTGCTTGGACTTTAACGGAACGCTTGGAATCAAAACTGGATAAGAACAGAAATAGGATGCTGCATAATGTTTTGAACAATCCTTGGAAGCAGCATTACCTAAAACAGCAGCTTTACAGTTACTTACTTCCCATCTCACAAATCATCTAAGGAAGACGTATTATTGTTTCCTCTGTCTTTCTCTTTGGTGTCGCTTTTTAGCCAGAGAAAAACAACTTGGGCTATCCTTTGCTTCTCTACTTTCTCATCCTCTTTTCCTTTCTCCTTCTGCTTTCCTTTCTCTTCCCTCATTGTTTTCCTTCCTTCCTGACTGACGCCTGTTCACTGAATGAGTTCCCTTCTGGCAGGGTAAGCGGATGTCTTTTATACCCACTCACTTACCCACAATTCATCTGTACTATCCTATAAAAAGACACCGTCCCTCCTCTCCGGCTTCTCCATTTGTCAGTATGCTAATGAACATTACCCGACCACAGGTTTCCACTCATCCTGCAAGCAAGACAGGTTCGCGCCCGCTTTGCTCCACGATCAAGTCTTCCCTCTCGCTACGAATAAGATATGCTGAAAACTGCTGGAGAAGTAAGGACAAACTCATAAGCGACGTTTATCTGTGTTGACCGACCAACCAAAACTTACATTCATCACCTCTGTGCGGATGTGTGTGTGTGTGTGTGTGTGTGTGTGAGAGAGAGAGAGAGAGAGAGAGAGAGAGAGAGAGAGAGAGAGAGAGAGAGAGAGAGAGAGAGAGAGAGTCAATGGAATTTTTACTGATAAGGATAAATTTAACTAAAATCAATTTTGATTTTTATACCGGGTAAGTTTTCTTTCTTTGAAAAAATTAAAATAAATTAAAAGTCAAGGAAAATCTAATAGTAAAACTTTTTAATTAAAAGTAAAATTACAAACGGGAAAGGAACGTTAAGTGTCTGTTTACAATAAAAAATCTCTACCCGCCAAAAAAAAAAAAAAAAATAATTAAAAAAACAAAAAATGAAACTAACTGAAATTCTAAATATATTGTTTGTTTTCTTTGTAAAAATCAATACGAAAAATAATTGAAAAAGGAAATTGTTAAAATGTCTTCATTAAGAATTAAAAGAAAAAAGCAAGTTGATTCAACCGAGTTTTTCTTTTTTTACTAACTCCGATGTGATATTGGGTTTTATTTCAGAAGAGAATGTTTTGATCCTGTCCGGACCGATCACCATTGATAAAACCAAAAAGGACCCAAAGGATTTTTTTTCAAACTAAGACATAAATTATAAAAATCACATTAATTAATTTTTCTTTCAAATTAATTGCTTTTCCAATCTAATAATATCAGAAAACACTTTTTATAAAAGATTAGGAAAATTTTTATCGAAAGAGTAATTACTGCTAGAGAAAACCCTTGACCTGTACAAAAACTAAAAAAGCGGCAATCCATTTCTTGGGGTAGATGTCCCCGCATATAAAGAAAACACCGAAAGTCTCATTGAAATAAATAATTTCCATAAATTAAAATGCGACGTTTATCCTCACGACAGATCAAATACATCGAAGGGGTTACAAACTGTAAAAGGATTACCATAAGAAGAGCTGTGAATAGTTATAAACCCACAGTTATATTTTGACGCCTCACAAAGCAACAATTCCCTGGAAAATAAAGATTGGGGTTTTCCTCGAAAAGGTAGAACTCTATATTACGGCTTAAGATCGTTTAAGTGTCAAAATAATGTATACCACAAGGAGGGTTGTAGAGGACGTCCGAACTGTGGAAGGTGTGTCCCAAGGGACCCAGACCAAATGGACGAATATTGTCACAATAAAATAAATGCTGTCATTACCAAGATAACACAACGGCTCCATACAATATATTAGCCAGCTAGAGATATATGGAAATTGATACATATATAGATACAGACAGATTCAAATGAACAGACAGATAGACAAGACAGACAGATAGATAGATACTTACATAGATAGATAGATAGGTAGATAGATAAATAGATAGATATGAATAGACAGCCAGCTGGAGATATATGGATATTGATACATAGATACGGACAGATTCAAATGGAAAGACAGAAAAGATAGACTGACAGATAGATAGATAGATAGATAGATAGATACACACACACATACATACACATACATACATACATACATACATATGAACAGACTGAATTAGCCAGCTAGAGATATACGGATATTGATACATATATAGATACAGAGAGATTCAAATGAACAGATAGAGAGACAAGACAGACAGATAGATAGATAGTTACATGGATAGATAGATAGGTAGATAGATAAATAAATAGATATGAATAGACAGTTAGCCAGCTAGAGATATGTGGATATTGATACATAGATATTGATACATAGATACTAACAGATTCAAATGGAAAGACAGAAAAGATAGACAGACAGACAGGCTGACAGATAGATAGATAGATAGATAGATAGATACATACATACATACATACATACATACATATGAACAGACTGAATTAGCCAGCTAGAGATATACAGATATTGATACATATATAGATACAGACAGATTCAAATGAATAGACAGATAGACAAGACAGACAGATACATAGATACTTACATAGATAGATAGATAGGTAGATAGATAAATAGATAGATATGAATAGAAAGTTGGCCAGCTGGAGATATATGGATATATAAAAACATATATAAACAGAAATAAATAAAAACAACAACGAAATACAAATATAAAAGGAATATTCCATTTTCGGAAGCGAGAAAAATGGTGTAAAAATTGCTAACGAAAATACAGACGCGCGACGAACAAGGGGCGAGTGAACTTTGGTGGAGGACTGCTGGGAAAATTGTTGCAAGCTGAAGGACTTGGCCAGGGTTCTTTGGCAGTTGGGGGAACGTATTTTTCAGTGGAGAGATCATGTTGTCCGACCCGACGAATTTCTGATCTCTCGACGAATTTCTGTTCCTATTACAGTAGTTAACAAGAATAAAAATAATTGATCTCGCATGCGTAAGGATATGCGTCAAACTAAGCAACCCTAATCCAACAACTATGTTTAAGAAAATGATAATAAATCTGAATAATGTTAGATATTCTGTACAAACTCAATATCTAAAAAACAAATTGTACTTTTCCCGATTTTTCTGTCGCTCAAAAGCTCACCCGTCATAGATTTATTCTCTTTGTAGAGTTTATATTAAACAATATAAGTGCTTCGAATGTCCTGTCATACCTTCGAATGTGTAGTCATACCTAAAAGTGTCATCTTATGCCAGTGTAACAAAAATCCAACCCAAATCAACCTTATAAATACAAAGTGCTTGCCGGAAAATTTAACAAAGTGGGCGTTGAATAGGAAGGTCTATGACTACTTGCAGTGGTGTGGGTTAGTCGACTCATAGTGTTAGTACGAGGGGCCTTCAATAAGTAATGCCCCTGACCCACTTCCCATAGCAGTAGAGCAACGAAACTTGGCACAGTTATTAGTCTGTTTCTACATAGGAAATACCCAGAGTTACGCATTTCTCCCCTCGTTTGATGCAGCTCTGGAGACCGTTTTTGTAGAACACCCCAGGTTGGTCCTCCAACAACGACGTGACTTCAGAAATCAAGGCTGCATCATTTGGGAAACGATTTCCTTTCGACCAGATCTGGGAGCTGTTTCCACAGAGTTCCGACCATGTTTGAATTCACGATGCCAGTGTTTTACAAGGTCATATGATGGGGCATCATCACCATAAGTTACTTTCATTTCATCAAAAGTCTCCCGTGGTGTGCGTTCTTTCAAATACTAAAATCGGATCACTGATCGACACTCAACAGGCCCCATTTCACACTTGACTCAGTTCAAACACCGGTAAATCAGAAACCACAATTGTTCAGAGCTGTAATTTTCCGCTTAATCTATAGAAATATAAATAATTGCCCATGCAAAATTTCAGCTAGATCAAACAACGGGAAGTGGGTCAGGGGCATTACTTATTGAACGCCCCTCGTAAAATGAGAACACAAGACGTATATTAACGGAGGTACAATACAACACGTGCTTACATGTTGGTTTTACTTCACGAAACACAATGATACAAGGAACAAAGACAAAAGAAAAACGAAATGCTGCACCAATTCTTATGGCATCAGTAGTCGTATCGTAGCAATTTTACCACGTAGTCTTGGTAACGCCACATAGGCAGTAGCTTCCTATTCTGAAGGAACAATTTTGGGTTGGTTAAAACTCAAGAGAGGGACCGAGATATTAGCCCAATTTTCACATGTAACTCAAAAAAATATTCTCCCGATACTTGTCAATCAGCACCATAACCTAAAGCAAAAGAAGTTACAATAAAAACAACAACTGATAGGTCAATCAGAAACTAAAATAAGTACAATAAAATAAAAGCCACAAAGATCTTTCCGATCACCAATTTTCGAAATAAACACAGGAAAGAAAGACTCAAGGGAAACATTTCCAAAAAGCAAAATCAGTCGATCTAAACAACCTGAAACGTAAACCAATTTAACGTCTACACAAAAATAGCAAATCAATCTAGATAACCACTCAACATCAATCAAAACCAAAAAATAAATTTAATCTATTGGAAAGAATAGAATTAAAAAACCCTAATTCCCCAAAAGTGAAATCAAAGAAAACCCATGAAAACCCACTATATTTAATAAAATCAAAACAACCAGAACCCTTAATAAAACCCCCAAAGAATGGTACTGTAGAGGAATCAGCGTCAATTATCAAGAACTTCTAACAAAATATAACCAAAAATAATATCTATTAATAATGGAGATTCGCTTCCGGTTTTTGTCTGTAACAAAAATTACGTCACTGCTTATGTCACATTACCCAAAATCGTCATAACATAGACTAAATACACTCAAAATTTGAACATGCAACATTAGACGGTCCTCATTGGTTTTTAAAACAAGTTTTAATAAATACATGACTGGTATTATATATCTATATATAGTTTGTTTTATTTTAATTTGAAATTATTTTGTATTATATATCTATATATAGTTTGTTTTATTTTAATTTGAAATTTACATTTCAAATTGTTTTATTTTTTAATCCTTTAATGAATTTGATGATTTTACTTACTTAGGATACAAACTCGCTGACATTGAATTTTTTACTCCCACTCCCCTTTTATTTTGTATTAGTGTCTTTAAGAAAAATTCCCGAAAGACAACAACCAAGTGAAAATCCGAAAGTATCAACCATATAGTGACATAAACAAAGATAGACAGAGGAGATCCGCTGGGTTTGTATTGATCCTGAATGGGAAAGATATAATACAAAACCAAATCAAGATTGATATTGAAATCCAAAGTAATTGCCGGGTACTTCTATGTCAAATCACCCTGAAAAAAGTAATATTGTCACCCACACCCTTCAATTCTTTTGAAAATTTTGTCCATGTGTGGACTATCTTAACGTTAGACACTCCCCAAAATTTGAGCTTCCATTTCCAAAAAATTGCGGAGTTATGTCAATTTTTAGCTCTCCAAATTTGGTGGGGTTGGCGAAAAATGGCGACTTTTTGTAATCAAGTTTTGTCTTTAAAAGAAGTTCTAGAGCTTCCCCACTACTGAAAGTTGGTTTATGAAAGCATTTTTGTCCACGGAATCCAAAAAATCCAAAAACGCTATCAAAAAGTCTTAAAGTCAACCCATTTTAAGTTATTGATGATTTCTGATTTTTTTCATAGCAAGATCAATATCCTGATGGGGCACTGCATCTATGACAAAAACTTTTTCTATTATTATTTGACATATATTGAACATTATTTGTACCAAAAAGATAGTTTGATTTTTAGTCAGAACCAAAGCTACAACATCAGTTTAAATTTTGAAAATCAGAAATCATTAATAACTTAAAATTGCTTAACTCTAAGATATTTTTGTAGCATTCTTGGATTTCTTGGGTCAAAATGCTATTATAAATATATTTTTTAGGAGTAGGGAAGATCTAGAACTCATTTTACAAACAAAAATAGATTACAAAAGGTCGCTATTTTTCGCGACCCCCACCCAAATTTCGGAATGTATGTCAATTTCAATCTCAAATTTTGGGGATTGTCTAACTTTAAGATAGTCCACACCTGGACAAAATTTCAGAAAAATTGAAGTGCAAAATGTTAACAAATTTTTGCAAAATGTGACCACAGAGAGAAGAGAAGCCATATTCTTTTCAAGATTCACTTAACTAAATGTATGTAGAAATGCAATACTTATATTCAAACATCTGGATAAGAGTAAGTTTCAGGTATTTTCTTCTTTTTTTACGTAGTTTATGTTTACAAATTTTGGTAACTAAAAAAAGAACGTTTTTTATATCTCTTAGCAACCGTAAATATCCTGCCCCCCAATATCTTCAAATTCAAATCCTGGTGGAATTTTGTTACTTGAGATTTACGAAAGTATATATCCTCCCCATGATGTGAATGGTATAAGGTCACACTATTGAAGACGACTGAATTTTATTTTTAAAATCTATCTATTCTCTCTGAGCATAAGGAAACAGTAGTCACCTGAAAACCAGCAAAAATATATTATATATATGCAACAGATTTGAATTTAGAGCTTTCCTTTTCCTAGACTGGTTACCTAGCCACAATTAAAGAGTCCAGTCGGCCCTACTATCTATTCATAGCTGAAGGGTATTAGCGCAATAGGAAATGCAAATAGCCTCTACCAGGATTGGAACTCAGGTCAACGAGTCTATTCCCTAGGGCTCTAACCATTACTCCACGCGCATCCATATTTCTTATATAGTTTATAGCCATATGAAAACCAGCAGAAACTGTTGTTGACTTATTTTGGTATATAAGGTGTGTGTTAGATGCCCGCTTTTATTTATAGACATGGCGATAACCATGTGACCATACTCTTCGCCAATCGCTGGCAGTACTCTGCTGCTCATACAATACTTATACCGGCAGTACTACTCATAATTACTGCGGCTTTCGTGGACGACGGACATAGGATTAAATTACTGGACATTTAACTATACGCAAGATAGGACTTATTCACTTACCAAAGAAATCCATAACTCAGTACTTACTTACTCTAAGCCCTTTTCAACTGGCCAAGGATGGCATTTAAAAACTTAACAACTGTAGCCACGCGAAAACCAGCATTGTCTTTTTAAGGTGTTCCAATTTTATTTTACATCAGTGTATTTGGTCAATGGTTCGGACATTGTAAATACGAAAATAACGCGTAAAGCGAATTACGAGCGATTATGTCTTCGGTAAAGATTTCCTAACGAGCATGTTTGATATACTGCAGAGTAGAGAACAGGTCGAAAGGACGAACTGCATTATCTCAGAACAATAACAACAACCACAAATCATGAAAACATAAGGCTGTTAAAATGTGATGTAAAACAATATATAGACCTACCATCCCTCCGCACAAGTAAGATGTGACACATGGTCAATTTCTTAAGTGGTGTCTAACAGGTTTGTATTCAGATTTTTCCTTCTCCTAGATTGTTTAACTAACCTAGGTTAAAGAACCTTCTATTTCTCATAGCTGAGGGAAGAGGAGAATAGTTGAATGCTTACCTTTCCCAATAGTATTACCGCCATGTGAAATACCTCATCCAGGATTGGAACTCGAGTCGTCGAATTCATTTTCTACGGCGATAACAAATACACTACTCTCTTCCATTAAAAAAACAACAACAATATATATATATATATATATATATATATAATATATTATATATATATTTAATTTATTCATTTTTTTTTTTTTGAGAAGTAAAATTTTTCAGTTATGCAATTCAAATAACCTGATCTTCCATCTGATGAGACTGGATTTTGGAGAGCTATATTAAATCAATTTAGATTTATATAGGCCCCAATTTTGGTCGAAATAAATTTATTATGGAATTACGGTGTTGAGTTTGTCCTTCCTTTCTAAGAGAAATATTGCTCTGTATATAATCTAAAAAGTTTATTATACAATGAGCTCTCTTTAGTGATTTAAAGATTCACTGTATTTATGCATACTGGATCATACAATAATAATACAGCATATCTTAGAAATCACATTTAGAATCATCCCTTACCACCAGGTTTGGATACCTCTCTCATATATATATATATATATATATATATATATATATATATATATAGGGTCATCCACAGACACGTGTTTCGACTTATCAAGTCTCCTCAGTGTGGGAATCCGTGATGTTTAAGGACGGAATCCTGGTGGCTGAGCAGTCAACACACCACTCTGGCCCTTACTTAGGCTAGACGGGTGGTTAGAGAGGCTTCTTTCGATCAATCGGCTGGTCACGTCAAGCCCTAGCAGCGACATGATTGTATCGACCTATCATATATGTGCTAGAAGGCTGTGGCAGAGTGTTTACTGTACTAGGTATGATATTAAATTGCATCTAGTTGTTGATTATGGAACTCTGGGGAATGGTGAATACAACATTATCGTCATTACTCCCAGGTTCACTCTGACTCGGAGTGATAGTACTTTTTAGAGTCCCATCAATTGGTTAAATAGAAAAAAGTGTAAAAATGTGTTTGAAAATTGAGTTCATAAAAAGTTTGAATACCCATAAATATGAATAGAAAAAAGATAGTTTGAAAATTTAGTTTGAAAAAATTGCGTTTAAAAAAATTGAGTTAAAAAATATCCACGAATGAATAAAAAAAGAATATTCAACGTGAATGAATAGAATAAAAATGTCTTTGACATCATCATCATCATCATCATCATCATCATCATCATCATGTCGCACAGTTTGCACGGATATCCATGACAATCTCACGCCAACCTTCCCTATCATTCATCGACTCTGGGAGTTCCTCACGCAGCAGCCAGCATCCATAATAGTTGGTCAATGTAGGTCCTGACTGGGCGGCCCACATTAGCGTGTCCATGTGCTGGCTTCCATAATAGTACGTCGCTTACGAGCTCGTCCTTGCTTCTCCAGCAGTGTCCTGTATGCCTAGCCCGTCGTACTCGTATGGTTTATGAGATGGGGGTAGGTGGCCATACAGTTGCTTTTTGTGGGGTGCTGCTTCCACAACTTAATCAGGACCGCTCACTGCATTCTGGTGCAGCTCCCATCTAGCTCATTCTCAAGGCGCTTTGTTAGGGTCCAGGTGGTACAGCCATACAGCAGTACCGACACAACCACATCCTGGAAGAATCGTCTCGTTAGCTTGTCTTTGACATAGAATAACCTAATGATTGACATGCCGTAAAATCCAACACATACCAACCAACCAACCAACCAACCAACCATTCTTTTAGCAATAAGCAATAGAATATGTTCTTCGATAATCAAAAAGTAATTCAGAATTTACAGAATCTATTTAAGGTGAGTAAAAAATTAAAAAAAACGAAAAAAAAAAACAAACTTTGCGTCATCTCACATTACCGTACCCAGGGTACGCATTCGTATCAACAATCGATCCTAACTAAAATTGATATCATTGCGAAAGCTTACACCAGACAACACGAATCTGTAAATAGAAAAATGTGTTCGTGTTTACTTCTTTTTCTTTTTCTTTTCTTTTGAGAACTTGTATATCATCTGATGTTTAGTTACAGATAAAACAATCTACCGACGGAAAAAAAACATACTTTGTTTTTTGTTCCAAAGCTGAGAAAATATCTGTGATCTAAACGGAGAAAGAAAAATACTTATGTATGTATATTATGTTATGTATGTGTAGATTGATAGATTATCTCAGTTTGTATTATTTCTATCTATCTATCTATCTATCTATCTATATATATATATATATATATATATATATATATATATATATACATACATATATATATATATATATATATATATACATACATATATATATATATACATATATATATATATATATATATATATATATAAATTTAGTTAAGTGAATTTTCAAAAGAATATGGCTACTCTTCTCTCTAAGTTCGCATATGCTATCTATCCTTCTATCTATCTCAGTCTGTTTATATATATCAGTTTGTTTATATCTCTCTATCTATTTATCTATCTTTTTTCTTATTTATCTGTCTATCTATTGTAGTCTGTCTCCATCTATCTATCTATCTAAGTCTGTTCATATTCATCTATCTTTTTTTCTTCATATTTATCTATCTATCTGTTCATTTTAGTATCTTTAAATAGATATCTAATAGATATTGTAACATTAAAAGAAATTACAAGTTGTACAAATTAAAGTTTTATACATACACTATCGACCATAAAATAATATATCCCAAATTCTTTTATGAAAAAGAATTTTCTTTGGGATTAAAAATACACGGTTTGTTTAAAGTCATATCAACCTTCGGGGGTTATTTAATGCTACCCTTGTAGAAGAACAGTGGTGGTACTATTTAACACATAACTGGGGGTATAAGTGGGTTCATATCTTTCCCAATGATATTGTTCCGAAAGTCAAATTAATAGCGCGACAAGAGTTCGTCGCAGTCCAGCATGTTAGCAATTTCCCCACGAGGACGTAGCGTTGTGGCTTAGACAAGCATTTTGGTTGGATTGTAGATGCAGCTTGTATTGCTCGGCTGGACACAGAATAAGATGAAATGACCGAATTTGTCGAGAAAATACACGTGGGAATAAAAGATCTCGAACGACAAATTATAGTAAAAATATTTTTATTGTTATCAAGAGCACGGAATAAACACATACATAGTATGTGAGTGTGTGTGTGTATGCGTGTGTGTATGTATGCGTGTGTGTATGTGTTAGAGACAGAGAGAGAAAGAGAGAGATACACACACACAGACGGAAAGACAGACAGAAGGGATTGTCTAGCATGAACACTTTGGTAGACCGTCAGTCTACATTCAGTCAATTGCGTGTTTATTTTATGTGTGTTTCGTCCTCTTTGTCTTGACAAGTAAAGAAAAGGCTCATTAATCAAGTGTAGGTTCAACTTGACCAGGTGACAACAAAACAAACATACTGAACCTATTTATGATTATTGGATCGCCGGGCGATTCTCAAAGGTAATAAAATCACCAAAAATTGATCAGTACCTATAATAGAACAAATAAAAAATACATATTACATTTTAATATAGAGACCCATCTTCTTAATAACAAACAATCACATTTTATCCGTTGATTGTTTAAAGTTTTCTTTACAGGTTCAATTTAATTGTTTTTCATGGGGCTGATTTACTGTTCTATTGTTTTCCATTTTCTTTCAATTTAATATTAACAAATGATTATTTCTCTGAATATTTGAGATGAGGCTTGATGATTAGTCTTATCTGCATTATTCGGACTATTGTCCCCATCTTCATTGTTATTTGTACAATGTTTCGGCCGATATGCCCCCCGACCTTCATCAGGTATTTCTTGTCGGACTCGGGAACTTTCTCAGACTCGGGAACCTTCTTGTCGTATTCGGGAGCCATCATGGAACTTTGAACTAAGTAAATAAAGGGTTAGGTTCAAAGTTCTGTGATGGCTCCCGATTACGACAAGAAAGTTCCCGAGTTCGAAAAGAAGGTTCCCGAGTCCGACAAGAAATTCCAAATATATCAAAACCTAATAATCAAAAGTGGCAGAAAATTTAGTTGAATATTTTAATAAGGGTCAATTTTAAATTTTACAAATATTGGTTCCAAATTATTTTAGTTATTTTAGTTCATTTGATTTGTATAATAACTTCAGAGAGGTTGACTCCCTGTCAGTTGGAATTGTAAAATACGCCGACTACACATCTGCAGAGGGACAATAAGTCCACCAATGGGTTCACCTGTTAGCCGTGATGCTTCAGGACGGACTCTTGTTGGCTGAGCAGTCCATGACATGTAACACCCCACTCCGGGTCAGACTGGACAAGGGATTAAATGCAGTGAAGGTTTACAACACACTCCTCAGAGCTTTAGAATTCGAACCTCACCACTAGATGACTAACATCATACCCAGGACTCTAAGACGCTATACCACCGCCTTGGTCCTTACTTAGTCAAGGCAGGTAACGTCAAGCCATACCACCTATATGATTATTAAAAGCGCGTGGTGTAATGGTTAAAGTCATGGGAAATGGACTCGTCGCCCCGAGTTCAAACCCTGGACGTGGTATTTGCATTTCACTTAGCGCTAATACCCTTGGGAAAGGTATGAATCCTACTCTCCCTCCAGCTATGGGTAAATAGTAGGGCGAACTGGGCTCTTTAACCTTGGTTAGGAAACCGGTCTAGGAGAAGGAAAACTCTGAATTCAAACCTGATAAACTCCGTTTAAGAAATTGACCTTGTGTCGCATCCTGTTCGTGCGGAGGGGTTGGTAAATAAATATGATTGTCCCGACTGTCTTGCTTTTATGGAAAACTCCCAACCCATTTAACATATATGGGATAGAAGGTGGTGGCTGAACGTCTTAGTGTCCTGGGTATAATGCCAGTCATCTAATGGTGAGGTTCGAATTCTAAAGCTCTGAGGAGTGTGCAGTAAACATTCACTGGCATTAATCCCTTGTCCAGTCTTACACCGAGTGGTAGTAGCTGTTAGTGTCCCATGTATGCGTTAGATAGACAAAAATGAGTTAAAATATTGAATATCCAAGATGAATGAATAAAACAAAACATCTCCGGCATAAAATAACCTAAAGGTTGACATGCCGTAAAATCCAACCAATCAATCAACCAACCAACCAATCAGATAAGCTGTATGTATTTATAAAACGACTGAATTCTAAACATGGAGACAAATAAAGAAAAAATATTTCAGTAGCAATCTATCATCGAATAAACGGCAATGGACTGACAGGTACATGAAAACGGAATGTAGGGGAATAGAATCAAATTGAGTGAGAAAGAAACAAAAAGAAAAACTGATTTAGAGATCCAGACTGATATAAACATAGACACAAAATCAAATATTCCGCAATAAAAACAAGATACATTTGCATTTGTCTGATAACCACCTTCAGGTCATGGAATATACGAGGTATGTTGCAATCAAAATGTTTTTATATGTGTGTGTGTGTGTGCGCGCGCGTGTGTGCGCGCGTGTGTGTGTTTGTGTGTGTGTGTGCGTGTTTTATAATTTGCTTGAAGCATTGTGGTTATATTAGTTTGTTGGTTGGTTTTGAAGGCTATCACAATGCAAGTGTAAAGAAAAATTAGGTAACTATGGGGTTGTTTGTTAACCTTTAATTTTTAATTAAAGGTTAACAAACAACATTTTTAAAAATGCGTATTTTATGTTAAAAATAAAATAAATTTTATTTAAAAAAATTATAAGCATTTTTATCATTAAAAAAGCTCAAAAGAGTTTGCAGTAAAAGTGTATATAAATATCAAAAAGTTCAGGAAAATGTTCCGGCTACAAAAGAAAGTTTAAAAAATATAATAGGTCCAACAGTACAATTGATGAAGATGGAAAATTTCAGGAATCTGTAATGATGACAAATTCGTAGTGTCGCGATCCTTATTATATTTGAAATTTGAGCCTCCGATGATATAATCTAAATAATTCCAATTTTGTTTTTTTCTGTTTTTTTTCTGTAGACAGTATGAAAGGTAAAATGGATATGAAAAAACTTTACTTTTGACAGCTACATATATATATATATATATATATATATATATATATATATGTGTTGTGTGTGTGTGTGTGTAGCTGTTAAAAGTAAAGTCACACTGAAGAGAAGTAAACTTCGAAACACGTGTATGTGGATAGCTTATTATATATATATATATATATATATATATATATATATATATATATATATATATATATATATATATCCCCAACTTGGTAGAGCTCTGTAGAAGGGACATTAATTTAAATTTCACCGCATGGCAGATAGCTGAACCTCGACTTGTTTACAAAAGTCTGGAGGCCTCTGGTGTTAATAAAACCATTCCGTATAGGAATGTATCAATTAATTGTTCTCTTAAAATTGACAGCCGCTATTAGCCGCATGGGTAAGAGACATGGCAGACAAAAATTCAGTCAGGTTTCGATCCCGGCTAGAGGTAGCTGTTAAAAGTAAAGCCACACTGATGAGAAGTAAACTTCAAAACACGTGTATGTGGATAACTTATATATATATATATATATATATATATATATATATATGTGTGTGTGTGTGTGTATATAATATTTTTTTGAAAATATGGGTGCTATATTTGTAAGTAGACAGTGCTCAATATCATTGATAAAGCCTTTACATTTAAATTAATGTAGCATGGACAGGTGACATGATTACAGTTTCTCGCTTATACGAACGTCATACACAATTTAGTGGGAAGATCGCGTAGTTGAGAAACTCTCAGTAACCAGGACTTGACAACATGTCAACGATAACTTTATATATATATATATATATATATATATATATATATATATGTGTTGTGTGTGTGTGTTTGTGTGTTTGTGTACGCGTATATGCATAATTATTTTGCTTAGGGTAATCCTATCCTTTTTTTTTTAAATAAATAAATTTAGGGCCCTTTCGACCAGAACTATTTTCATATAAATCTACCGGCAGTCGTTTAAAAGTCAAAGAAAAAGTATTTAAAAGGGGAGGGGGTAAAACTGAAAACTGGAGAGGTGAAAAATTGTCCGTATCTTCAGAGTGATCTGAAGTTTCCCCAACTAAAGCTAGGTATATTGAATGTAAAAAAAAAAAAAAAAAAAATCGTAAAATAAACAAACATTGTAATATATGAATTCCTAGCGATTTTCTTTATACAATGAAATTTTGCTAAATTTTTTTCCTCTCTTACTCCTCTCTTCCTCTTTTCTCTGTCAATCAGTGGTGTTCTTAAAATCATTCTACTCCAGTCATATATATATATATATATATATATATATATATATATATGTGTGTGTGTGTGTGTGTGTGTGTGTGTGTGTGTGTGTTATTAGCAATTGAACAGTTTAAGAAAACGATTATCACATTTTTTATTGCTCAACGCTGGCCAGTAGATCTAGGTAAAACATAAAACAAGCGATGAAGTCTTAGCCTAACACTGACTGCCGCATAACTATTAATTTCATACAGTTTTCTTGAAAGAAACAAAACGAAAATTTAGTGAACCTACAACCCTTCTTCTAGAATTCATATATGGGATTTTTAGTTTTCTTCCCCAAAAACAACATCTGGAAATTAAGTTAGTTGGTAGAAAAGAATATTTGGGAGCAAAGAAAAGTTGGTGCCATAACTGGTACCATTTACCAAATAGAGTATCACACAGACAAGCATAAGTAGTGATATCATGGAGGCGCGTGGTCTAATGGTTAGAGTCATAAGAAATGGACCTGTCGAACCGAGTTCAATTCCTGGACGACGCTGTTTGCATTTCACATGGCGCTAATATCCTTGGGAAAGGTATGAATCCAATTCTCCCTCCAGCTATGGGCAAAAAGCAGGACAGACTTGACTCTTTAACCATGGTTAGGTAACCAGTCTAGAAGGAAAACTCTGAATTCAAACCTGTTAAATTCCGCTTAAGAAATTGATCTTGTGTCGCATCCTGCTCGTTCGGAGGGGTTGGTAAATAAATAAGTAGTGATACCCACAGAAACAAACAAGTTATTCATTAGAGGAGCTATGCTAGTATTTAATGTTTTTCAAGCAGCCATCATATATACCAATAAAAATAGGTTCATTTGTTTGTCAGATATAGACATGATGTTGGTAGCATATATATTTACCATTCCCAGGGAAATTCCTAGGTAAACTGACGCGGCAAGGATAATTATTTTATAAATGTTTACTTTGAGTTCACCTGGCGGCACTAAAGTCATTATATTCGACTTTTTAAGTAGAAAATGCGGAACTAAATTTTCGTTTCAATTCAGAAATTCAAAGAGAAATAAACTTGAATTTTTAGGAATAAATCATTCAAAACAATGTTATCAAATAAAGAAAAAGATTAATATTATTTCATTTAATGCAGAAGACTTTTTATTCGATTTATTAACTCAAGAATTTATCGTAGGATAAATATTTATTTAAATTACTGTTAGCCTTCAATGTTTTCATCGTATTTTTCAAACGGATTTACTTACATTTTTGCGTAGGTTGATTAACACCTGTATTATCTAAAAGTAATTTACATTAAGAAATAATCTAATCATTTGTAAGATCTGACTAATTTAAAAGTTGTATTCGATTTATTTACTGAAGTACTTTTTTGAAAAACAAATATTCTAGAGTTTCACTTTCATCATCTATTCTAACGAATATATTATGAAATGAATAAGTTTCTCTGCTCACAAAAGCATTCTTTGCAATAAATTTTGGATAAAAAGGATTTTAAGAATAAGTACCTCTCAGAATGCCCGGTATTTATATTTAAATAATTTTAAATGTTTAACTAAAATAATCAACATAAAAAGGTTACACCTTACTTTTACTACATACTTACTACTACTACTACTACTACTACTACTACTACTAATAATAATAATAATAATAATAATGATAATAATAATGATGATGCTGATGATGATAGTAATGTTATGTTTAATTTAAATATGGTAGGAATATATATTTTTATTCATTTAGAAAATCAATCGTTAATAGGATTTAATTAATATCTAAATTTAATTATTTCTTAGGAATAAGAAACATGGTTATTTTAAAAATCAAAAAAGTAGACACAAAAAGAAAGCACTTATTTAATAGTGAAATCTCTTGTAATATAACGGTGTTTCAATTAAATTGATATATTGTGAATGTAATATTCCAAAATTTTTGGAATCTTAAGATAACAGGAAATTCATTTTCGGTAATAACCAATTTTGGAATTATCTTCGGAGAAAGCACTTATATCATTGTAAAATCGCTTTTGAAATAACAGAATTTTTATTAAATTAAAATATTGTGATTGTAAAATTTCAACCATGGCATGAGACTCAATATGAAATTAATTACATTTGTGACGATGTTGAATTTCAAACTAGGTTATTAGAAAGGACTTATTATTTAATTGTAAATACCTATTAAAATAACAGTCCCAATATCAGATATTGTGATTTTGAATTTTCAACATTTCAATGAAATTCAAATTTGAACACTTTTTTGCACAATACATTGTTGTAATTTTTTATACAGAAAGTAATCATTATTTAATCGTAAACACTCTGTTAAAATAATCTTGCTTCTATTGAAGTGAAATATTGTCATTGCAAAGTCAACATGTTCATGAAACTTAAAGTGATATGAAATCCATTTACGGCAATTCTGAATTGTTTGAATTGGCATTACAGAAATACATTTTTTATGTTATGGGAAATGAACTCATCGCTCCGATTTCAAATCCTGGACGTGGAAATTGCATTTTTGCTAAGCGCTACTACCCTTGGGAAAGGTATGATTCCTACTCTCCCAGCTGTGGGTAAATAGTAGTACAGACTGGGCTCTTTAACCTTGGTTAGGCAACCAGTCTAGGAGAAGGAAAACTCTGAATTCAAACCTGTTAAAATTCACTTAATAAATTGTGTTACATCGTGCAGAGGGGTTGGTATATATATATATATATATATATATATATATTATATATATATATATATATATATATATATATTAATCAAATATATTGTGATTGTGAAATTTTAGCATTTTTATGAAACTCAAGGTAAAAAGAAATACATTTGTAGCAATAATAGATATTGAAGATTGCGATGCAAAAAAACGTTTCTGATTAATTTGTAAAACCTTTGTCGAAAATGCAGCATTTCTATTAATCTAAAATATTGTGATTACAAAATTCCAACAATTCTTAGAATCTTAAGATATTAAAAATTCATTTGCCGTTAAAATTTTGAAATTGGCTTTGCAGAAAGCACTTATGATTTAATTGCAAGATTCCTGTTAAAATAACAGTGTTTTTAATTAAAATGAAATATATTGATCGTAAATTTTCAACATGTTCAGGATGACAAAATTGTTCTGTATCACAATAAATTTTAGCATTTACTTGTTATGGTATACAATATAATTTAAAGTTGTTTATTACCACTGGTTTCAAAACAGTACATTAGGTGCTTATCCTTAGAAACATCGCTATGTCTGAGAATAAGCAGCTAATGCACAACTTTAAATCTAGTTGTAACAAATGCATTTTAATTGTACTGAATACCATAACAAATAAACGAATATATATATATTAAAATAAGTGTATTTTGGCAGCATTTTTTCTTTTATACAAGTTTTGTTGAACTGTACAGACAATTCTTATCGGACGAGTTTTTGGTTGATCCTTTCTAATTTTCGGGCTATCTTTTTGGTGTTAGGGTGGAACTGGTGTAACAGTCCACCAAAGGTTTCGATACGGGCGCTTTCGGCAATACAGTTTGCCATCATCAGGTAGGAAACGACGGGATGTTTCGTGTCTCGTTTTTAAGGAAAACGAGTAGTAGCAAGGAATTAGAAGTGGGAGGTAATAACAATTGGTAGTGGGAGGTTGTAGAAATGGTAGTGGTTTTGAACGAACGATGCAGTAGTGATTTTTTGTGGGAGGGGGGCACAAGTTGTGAGAAGGGGAGAGGAAGCGCTCCTATCAAAACCTTTGGTGGACTGTTACACCAGTTCCACACTGACACCAAAAAGATGGCCCGAAAATTAGAAAGGATCAACCAAAAACTCGTCCGACAAGAATTGTCTGTACAGTTCAACAAAACTTATATATATATATATATATATATATATATATATATATATATGTCTCTGTGTGTGTATGTGTGTGCGTATGTGTGTGTGTGTGTGGCACCAGATTAAAGACAACTGATCTAAATGATGCTTTATTGACAGATGATAACAATATATAATCGTGGGTTTGGCTTGGGTTGACAAACATCAATAACCACATTTATTCTTAGAAAATATCTGTTTCATAATAGCGTCACCGTAGGGGATATCAGAACAAGTTTAAATTAAAAACCAGGAGGTGTAGTTCATAATCCAGTCCTATGTTCTGTTCAGCCTCGTTCTGTCACCCCCTACGGCGAGATTGATACAAAGTTGAATAGTAACGTTGCTCTTCCATTATACAATATCATTGTCGTGGAAATGAAGAGCCTGCAGCATGGCAACCTGCCAGGCTTCCCTATAACCTTGTCCAATCTTAAGCAAAGATCGCAAGACTGACAGATACCACAGTATTATATGGAGAAGGCCGTGGTGTAATAGTAGGAAATAGACATGGTGACACGAGTTCAATTCCTGTATGAGGCTGGTTGGATTTCACTTATCACTAATAGCCTTGTGAAAGGTACGAATCGAACTATTTTACTTCCAGTAGTATAGACTGGGCTCTATAAACTAGCTTACGCATATGGTCTAATAAAAGAAAATAATCTGAATTAAAAAATGTGAAACCTTTCCAACCTATATAAAAAAAAAAAACTACGCGTAGGAATTTAACGAAATTATCAGAGAATGATGGTAACATATACAAGGTGTGTGAAAAAAGTATCGATATTTTTTCTACCTTTTGACACACCTTGAATTCTGAAAAAAAAGGTTCCATTCATTGTTCATTTCTATCTTGGTGTTGTATAGCGGCTTCAAATTCACGCTGCTAAATCGCTGTACGTTAGTACTGGGGTTTTCACTGTACCCAAAGCGATGTATGTTAGTAGTCAGCTACTACCGACTAGTGGACTTCAATAAACAACAGATACATACATACATACAAAGAGAGGACCCTTCTTTATTTTCTTCGGTGTGTGGGTGGTGAAGGCGCACAATGAGTGCCCGAGGGGTGGTTGCTAACGGGAGACGTGAAGTCTCCTTTTTGGCAGCCGGCTGGCGTCTCTGTGTGTCCGCTCGAATCTTCTCGCCTTTATATTGATAGATACGCCTCCGCATCTTTATCTTTTGATCTGATAACGGACCTTTGTTATATAATTCTTTATCTTCTCCCTGCTTCCTTGACCGGAAACCCTCTCTTCCGTTTTCTCTTTCTTTTTAAATATATATTTTTATCTTTCTCTTTGTTCCTCAGCCGGAAGTTCCATCTTCCGGGCGAGGACAATACAACATTAGTAAATACAGCTTCAATCTCAACAATTTTATGACACACCTTGTATATTCAACTACTCTGTAAACTTGTCAAGTTTTTAAAAAAAGTGATAAAAAGTTATGGTTATTTATCTAATTTACTTAAATTATTAGTGAGTTAAATCATCAATGACTTGTAATAAAAACCCTGTAAAACGAACGTAACACTTTACTAACTTCATTTATAGATTTCTAGGGATGCATACAGTAACTAAGATTAAATTAAATGGAAAAAAAAGTAAACAGAGTTTTAAAATGATAGTGGATTTTGTTAATGTGAGATATGTAATTCTTTTTTTTAGATGACTTGTAAAAGGCCTTGTTGCATCGAACATGTTAATTTCTGGATTTCCACAGATGTAATTTCACCTGAGACGTTGACTGTTTCCTGCTACAAATCATCCGTGCTTTTCAGTTGGCGTCCTTTCTCATAAACACGTCATGTCAGAATGCTCCACAAGTTTTCAATTGGGTCTAAGTCTGGAGAATTATTTGGCCAGTTCATCTTCCGAGGTCCACAGAAGCCTAACTGTTGCAGGTAATCCGTAATTTTATGCGCGAAATGCGAACGATCATTATATTGCATAAATATTATGGTTATCCTGAAGATGATTCGTTGTTTTTTAGCCTAGATTTCAGGTGCTCTTTGAGGAAGGTTATATAGGCATCTGAAGTAATTTTCGTACCGTCAGACACTCTCTCCGGACCAACCATGATACCTCCAATAATACCAGCCCGATTTTATAGCTCCTCCTCCTTGTTGGTGCATCAACCTTTTATGACAATCTGTTGCAGATTGACTATTGTTCAGTTTGTTTTGCGCGGGAAGTTCGAAAAGACAAAGGAAAATTGAACTGTGAAGACAATGGCTAAGGTAGACAGAGGGTCTGGTGTGACAAAGGACTCATCTGGACAAACGGGAATTTGAACAAAGAGAAAGGACTTCCGGTCAACAGAACAAAGAGATGTGTGGGTGGACTATACAGTACTTAAAGACCCCAGGAGACGGCGAACAGAGCAGTCAAGGTGAGAGACAGGACGAGAACGTGCGTGACCGCGCCGATCACGCACCATCGCAGTCAGCGGTCAGTGAGGTTCGGCCACCCCTCTTTGCCTCAGATCCTAACAGTAGTAGTGCCGATTATCAATGCCCGCCACTCACATCCACCACGTACACACCGAAGAAAATAAAGAAGAGTCATCTTTTGCATACGCGTATCTGTTGTTATTGAAGTTCAGTAGCTGACTACTACCATAGATCGCTTTTGGGTTAGTGACGATATCTGCTACTAACATACACGAATTCGAAGCCAGTATACAACAAATCCCGTCTATTTATAACCCAACCTTTGCTCAAACCAACAGGAACCAGAGTTTCGTCTGTGAACAGAACTTTTGAGAAATCAACCTTCATGTTCGCCTTTGCCCATTTCAAACGCATTTGTATGTATACTTTTATCAATAGAGTTTTTGTCACTGGTCTCATTGATGTCACACCCTTTTTCAAAAGACAATAGGGAGTACTCCTAGACAATGTTTATTCTTCAATGCTCCTGAAAATTGCTCCACTGGTCAGGCATGGGTTATATCCAACTTCAAGTTTAATTCTTGTGAAAGAACGTTAGGAAACAATCCTCGAATGACCCATAACCCATGACCTGTTTGTGTGGAGATTTTGGTAAATATATCTGTTGAATAAAGTTTGATTAAAGCTATTACATTGTTCGTCTTATTACAGATTTACTAACTAACCCTTTCAATCCACTGGTACAAACGGTTGTTCCAGATGAATTTCATATTCATATTAACCCTTAAAGTGTCCTACTCAAAGTAAAGTTTTGCGTATCCAAAAACTTGCTTCGGCGATACATATACTATCCAAATGTTTTTTTTCTTTATTATTAAATGTGTAGTGAAGGGTTAAAAGATGGAGCTTATCTTTGAAAGACCTATAGCACAAACATTTTCAATAACTTATTGCTAAACAATTTCAATTTTATTTAGGGGTTTGAGGTAAAAAAAGAAATTATTGGTGTTTATACGACAGTTCACCTATGAAAGAAAATTATACGTTCAATAAAATGCCGCCTGAAAAAGTTGTTTTTCTCAATAACCGATAACTGTGTAGCAAAATAATTAGAGAACGTGTTTCCATAGCTTTTTCCCAAATGTATAGATGGGGAAATGAAATAAAATAGAAAAGAAAGAAGATTAGGAACTGCAACAAATATGTTAACAGTTTGGATATATCTACCAACTATTTTGGATATTTCAAATGTAGATTTGCCTTTGGAAATTTCAGATTATATAATATCTTTTTCGGAAGGGGAAAAGTCACATTAGCAACCCAATAGCACGATTATTATATCATTTGTTTATAGCCAGGAGTACATCTGTATTGTGTTAATATTGCAAATGACCAGTGTTTATTTCTTGTTGCGCAGAATAATACAGATTTAACTGCCTACGCATATATCCATTCTAAGTATACTGTAAAAGTTTCATTAAATTCCGACTGGTTGTTTCTGGAGAAAATGAAAAACTGTCACTATTTTAATAATTTGAAAGGAGTATATATATATATATATATATATATATATATATATATATATATATATATATATATATATATATATATATATATATATATATATATATACATATATATATATATATATATATATATATTTTAGTCTGGGATAGTCATCACTTCAGCCTTCACTGGAATGGTGCACCAAATTGCAGTAGTATTAGGAGAGTGCTCGATATAAAGAATAGAGCTATTATATAATATAATAAAATAAATATGTAAAGGTATTACATATCTATTTAAATAAATAGATATGTAATACCTTTATATATTATATTATATTATATTATATTATATCATATATATATTTTGGGACGTTATGTGCTTAAGTAAAGTCATACCTAATTTGTTAATTAAAAAAGTGTCGGCTTTCGCCATTTCAAACACATTGTTTGACTACTTCATATATATATATATATATATATATATATATATATATATATATATATATATATATATACAAAGGTATGTCAAAAAATTTCTAAGACTGGTGTCACAAAAATTATTTAAAATCAAAACTACAAACAAAATTATCCCCTTCAAAGTAATCCCCTGTAGTCTAATGCTAATTTGCAGCTCTGTCGTCACGGCCTTTTTGATGTCGTGCACATCCTCAAAACGGATTCCCTTGATGACCGCCTTGAGCTTGAGGAAGAGGAAATATCACATAGAGCCAGGTCGGGTGATTAAGTGAGGTTGCTCCAGCACAGTGATGTTCTTCGGGACCAAAAACTCTCGGATACTCAGGGCAGTGTGGGTAGGTGCGTTGTCATGGAGAAGCACCCACGTGTTGTCCTGTTACATTTCTCGCAGTGAACGAAGCAAACGCCGCAGTATCTTTCTGTAGACATCCAGAAGAAATAGTTTGAATGGTAAAAGTAGTAGTTTGTAGTTTGAGATTGAAATAGATCTTTTGTGACACCAGTCGTGGAACGTTTTTGAAATACCTATATATATATGTGTGGAGAAAGGTAGATAAACACGGGATGTTGTAGAAAATGGATGCTTATTGTAGGTACAATATCCCGTGTTTGTCTACCTTTCTCCACATACTGTCGGATTAATTTCTCACACACACACATATACATATATATATATATATATATATATATATATATATATATATATAATATATAATATATAATAGGGTTCAAGCTTTCGTTCTCAACAGACCTTCAAAAAAAAAAAGAAGAAATTACAGTTATTCGCCCATTTCATTCATAACACGAGGAAAAAAGAAAGGAGGATAAGAAGAAAGAAAAAAAGAAGAGGAAAAAGAAATAAGAAGAGAAATTATAACCACACAAAGAAAAACGTAAGCACGTACATTTCTGATATGCACCTCTGATGATGAAGTTTATACTTCGAAATCGATAAGACAAAAATAACATCTTTTTGTTTTTATTTTTCATACGCATTGTATTGGCCTTCAAAATATTAATATATTATGACATAATTAACAATGCTTAAAGCAAATTACCAATTACTTTTATATATATATATATATATATATATAATATATATATATATATATTATATACAGACACACACACACACACACACACATACACATGTATATACATATATATAAATAGAGAGAGAGAGAGAGAGAGAGAGAGAGAGAGAGAGAGAGAGAGAGAGAGAGAAAGAGAGAGAGAGAGAGAGAGGGGGGGGAGAAAGAGAGTAGGAGAGAG
>CM042141.1:105534643-105549643 GCA_023376005.1 Doryteuthis pealeii | reverse complement strand
TATTATTACATGTTTAGAAACACCAGAAAGACATAACAGAGAGGATATTAAACACAACTAATTAAAAGAACACGAAGAAATGAAATACTACTATTACTGCTGCTGCTACTACTACGGGGTCACAGAGTGAAGGAGAAAGACAACGAAAAGACTGACAAATGCTTGGACCTGGCCAGAGAGCCCGAAGAAACTGTGGAACATGAAACTAATGGTCTTACCAATTGTAAGTGGAGCACTTGGAATGGTTCCCAAGGGTTTGGAAAAGCGGCGAGAGGAATTGGAATCCGTGGTAGAATAGAAAAAATCCAAATAACAGCATTGTTAAGATCAGCTAGACTACTCAGAAGAGTCCTGGAGATCTGAGTAGACTTTCTGTTAATCACCCTCTAGCGAGCCACCAGCTAAGACTGGTGTGAAAAACTCTCATGGATAATAATAATAATAATAATAATAATAATAATAATAATAATAGGATCTGGAAATCAGAAAAAGAATTCAGACCCTCCAAACCACTAAATTGCTGCAATCGGCTAGAATACTCAGAAGAGTCCTGGAGACCATAGGAGACTTGTTGTCACTCAAACACCATTGAAATGCCATCAGCTAACGCTGGTGTGAAAAACTCTCATAATAATAATAGCAAACTAGCACAGCGATAATACAAGGCTAGGCACGACTGGGTTGGAAAAGTGATCCATTGGGAATTGTGCAAGAAACTAAATTTTGACCATACAACAAAATTATGCATGCATAAAACAGAATCTTCTCTTGAGAATGAAACAAAATTTTCTTGAACTTTAAGATAAAGATGAATCCCCTTATTCTAACCAGAAAACCAAACAAGAAAAAGAGAACTTGTCAATTTGTTGTTAGACAATTATTTACCTGTTCTGATATTTTGAAGGTGTGACACGTGTTTCAGATTTTATATCCTATTAAAACTCTATGCTTGTAACTGTACTTGTACCGGTAACCAATTTGGGTCAGTACTGTTCGGAGGTTGCAGCATCAAACCGACACAAATTGGCTGCCGGTACAAATACAGATACATGAATAGAGTTTGAAGAAAGGTCAATCTTTTAATATTTAGGATAAGAAATCACAACAATACCTGTTTTTATTTGTGAAAAACAATTTGCGCATTTATTATGATTGATAAAAAAAATTAAAAGCAGTTTACGGACCTTTTCATTATTTTTTATCATAAAATATTTTCTCTCGTTGGACAAGACCTCAAATCTGTTACACACACACACACACACACACACACACACACATATATATATATATATATATATATATATATATATATATATATATATGTGTGTGTGTGTGTGTCAAGCAATTCACGCTGTGACGTTATCCTGGTGAATTGCTTTATATATATATATATATATATATATATATATATATATATATATATACAGGATAACGTCACAATGTAGCGTGATTCTGATTTGACTCTGAAAATGTTCTTCAAAAATAAAATAATTTCCTGCTCGATTTTTAATAGAAAGATAACTTAGTGTTCGCTCTTATCATCCTATTTTAATGGTCCAAAATCTCTAACATGGAACCCTTTTTGAGATTCTTATCAGAATTCTTCACTCGTACCTAAATAGAAGCATCAATATGAATGTGACGCAATATGAACTAAGCTGGTTCATAGATCTTCTAGTAAATTAGTAAGAAATGCTAACGAGAAAGAAACATATTTTTGTTCATAGACATAGCCTATCATTTTTAGCAAGTAGTGTAGAGAAATTTGAAATAACAGTAAAAAAGTGGAAAACCCCTGAGAGTTCATATACTTTGATTGACAGTGTGCTACCTCAGGTTCATCTAGAACAGGGCTCATATTGGCTTAGAGAATCATGTGATCAGGCAACTATTAGTTGCAGTAGAATTAGAGGTTAAGAGTTGAGTTCAGCAAGTTGGTCAAGACATGTTTTACCATCGCAAACAACGATAATCATATTTGTCTGAATTTTAGAGATGAGACTTTACAGTTTGTATTATTTGGATTATTCAGACTATTGTCCTCATCTTTATTGCCATATACACAACATTTCGGCCGATGTGTCCAATCAGACACATGCCGCAACGGATAGAAGGTTTTCTAAGTGTTGGTTGGAGATTCAATCCTGGACGAGGGTGATAATAACATAGAATTCTTAACATAGTTCAACAGTTGTACCTGGCCATGGTTAACGCAATGATAACAGTCTACCCCATTAGATTAAATAAAGGGTTTGTTTCGAAGTTCCGTGAAGGCACCTGATTATGACAAGGAGATTTTCGAGTTCGATTAGAAGGTTCTCGAGTTCGAATAGAAGGTTTTCTAAATCGAGAATGTTCCCGAATCCGACACATAACACTTGAAAAAGACCAGATTGCACATCGGCTGAAACGTTGTGTATATAACAATAAAGATGAGAACAATTGTTCGAATATTATTAATAATACAGAAAAACAAAAAAAGAATCCATCAACTAATTTTCATTTTGGCCGTTCTGATATCACATAATCATTCCGTTCATATTTTTTATGTTCTGGTGTCGGTCTCCCAATTGTTTGACGCATTAGAAAATGAGACAGAAAGTCATAGATCAAGTTGCAGTTTATATTGATACCCCCGTGGAAGTGAAAGCAAATTGAAATGGAAGCTAATAAAGGAACAATTAACGAAGAAAAGAGGAAAAGTCAAAAGAACAAGAAAAATGTGGAGAAACAGAAAATTAGGAATAGGAAAGTGTCGAAAGAATGAATGAGACAAAAAAAAAGCAAAGAAAAAAGAGAATAGAAAGAATAAAAAGGAAAAATTGTATCCAATCTTCTAATTGTTTGAACATTGACCAGTAAAACAACAGCAAAAAGGCCAAATCGATAGAAATTGGCCATAAAAAGTTTAATGTAATATTCGGATTGTTTCTCCTAATTAGCTTCTTGCAAAAATCAAACATACAACTTACTGGTGTAGCCCAATGGTTGTAGGAAAATATTATGTTATATTGCGACACAGTATTAAATCAGCACTAATTTTGAACCATAATCTGAACGACATATACATTCAGAATGGCGAAATCACAATGCAAAAGTAAACCAAGAGAATTTTTTATATTACATGGCAAATATATAATATATCTATGCTGGAAGTACTAGGACGAAAACCTTAATGGACTAATCAAGCATGCTCACTATTATTGAGAAAGCATGTATCTATTAATAATGGAGATTCGCTTCCGGTTTTTGTCTGTAACAAAAACTACGTCACTGCTTACGTCACATTACCCAAAATCGTCATAACATAGAATAAATACACTCAAAATTTGAACATGCCATTAGACAGTCATTGTTTTTTAAAACAAGTTTTAATAAATACATGACTGGTATTATATATCTATATATAGTTTCTTTTATTTTAATACATATTTAAAGTTTACATTTCAAATTATTTTATTTTTTTAATCCTTTAATGAATTTGATGATTTTACTTAATTAGGGTACAAACTCGCTGACATTGAATTTTTTACTCCCACCCCTCAGGCAATATGTTTCAAAAAATTATTTTACATCGCCGGAGGGTGTTTTTTATTTTGCTAGTCTAAGTAATGGTAGAGACGTCAACTGTTTTTGATAACTGACAGTTATGCGATTTTCAAACCAAATTAGAAATCGCATCAGTGAGACATGTCATTTATAAAGCGCCGTTGACTTCATGTCTTCATTACACTCATTTCCTCATTTCGTTATTCTGTCGTGTCGCTTTGTGTGTGTCTCTCAGTCTGTCAGTCGCTTCTGCGTCTGTTATCGTCCACCATATTGTCATCTTCTTTGTTCTTGAGTCGCTTTTCATCGTCATTCGTTGTTCCTTCATTGGCGGAATAAAGAACAAGACCACATTTTTATGTGCACATATTTTATTTCTTATTTGATGATACCTTTATCCGTGGGTACTCAGCGGCAATCAGTGAATTAGAGTAATTATTTACCGGAACCGTTCGCCAAGGGGTGGGATGTGACACGAGTTCACAAGAATGGAGCATTCAACGAGAATAGAACTTGCTAGTCAGTAGTTATGGGCCAGAGTTCAGTGAATCTGAGTTCAGTAGAAACGAATTGTTCGTCAAGTTTGGTTTGGTTTGTTGAATTTTATGACATGTCAACCCTTCTTGCTATTACTCACAGGTCTGACTGGACCTGGGAGTAATGGTGATGAAGGGGTACTCCACATTCCCCAGAGCTCCAAAATTGGTTTAACGTCATACCCAGAAAACTAAGACCCCCAGCCACCACCTTCTAGCACACATATTTAAAAAAAAAAACATACGGTCAATAGAGTTGGGACAATCTTATAGTTGCTAGGTCTTGACTTGACAAACTGATAGATCGGAAGGGGTCTCTCTGACCGCCCGTCTAGCCTGAGTAAGGGCCAATCTGGAGTGCTGCATGTTATGGACTTGTCAGTCACCGGGGTTCCATTCTTAAGCATCACAGATTGTCATCCCCAGCGAAACAGGAGGCCACATTATGGGGACTTTATTCCTCTGAGAGATGCAGTCGGTATATTCGTCTGCCCCCGCCGACAGGCCGGTTGTTAATGAAGGTGATCAGTACCAGACTGATGTTTCTACCCAACTTCTTAGTGCCGTCGGATCACGTGATTTTCTAATCCAATGAAAGCTACGTTCTCAAATGACGTTGAACTAATACTCACACTACATGACACAATGGTTGTTCAACGCTGTTTTAAAATTGTACTAAACTACATGTCAATAATAGCTTTGCCAATCTATTATGTAACAAAACTAGAGAGCAAAATATGTTTATTAACTTCTGCAAAAAACTAGCTCCGTATATCACTACTATCAACAACAACTATGACATAATTTGTGTAGCAAGATGGGGATTATCCTGAGTTTTGCGAGAACTACTATTAGAAAAGAGAGGAAGAAGAAATAAGAGATAGTAAAGGTTTTAAAAAAATAGTGATGAGTACAAAAACGGTTGTGAGTTGACCGGGGCCTGACCCCCCGAATCGAGAATTGAATGTCAACCGGAAGTTTCGGGTGTTGACCGGAACCGGAAGTCACGTGGTGACGTGGAACGACGAAGAAAAATACCGGCCTCTTTTTGCTTTCGGACGCGTAGGGTACGGACCGGAGCTCTGGTCCCTGTAGTGGGATCACGGTAATTTATCAGTGTCTTCTTTCTCTTTCTCTCTGCCTTTCATCCTCTCCGAAAAAACCCACGAGGCGAGCCTGGAAATAAAAGCTAAGCAGCTTGTGACGATATATTTCTCGCGTTGTATTTTTTATCAACAAGATGAGCGCCGCGTGCCGAACACCTTTTTAGTGTCGTGAATTTGGAGGCACGTTGACAAGACCCGCTATACAGCGTATATCGCTATTAGAACGTTACGTATATCCGTTTTGGTACAGTGAATATATCGCTACCGCCACGTTACATTTGTACATAAAGCATTTGGTATAGATCGCACTCCGGTATATTCCATATTTGTATCTGGGTGATCTCATTTCTTGAGTCTTTATTAGCTGCTCGTCTCAGTGTGAATATGGTGCTAAATTTTAAATTATTCTCCCAACATGAGTGGGACTATTGAGTTGCAACTTGCCCGCTTGTCTGCCAACTGGATCTACAATATCAGGGGGGTAACTTCAACAACTACAAAATGTTTTCAGTTCTTCAATCATAGAGTTTTAGTTTATATTTATTGTTTCTTTTTTATTTCTTGATAAGATTTGGCTGTGTCTAAAGAATTTTGATTTGTAACTTTACCAAGACAGATATGAAATATTGAGGGACTTTGATTTCACTCTGAATCCTCCCAGGAGACTTAAGGCGGAGTAAGTCGGTTAGATTGGCTTTTGTCTGGTATAAAATATAAATAACATGATTAGTGCCATTTCTGTGGATCGAACCCCTGACCTCTGGCCTACAAATATATGTTTGGGGTCTGTTACTAGAGTCGCAGGAGTGATTTGAAAAGTAGTGCTAGTTGGATATTGGCTAATGGTCGTCGTACGATTCTGACGGGATCCATAAAACAACGAGAAATAAGGAAAGAAGAGTATATATAGAGAAAGTGGGAATCGCGTGGTGTAATGGTTAAAGTCATGGGAAATGGACTCGTCGCCACGAGTTCAAATCCTGGACGTGTTAATTGCATTTCACTTAGTACTAATACCCTTGGGAAAGGTATGAATCGTACTCTCTCTCTCCAGCTATGGGTAAATAGTAGGACAAACTGGATGAATTTCTACTTTAGAAATTGACAGGTTCAACAACTTTTTGATTTGAAGCTAGTAAACTGACACTGAGAAATGGAAGTCGTATTTTAAAGAGTGTTAAGGAAATAAAAGGAATTCCTAAAAGTCAACGGAAACTTTTAAGATGGTCAACAAAATAACGACAAAAACAAAAAATAAATAAATATGAGACCCCCCAAACCGATAGGAATGGAGTCAGTGAGACTGGCTATCCTTTGTTCAGGAATGAATATTAGATCAAAGAATATTTTTATTATATTCGGAAAACGCTTGGTGACCGATCATAAAATAGGGTGCATAGGTGTTCTGACTGGAAAAACAACGGGCTAAATATGCGTTGGCATTCGACCAGAAGTAGGCGGGGCGAATGTGATATATATATTTACTAACCCTCCACACGAGCAGGATGTGACACAAGGTCAATTTCTTAAGCGCAGCTCAACAGGTTTGAATTCAGAGTTTTCCTTCTCCTAGACCGGTTGCCTAACCAAGGTTAAAGAGCCCAGTCTGCCCTACTATTTATCCATAGCTGGAAGGTGAGTAGGATTCATACCTTTCCAAGGGTATTAGCGCTAAGTGAAATGCAATTACCACTTCCAGGATTTGAACTCGGGCGACGAGTCCATTTCTCATGACTTTAACCATTACACCACGTGCTTGCAACTGCGATATAAGCAGTCCGAATTGGATGTTCGAGATTGAGAGTTCGTTAGTCACCTAAGGCTAGCAGTGTGCGCAGTGAGTTTGGTGAAGCAAGAAGGCCATTTGGGCTGATAGGCCCTCTGTCTCTCTTTCTTATCCTACAGGCTTGTGGTTCAAAATGTATCTGGAGGGAAATAAAAACATTACCTACAAAATGTATCTTTGTGTTTTGTGAATGGATATAGCAGTGTGCGAGCCCATGATGACGTTAATACAATTTAAACAGATTCAGTGCCTTAGAGATACAACAACTGTGAATTGTATTAACTCAACTTATATGGCTTGGCACATTGTGCAACGGATAGAGAGGCTGAGTTATTACAGTGACTAAGTGACAATCATCTGTAGGCTGCAGGTTCAATCCTGGTCAAGGGCAATAATAACATAGAATACTTAACATAGCTTAACACTTGTACCCGAAAATCGAATGCGAATAGTCTACCCCCGTGCATTGAAAAATAAAGGGTTTGGGTCGAAGTTCAATGACGGTTCCCGATTACGGTATTAAGACTCGCGAGTTTGACAGGAAGCTTCCCGCGTTGAAGAAGGTTCCCGAGTTCAACATGGAACACCTGAAGAATGCCGGAGGGCACATCGACTGAAACGTTGTATATATCTTATTATAATGGAGATTGTGTGTTTTTCTGTCTGTAACCGAAACTATATTACTACTCAAGTCACAATTCCCTTAATTATTTACGTCAAATTCTCCACGATTTCATTCTTTTAAACCTTCAGTTATTAATAAAATTGTTTTACATTATTATACTGTTGACATATCTAAAAATGCAATTGTATTTATATATACAACAAATAGCGGTTTACAGTTTGAACGAGAAGGCTAATTATTGATATTTTAAATTTTATTTTAATAAATATGTGCTTGGTATTATTGATTTCTAATTGTTTGGTGTTATCTTAAGGTGGATAATCTTAAAAGAAATAACTGTAATATTATCTCCACAAAGTTGTTCTATTTTTCGATTATACAGATCTTTTTATCTGCATTCTTAGTCAGTTTCATTAAATTTAATATGTTATTTTATTATATCAAAGGCAAGGGTGCATATATTTGCTACAAATTGGGGCAACATTCTTTGATTTATCCATGTAGAATTAAACAAAAGGCACCCCACCTGTTTAACAATTTTATTAACAATCTTTTCAAGCTTTCTAGCCAACTTTTTTTAACATTTGGATGGAGTTTTTATCCCACGTATTTTCGGCACTTCGAAGTGCCATCATCAGGGTTGATGTGTTTGTGTTCTAGTTTTTTTTTTCAAGTTAATAGTAATGAGAGTAAGTAGGAGGGAAACTCGTAGAAATTATATTAAGTTCCCCTCCTAATTACACTCACTACTACTATTATTATAGTAATCCGCGAAAAATTTCTGACAAATAACTCTAGAAGCAGTGCTGGCCAATACCACATACTCCTGAAGTAAGACCGAACTCTGCAACATGAGAAAAGAAGAAAGTAACATTCTGTTTTTATATGAGTCATCGTCGTAGTACTGAGCTGTGTACGAATATCTTTTTTCCGGAAGGAAGTGGTCTGTGGTGAATACAACTACATTGATGGCTAGACAGTCCAGTACGTGACATAGAGAATCTAACAGCAGTGGTACGACTGAAGATCTGGCATCAGTTGTTTTCTTCCTCCCCCTTCTCCTCCTCCTCCTCTTCCTCCCTGTCTCTCTCGAACGCTTTTTTTCCTCTTCTTTAAACCTGACCGATCGAGTGTTATCGAGAGTGGAGATAGTTTGATGGACGACACGTCTCTAGAATTCACGGTCAGTAAACAAAAATTAAAAAAACGGATAAAGTTCGGACAGCACACTGTTTTCTATTTACATTATCTCACCAACATTGTTTAAATAAATTGATCAAGTTTTTTTTTTTTTTTTGTTTTCTAGTATCTATTTTCTGATTTCTTTTCGTGCTTTTAAGAAAGACTTAGCAGTTTATTGTTTGTTTTATATTTGAACTTCCCTGTAGTTATCAGGCTTAAAAACTTATAAAAATACTTAGAAAACATTGAGATTAATTTAGATTTCTTTGGTAGAGCGCATGCGCAGAAACCCCGTACTCTCTCTGCACTTCCGACTAAAATGATAAGAGGAAGTCAGCCAATATCAGTGAGAAAAGTAGAAGCTGTTATTTGCCTGAAGCAATAACACATATACTTACATTTTCTGACTGCTGGCGACGATGTCTCTTGAGTGTCATTTTCATACATCTTTTTCTACACTCTTTAAGTTTCTCGGTTTTAAGACATAGTTATTTCATATCAAAGGAAATAACTTTATAAAACATTTTCAGTGTCCAATGGATTCAGGATTATTGAATAGCTGCTGTCCAGAATAACCACCAGCCCTGTCGGTGGGGCTGTAGAATACACCTACTGCACCTCTGCAGAGGAGTGTGACTCCACCATAGGGCACACAGCACTCATCAGATATAGTGCGAGTGTATATATAGTTATTTACTAACCTTAGCTTAGATGTAGCACACGGCTTGAAGTATGGGGCGCCCAGTGAGAATAAAACTCACTAACAATGGTTTGTGAATCTACCTTGCTAACCATTACACCACGGGAGGTGCCCAAGTGCAACTGTATATAGACTTGCTATGAACACCAATTTCAAGGTTATTTTACGAGTTTAAATATTCGTACACATGTTTTTTTTTATAAGCGCTAAAACATAAAAAACAGGCCGATTTATACATGTTCACTATAAAGGGTAGGGCCAGGATCAGTCCTTGATGTTGGACTCCACAACATGCTAAGTTTAAAAAATGATGAAATAGACTCGGTTACGTAGGAACTTGACTCGCCCATCCGAGTTCAAGTCCTGGACAAGGCTCTTTGCATTTCACATAACGCTAATTCCCTTGATATAGGTTTGAATCCAACTATTGCCCTTCAGGGCATACAGAGCTCTTTTAACCCTTAATAGGCAAACAATAAAGAGAAGGAAACCTCTGAATTTAAACCTGTGAAGCTGCACTTAAGAAATTAACCCTGTCTCCCAAATTACCGTGCAGTGGGGTTGGTATATATATATATATATATATATATATATATATCATGTAGAGTCAATGAGGGTTGACAAGCCGTAAAATCCAAACAAACCAAACCAAACCAAACCAAATCCTTCATCGTATCCTCCTACTTATACAAATAAATTGATGTCTTATATATATATATATATATATATATATATATATATATATATATATAAAATTATGAAGATCATCAACATCCTAACCATCCTGTCGGCTGGAGCTGTAGAATACACCGACTGCACCTCTGCAGAGGGTTAAAATCGCACCAATGGGGTCAACTGTTCACCGTAAGAATCCTTGTGGCTATGCAGTTCATGATATGCAACATTCCACCTTGGCCATTACTTAGACTAGAAGTGTGGTCGGAGGGGCCCCCTCCGATCAGTCGACTGGTCCCGTCAACCCTTAGCACCTATAAGATTGTCTCAAACCTATTGTGCTCATGGCAATCCCAACCCTTTTTAACATATATGTGCTAAAAGTGGTATCTGAGAGTTGTAGTACCCTGTGTATGACGTTGAACTGCCTCTAGTGGAGATGCCCCAATTCTGGAGCTCTGGGGAATGTGGAGTACAATTTTATTACCATTACTCGAAGATCCAACCTGACCTGGAGTGGTAATACCTGTTAGTGTCCCATCTATGGGTTAAATATATAAAAAATGAGTATTAAAAATGTGTTTTTAAAAATTGTGTTTCAAAGGAAAAATAGAATACCCAAGAAGAATGAATAAAACAAAATGTCTTCGACATAAAATAACCCAACAATAGTTGATATGCCGTAAAATCCAACCAATCAACCATCAAAATCTTAAATTTTGTTTGTCTGAGCTCCTTTGTGTTTTTTTATGTTGTTAATCTTGCGTTTTTTTTTATTGATTGAAAATATTAGGAGGGTTGGAGGATAGAGCGGTGAAAACGTTATGGCATCAACAAGAACACCAAAAACGTCATTCAATCGTCCGAACTAAATTTGGAAACCTTTTGATAATTCAAAATAATTGGATTAAGCCAATTTTGGCACTGTGAAATTCTGTACGCTGCCATTGGGTAAATAATTAAAAATCAATAACTTGCTTGACAAATTCGCTAGGCGTCGTCATTCTACTGGTGTAGAATGACGACGCCAATGGGAACTGAATAATTTTCTAGCTACTGTCACCAGCCTATCAAATATGCAGAAGAAAATGTTATGAAAATAATTGAACTTGGGTCTCTCTAATAAAACGATAATTCTTCCAAGATTTAGCCCTACCAGTGCTACTGTATTGTTGCACGACTTGGATTTTAAAGAAACGAGGAAAAAGCTATATGCAAACTAAAAAGGATGCTGCGTGAGGAAATCTATGTGATACAACCATACATCAGCACAGACACGGCTACGGCTTGGAAGAATTGTCGATTTAGAATGAACACGAGTAGGTTCCTCCATCTAGGAGGACTCTTTTAAGTCTTCTAGCCGATTTCAACAATGCTGTTGTCTGGATGGTCTCAGTTCTTCCTCTGACCTCCAGTTCCTCTAGTCTTTTTTCCAAGCTTTTTGGGGCCATTCCAAGTGCACAAATTACTATTGGTATCACTTTAACCCTCATATCCTCAGTTTTTTCAATTCTTTGGCATGGTCCAGGTATTCGTCTATCTTTGCATTCTCTTTCATCTTCACCCTGTGGTCTGCTGGAACTGCAAAATCTACCAGTTGACAAGTTTTCTTTTTCCTGTTAATCAATATCAGGTGTAGTCTTCTGGATGAAACAAGGCAATCCGTCTTTATCTCAAAGTCCCAGAGAATTTTATTTATTTTATTCTCAAAAACATATTCTGGTTTATGCATATACCATTTTGTTGTATTGTTATTATTATTATTTCACTGCTTTTGAGTTTTCAAATCAGTGTTAGCTTATGGTCTTTCACTGGAGTCTAAGTGACAGCAAGTCTCCTCAGGTCTACAGGACTCTTCTGAGTATTCTGGCAGATTGCAGCAGTTCTGAATGGTTTCAATCCTTCCTCTGATTTCCAAACTTTCCAAACCCTTTTGGGACCGTTCCAAGTGCACCAACTTTATTATTATTATTATTATTATATTATTATTATTATTATTATTATTATTATTATTATTATTTACTCCTTTTGAGTTTTCACATCAGCATTAGCTGATGGTCTTTCACTGGAATCTGAGTGACAGCAAGTCTCCCCAGGTCTATTATTATTATTATTATTATTATTATTATTATTATTATTATTATTATTATTATTCCGTTATCTGCTTCCTCTTGTTCTTGTAACCTTCTAGCTTCGTTGCTGGTCGGGTTGAGAACTTCTACATCGTCTTGAGTTGTTTTCCATGTTGGATATCCTTGCGCTTCCATATTTATTAGTTCTTCAGGAACAATGAAATTCAGGTTGTTTGTTTTTTTATGCATATATCTTTATTATTATTATTCCGTGACCGAAAACCCAAGGAAGAAATATGCAGAGACCACGATTGTGCGTCCAGCCCGAAGGCTAACTTCAACTCAATAAATTTCCCATAGTTGCTCAGTCACTCGAATCTCGTCACCAGTCAACTTGAGTCCAACGTCTGCCTGTCATACTGTATAACAATTCAGTGCTGTGTGATTTTCCATGGTTAACCGTTAAATTCAAATTTTTTACACTACATTACAAAATGAATAGGCAAATCCATTCTTTATGTAGAATCATTTTTATGCGAATTAAAGATAGTTTGAATTCAGAGTTTTCATCCCCTAGACAGGCTAAAGAACCCTGTCTGGCCTACTATTTCAGATGGCTACAAATGATTATTTTGGACCTCTCCACATCAATTTTTGTTCTTCTTAAAGTCAGGAACACGGATATTTATTTCAATTTTGATGTATACATCTTTATTGCACGAATCCAAACTTTAACACGCGCGTGGAGAATAGTACCGACGCAATTAGACTTCCAGCAAGAAAGCTGTCTTCAAGTAAACAAAGTAACAGTTCGTCAGTCATGTGACTCCTAAAATCCAATGAATGAATCCCGTCACAAGTCAACTGGGGTTCAACGCCTGTCAAGACTACAATACAAAATGAAAATGCTAACCTATTAATTATGGTTTAACTCAGTCGGTAGAGCGTCCGCTGCGGAAGCACAAGGTTCCGGGTTCGTAACTGGCCCTCACCAACTCAGCACATGAGTAGCACAAGGATATGTGCGGTAAAGTGAGAACTGATGGTAGATGTGGTACTCCGTCTCGGACGCAAAAACAATCTCCTTGGTCTATCGTTAGTGAAAAGGGGATAGACTCCCTCACTCTCTCGCTGATACCTACATTAGGACTCCCCGTTGACTTCTTACTTTATGTCTGAAACAGAAACTTGGCGCATGCCGAGTAACATTACGTTAGGGCGTCTTCCATTCACGCTCTTTCTAAACGCGTTTTCTCAAATACCCAGCAGTTGTTATAGGAAAACCATGCATAGACAAACAGTCTGTATTATTACCTACCGCCTCCGTTTTTGTAACATAAATATGGAAATCTCCACACGTTTCCCAGGCCGACGGCATATCCAATACAGGTCATGAGAAACTCCACTTTTCCACTCCATTTGGCACGGACTGTTTCTTCCTCTTCCACCGGTACCGATGGCTCCTCATCTTTCCGCACTGCATCAGCCTGCAAAACAAATAAAGTACAACACATGATTTTCATATTGTTATCAAGATAGTTTAATAGCAAGAATTGGAGAAAGAGCAATAACAGGTTTTATAGTTTACAATGGTTAGCTTAGTAAGACATAAAGTCAAAAGAAAGATGTTATTATAACAGTCTAACAAAGAAAGAGGACATGCCTCTATATCAACCGTTGTTATACATTTGTGACAGGAGGATCCTACTGAAAGGGGAGAATATATATATATATATATATATATATATATATATATAGTGTGTGTGTGTGTGTGTGTGTGTGTGTATATATATATATATATATATATATATGCATATATGTATATATATAAACATTAAGCAAAGAAAACCCTTAAATACCGGTCATATCTAATATGAATTTATTTCCAGCAATATATATATATATATATATATATATATATATATGAAGTGAACAAACAACGTGTTTGAAATGGCGATAGCCGACAATTTTTGGGAGATTATGTGCTTAATTAAAGTCATTCCTAATTTGTTAATTAATTAATTATAATTAAATGAATTAGGCGTGCATATCGGTTTAAATGTAAAGCGTAAACAAATCGAGAAAGAGTCGATCTCTGTATGTACATTTCAGAATGTCCGCCGGTCAGCCTGACAGGTAGGGTTCGAATCACGCACAAAGCACTGCCCTATCTATAGCTCTGCTGTACATACAGAGATCGACTTTTTCTCGATTTGTTAAGGCTTAAAATTTAAACCGATATGTACGTCTAATTCATTTAATTATAATTAATTAATTACCAAATTAGGTATGACTTTAATTAAGCACATAATCTCCAAAAAATATATATATCGGCTTCCTCAGACAGCTAACTTTTAGTAAAAATTACCATTCTGACGAATATTTATATATATATATATAGGGAGAGAGAGAGAGAGAGAGAGAGAGAGAGAGAGAGAGAGAGAGAGAGTGAGAGTTTTGATATCATTGAATAATCACGACATGCAAACTCGGTGAATTATTTCTCATCAGCAGTGTATACCTTGATCTCCCCCGTCAGAGATCGAACCGGAGAACCCTGATCGCAGAGCCAGAGACTCTACACCTAGGTCAGCGACCCACGCCACACACGAAACTAGCGAAATAGACCTGTCAATGATAAATGTGCCACTATTATAAACTGATGTGTCGTGTAGCGGCATCCACAACATAACAGAGGACACGGGGTCACGACTTCCCAGCATGGTACTCACGTACTCACATCCACACTGAGCACAGAAATGTAGAAAC
>CM042141.1:105527143-105529643 GCA_023376005.1 Doryteuthis pealeii | reverse complement strand
ATATATATATATATATATATATATATATATAATATATATAAGTAAAGAAATAACAAAAGACTTAGAGATTTAGCATTATAGTCTAAGCTTGATATAGACTATAATGCTAAATCTCTAAGTCTTTTGTTATTTCTTTACTTATATATTTGCTCTGTGACTCTAACATTAAGAGCACACATTGAGCTCTCAAATGCCTGTGCGTCTCTGTGTGTCACTGTGTGTGTCTGTGTGGAGTTAGAGCGAGAGATATATAATAGAAGGATATAACAATATATGTATATATATATTATATATATATATATAAGAAATATATATATATTATATATATATATATATATATATATATATATATATATATATATAGAAAGATATAAATATATTAATGAGGGATACTGCAACTATTTAGAAATAATATAACTAAATGAAGGATATTATAAATAATTTAACTAAATAAAGAAGTAGGTTGAAACATTTTGTGTCGTTTATCGTGTATATCAACTAATATTTTAGAATCATTATATATATGTGTGTGTGCGCGTGTATGAGCGTATGTATGTGTATGGGTGTGTGTTTGGCGTGGGTCAGCAGGTTACTCAATAACACGGACGCGTCTCATCCTTCTTTGATGACGAGAGAGAATAATCGAGGCCTATTGACCGGAAGACATGTCTTTACACGAAAGCGATCAATTGCCGACCCCCACAGACTAATCTCAGGCAGAGTTCACGTGCGGTGGTCTGCTTTTAAATTTTTTTTAAAACCTGAAGCGCACTAAACCGAAACAGATAAACGATCATTTCAACTCGGAACAACGAGACAGACGTGCCGGACATTGTCCAGTGCTAAATCCGGGAGATTTTGCCAAACGATTGTGAAAGCGTCTCTCTTTCACCAATCCCCCTCCACCCCGCGTCTTTCTATACTGATATTGACCAGTGCCACGTCACGTGGCATTGCTTGTTACGGCCGTAAATAAAATGGAGTTTGTGTTGCCCCGCAGTTAACTGCAAACTGAATCGATCGAGAAGCGTTATCAAGATGAACAGCGATGGAACACTCTTGAAACGAGCGCTTTTTAGTCGTATTGATCTGTTGTTGAGAGTTAATGGCGCCGTCAGGACTCCAACTCGGGTTTAAGCAATTGTATTAGAGGGTATCTTCATGCAAAGGTAAATATATATCATTTGTTTCTCCAAATAACGAAGATGAATTATATATACTAGCAAATATATGCACCCTCCGGGTGCAAGTATTTAAGTTTTAATATAATAAAATATCATGTTAAATTAGAAAGGCTAATGAAACTGAATAAGATTTCAGATAAAAATATTTGGAACAGAGGGAACAGATCGGAAAATAGTACAACTTTGAAACTAACTGTTCCACCATTTTCCCTTACTCCCGTCTTTCAGTGGTAAATTTCCCTAATTTAACTATTTAGTTAAAATAGGAAGAAAATAATAAAATTACAGTTATTTCTTTATGTTAAGAGATTTCTGTTAAGATTTATCCCCGAGATTTTTGCTCATATTTATTAAGATAAAACCAAACAATTATAAATCAATAATACTAAGCATATATTTATTAAAATCAATTTTTTAAAGATCAATATGCAAATTAGCCTTCCCATTCACACTGTAAACCGCTATTTCCTTGAATATATAAATATAATTGCATGTTATTAGTATGTAGATATTGTTAACAGTCTTAATGATGTAAATCAATTTTACTAATAATTGAGGTTTAAATAAAATCATGGAAAATGTGATGTAAATAACAAAGGGAATTGTGACTTGTGTAGTTTCGGTTACAGACAGACAAACCCACAATCTCCATTATAATAAGATATATATATATATATATATATATATATATATATATATATATATATGAGAGTAAATATGGAAATAAATCGGACAATATTAAGAAATTTGAAAAAAAAAAACAAGTGTTCCGAAAATAGGATGAATTTATTTATCAACGTTTAAACGTTTCGGTTTCTTTGAACCTTCATCAGGATCTATTATGGGGTGAAGAAATTGATGGATGTTTTGTAGATTACATCTCCTGTCATCTAAAAAACATCCATCAATTTCTTCACCCCAAGACACATCCTGATGAAGGTTCAAAGAAACCGAAACGTTTAAACGTTGATAAATAAATTCATCCTATTTTCGGAACACTTGTATTTTCAAATTTCTTAATATATATATATATATATATATATATATATATAAATGTGTATGTGTGTGTGTGGAGGGAGAGAGTTAAGAGTAAGGAAATGAATCCGACGGTATATGTATAGATAAAAGGGTATGAAAAACACACATTGTTGTTAAAATGAATATATTTTTATATCCTTTGCATTGTTAATATTGACAATATTTCGATTTATAAAAAAATCATCATCAGAGCATAATGATAATTAGGTCCGTTTATAATCCGGACTCAAAAACGGACCTAATTATCATTATGCTCTGATGATGATTTTTTATAAATC
>CM042141.1:105509643-105524643 GCA_023376005.1 Doryteuthis pealeii | reverse complement strand
AGGCCGAAATGTACATACAGAGATTGATTTTTCTCGATTTGTTTAGCCTTAAATTTAATAGGTAATCCCGCCTAATTAATTAATTATTAATTAATTAACTTGCATAAAAATTAGGTCCGACTTCAATTAAGCACATATTCTCCCAATATATATATATATATATATATATATATATATATATATATATATATTACATTCACACATGTATATATGTATACGCAAATAATACACACACATATATATGCATATACAAATATTACACACAAATATATGGGAGAAATAAGAGGAAATTAATCCGACAATGTGTGGAGAAAGGTAATTAAATACTTCAAGATCATTACCTACAATAAACATACATCCTGTACAACATTCCATGTTTGTCTACCTTTCTCCACACACAAGTATATATATATATATATATATATATATATATATATATATATATATATATATGTATGTATATTTTTGTATCTGTATCCGTTGTTGGAAATACATATACCAGGTTTGGGCATAGGTGTCAAGCATTAACGTACTATATTATGCTAACTAGCAAATATATGCACCCTCCGGGTGCAAGTATTTAAGTTTTAATATAATAAAATATCATATTAAATTAGAAAGGCTAATGAAACTGAATAAGAATACAGATGAAAAGATTTGGAACAGAGGGGGTATGATTGAAAAATAGAACAACTTTGAAAGTAACTCTTCCATCATTTTCCATTACTCCCCTCTTTCATTGGTAATTTTTCCGAATTTAACTATTTAGTTAAAATAGGAAGTAAAGAATAATATTAGTTATTTCTTCTTGTTAATGGATTTCTTTTAAGATTTATCCCCGAGATTTTTGCTCATATTCAAAAAGATAAAACCAAACAATTAGAAATCAATAATACTAAGCATATATTTATTAAAATCAAATTTTTAATGTCAATATGCAAATTAGCCTTCCCATACACACTGTAAACCGCTAATTTGTTGTATATATAAATACAATTGCATGATATTAGTATGTAGATATGCTCAACAGTCTTAATGATGTAATACAAATTTGTCAATAATTGAGGTTTAAATAAAAATAGAATCATGGAGAATGTGATGTAAATAACAAAGGGAATTGTGACTTGAGTAGTGATATAGTTTCGGTTACAGACAGACAAACACACAATCTCCATTATAATAAGATGTTGTTACCATAATATGTTAATCTAGGAATAAATATTAGAAAACTCTGTAGTTTTTTTTGGTTTCTTTTATTTAGACGTAGTGGTAAATTTTCAGGATAGTGACATCCCTTCTCCAAGACCGTGCGATAATGCTTCACACCTGTGTCCAAACCTGATATATGTATTTCCAACAACGGATACAGATACAAAAATATATCTCAAATATATATACGCACTAGAAGCATACGGAGATGCAAAATCTACAACATATATATATATATATATATATATATATATATATATATATATATATATATGAGAGAAAATATTTAAAAAATATAACAAACACAGGATGTTATGATCAGGAAACAAATTTTTAGTGTCAATACTTAAGCATTTTGGTATATTGTACCATCTTCAGGACAGTGTTAAGTAATGTTTATGTGAGGGACAAAATGAAAGATGTTAAGTGTATAGTGATTGTGTGAATATGATGCTATTAACCGTTAATTTTTATATGCGCGTTTATTTTCCATACATATATATATATATATATACATATTCTTAACGAAATAAACCACTTGCGTTATTAAGCGTCACCCTCGCGACAAAAATGAAACAATAATTTAGACAATTAATAACAAATAATAATATATACAGCCTTGATCATGGTTCAGAGAAGAAACTAAGTAGTGTTTGGTCTACAAATGTAAACTCTTTCGGACAAATTATTAATTCCTTTTATGATGATAACATTTTAAAAATTGTTAGAAAAATTGAAAGAAAAATTAAAAGAAAAAAAAAGAATTCCCTTAATTTTAACCAAATTTGTATGAATATCCATCTATCTATCTACCTATCTCTCTCTCTCTCTCTCTCTCTCCTCCTCTCTCTCTCTCTCTCTCTCTCTAATATATATATATATATATATATAATATATATATATGTTTTTGTTTAGTCTTAGTTTCGCATCTTGTTTAATATTATTTATCCCAGTCAAGTTTGGCTGGGGCGATAACAGCCTCGGGAGAAGCGAGCAAAGCCCTGCGGTGATTGTCTGTAGCTTGGAGGCAAATCAACAACACGAAAAGTATTTATGAAACACAGGACCCTTATCCCGTTTCGCTGCTTTAAGTGGTTGTTGAAAAGATAGAATCCCATTGACTTGAAATGAAATTATGAAGTTGTATTTGTCTCCGAGCCTCATGATCTCTTCGCTTTCTGTGTCAATGTTTGCCTCACCCCACTGCTCAGTCCACCAGCGTTCACTTTGGTTTCTATTTCTTTAGATCCGCAACTTCATATTCCACGGTCTGCTACTACTTCCAAATTAAATCTACTATCAGTTCATTTCTTGGTTGAATGTGATTCCACGCACTTTCAGAATATTAATATTAAGAAACGTGTTAAATTCTGGTCGCTATTGTTTAGTTCGTTAATCTTTGTTTAGTTCCTTGAAATCCTAGGTAAAAAAAATGTGGTATCAGTAGATCCTCCTTGTGAGAGAAAGCCTGTAGTATTTCTTGAAATTCTAGGTAGAAAAGAGTGTCTGGATCACAGAAAGTTCAATTTGAAATTGATCTCAGGAACGACCCGTAAAATCTTAATCATCATCATCACCATGTCGCGCTGTTAGCACGGATATCAATGACAGTCTCTCTCCATCCGTCCCTATCGTTCAGCATTCTCGGGAGGTCCTCTATGCAGCATCCTGTATTTACACAGAGCTGATCAATGTACGTCTTTGCTGGTCGGCCCACACTGGCGTGCCCATGTGCTGGCTTCCACAGGAGGACGTCGCTTATGAGTTCGTCCTTGCTTCTCCAGCAGCGTCCCGCGTGTCTTGTCTGTCTTACTCGGATGGTTTGGGTTATATGTGGCAGGTGGCCGTACAGCTGCTTTCTCGTGGGGTGCTGTTTCCACGTCTTGTTCAGGATTACCCACAGCATTCTTGTGCAGCTCCCATCTAGTTTATTCTCTAGTCGCTTCGTTAGGGTCCAGGTGGTGCAGCCATAAAGCAGCACTGATACGACAACGGCCTGGAAGAACTGTCTCTTTAACTTGTCTGTGAGATTGGATTTCCATATGACCGATAATTTATTTATAGCGGCCCATGCCTTTCCTATGCGTGTATTAACGTCATTTTCTGTGGAGGAGATGTTACTGCCTAAGTATATTAACGATCTGAAATGCGTTCTACATCGTTTCTTATTGGCCAATTTTTATTAGAAGTCCTTACGGCTGATGTTAGGAAAGTTAATAAATATGAGTGGAAATTTGGCGCACATCTTATAACTATAGACATTCCAATAAACAAATTCTTTTAAATATAAACATCCTTGTTTACAATGCAACCTGTCAGACGAATGACTCTGACACGATTTTAGGTAACAAACGGAGGATTACAAAACTTGAGGAGCAATGTTTATGGTCGTGGGAAAATGGACTCGAGTTCAAATACTGGACAAGGCTGATAACATTTCACATAACGCTAATATTCTCGTAAAAGTTATGAACAAAACTATTCTCCCTTCAGCTATGGGTAAATAATGAGAAATTGGGCTCTTTAATCTTTGTATGATAACTAGTCAAGGAGATGGAAAAATCCGAATCGAGACCTGTTAAACCCCGCTTAAAAATTGACCATGTGTCACATCCTGCTCATTTGGAGGGGGTGGTAATACATACAACACTTTATTTCTTGCACAGCGTTCAGTTGAATGTGATTAAACACTGCTTCAGAATATTTATATTAAAACATCCTTTTAAATATAAACCACCTTGTTTTCAGTGCTGCGTGTCAATAAAATGAAATTGACACGCTTTTAGCCAATAAAGCGGCGGAGGATTGTTATCAATATTATTAATACAAGCAAAATAAAAAGACACCCTCCGGGCGATGTAAAAATAATTCTTTGAAAGATATTGCCTGAGGGATGGGAGCTGAAAATTTAATGTCATAGAGTGTGTACCATAAGTACGTAAAATCGTCAAATTTATTAAAGGAGTAAAAGAAAAGAAAAAAAGAAAGACAATTTGAAATGGAAACAGTTCCGATAACTTTAAATATTATATTAGAATAAAACAATCTATATATAAATATATAACGCCGGGAATCTATTTATTGAAGCAATGAGGATTGTCTAACGTTGCATGCTCACATTTTGAGTATATTTATGTTATGACGTTGGATTATGTGTTGGGTAATGTGACGTAAGCAGTGACGCAGTTTTTGTTACAGACAAAAACCGGAAGCGAATCTCCATTATTAATAGATTTCACTCCATGAAAGATTTTAGAATCGCTTTAGCTGGTGGTCAAAGTGACAACAAATCTCCGCATATCTTCAGGATTGTTCTGAGTATTCTAGCCGATCTCAAATCTAACTCAATTCTAACTTTTTCAATTTTATTCAGACTTGTTTCTAAACCCTTTTTCAGTTCTCAAGCCAGGTTCAAGTATTTGTCTACCTTTTCGTTTTCACTCTGCGATCTGCCACGATGGCAAAATACAGTAGACGACTTATTTCACTCCTGTGAGTTTTTTCAAAACGGCGTAAGCTTATGATCTTTTACTGGAGTCTCCGTGTAAACAAGTCTACTCAGGTCTCCAGGACTCTTCTAAGTATTCTAGCCTATTTCAACAATGCTGTTGTCTGAATGGTCGCAATTCTTCCTAAGATTTATAGTTCCTCTAGTCTGTTTTCTAAACTTTTGGGGACCGTTTCAAGTGCCCCATCCACAATTGGTATCACTTTCACCCTCATATTCCAGATCTTTTACAATTCTCTTGCAAGTTCCTGTTATTTTTTATTATCTTTTCGTTTTCTTTCATCTTCACCCTGTGATCGGCTAGAACGACAAAATATACTAGTTGACAAGTTTTCATTTTCTTTTTAATCAATACTAGGTATGAATTTCTGGATGGGATAGGCTAATTCGTCTTTATTTCAAAGTCCCAGAGAATTTTAGGTGTTTCATTATCAAGAACGGATTCTAGTTTATGCGAATACCCTTTGTTGTGTGGTTAAAAATTAGTTTTTTGCACACTTCCTAGTGGATCACCTTTCCAACCCATTCGTGCCTTGTCTTGTATTCTCGTTTTGCTAGTTTGCTACATTCGCTTAATAGATGGTTTCTTGTCTCATCTCTGTCTCCACTCCCTAAATTTACTGTTCCGTTGTGTCTTATCAATTTTTGCTTTGATACAATTTGTTCTGATGGTATTGTTTTGTGCAGCAATTATTAGAGACCTGGTATCTCTTTTGAGGTTTTCTCTTCTTAACCAGGTCCAGGTCTTTTCATGTGCTATCTCCCCAATTTGAGGTTTGAAGTATCCATATAATTGATTTTCTTCCCATTTTTTGTTGTCTTTCTGTTTCTCCATACGTTGCATCTGCTGTTATTGACTGTCGTATTATTATTATTATTATTTACTCCTTTTGAGTTTTCACATCAGTGTTAGCTGATGGTCTTTCATTGGAGTCTGAGTGACAGCAAGTCTCCTCAGGTATTTTCACTCCTTTTGAGTTTTTCACACCAGCATTAGCTCATGGTATTTCACTGGAGTCTGAGTGACAACAAGTCTCCTCGGGTCTCCAGGACTCTTCTGAGTATTCTAGTCGATGGCAGCAATGCAGTAGTCTGGATGGTCTCAATTCTTCCTCTGATTTCTAGATCCCCCATTCTTTTTTCCAAGTTTCTTTTTGACCGTTTCAAGTGCACCTACTACAAGTATCACTTTCACCCTCATATTCCTCAGCTTTTTCAATTCTCTGGCAAGGTCCTGGTATTGTCCATCTTTTCGTTTTCTTTCAGCTTCACCACGTGATCTGCTGGAACCGCAAAGTCCACCAGTTGGTATGTTCTCTTTTTTTGTGCTAAACACTAGGTTTGGTCTCCTGGCTGGGATAGGGTGATCCGTCTTTATCTCGAAGTCCCAGAGAATTTTATGCATCTCATTTTCAAGAACAGATTCTGTTTTATTATTATTATTATTATTATTATTATTATTATGTAAGATTCAGCAAATGTTATGTAGTTCAAACATTCTCCTTTCCTATATGTTGTCATTATTTCCCAGTCCATTTTCTAAAGTATGATTTCAAGACACGTAACAATCTACTTAGCCAATAATTGTGAAGGAAAATAAAAATAAAATCAGTGAAGGAGCAAAAACTGTAAAAAATGAAAGAAATCTATAAACTTGCAAAATACAGTGAGAAGTATATAATCTGCCTGATTGATTTGCAGATGGATTTCCGATAGAAGAATTGAGATGGAAAAGAAGAAATTGAATTTGTTCAGATAACTCAGATCAAGTGACGTGTAAAATATATAGTAATAAACTACTCTCATTGTTTGAACCTACTAGCAATTCCTACTATCCCCCACTACCAATATATATATATATATATATATATATATATATATATATATATATATTGGTAGTGGGAGGTAGTAGGAATTGGTAGTAGGTTCAAACAATGATAGCAGTAGAGATTTTTGTAGGAGCGGGGGTCACAAGTTTGTGAGAATGAAAGGGGAATAGTGGAAGGAGAATAGGCGGGAAATTATTAGGTGGGTATCTGTTTAAAATGTTTGTGAACTTCATTAATTCATCAGCTCTTAGAATATTTATATTTAAACTATGTATGATGTGTCAGCCAAGGAGCCACAAGGTTCCGGGTTCGCTACCGACCCTCACCAACTCAGCGTATAAATAACATGAATCTCTGCAGAAAAAATAGGGAGCTGATGGTAGGTGTCGTCCCCCACCTCAGATGCAAAACAATATATATATATATATATATATAATATATATATATATATATATATGAGTGTAGTTTAAACAACACCATAGTTACCTTATTTTTCCTCACAGTTGCATTGTGATAGCCTTCAAACCAACCAACAAACCAATATAAACACAATGCTTCAAGAAAATTATAAAAACTCACTCACACACACACACACCCACACACACACACACACACACATATATATATATATATATATATATATATATATATAACCTTGCTCATGAGACCTAATAGGTCGAAATGTACATTCAGGGATTGACAATTTCTCGATTCGTTTAGCCTTACATTTGAACATATATGCCCGCCTAAAATTAATTAATTATTTACTAATTAATTTTCAAAATTATGTTCGACTCCAATTAAGCACATATCCTCCAAAGATTGTCGGCTTAAAGCCATATAAAAATAAACACATTTGTTTGTTTACTTAACCTCATATATATATATATATATATATATATATATATATATATATATATGAAAGTAAAATGGACGTGAGTCCGACAGTATGTATAGAAATATTTTAGAAAAAACAAGATGTTATTGTATATATATATATATATATATATATATATATATTAGTTTACTATACTTATAAGTAAAAAGGGATCAATCTCATTGATAGAACATGTATATGTAAGTTAGTAGTTCGCCAATGCAATTTTTGGTTGGTTGGATTTTACGGTATTTCAACCGCTGTCGATTATTTTATGCCGAAATCGTTTTTGTTTTATTCTTTCTTGTTGGGTATTTAATTATTTTTAATTCATTTAAAACACTTTTCAACTCAGTTTTTATATATTTAACTCATAAATTAAACTAGACTTATCACCAAGACGAAGGTAATTGGGTCCTTCCCATGATGTAACACTCAACAGTATCGAAGGAAAAACACGAATAAATAATTCACTTGGTTTAAAAATCGCATCGGCGCGAAAGCACCGCTGATTTCATGTTATTTTAGGGTCCCATTTATGGGTTGAATTGATTTTTTAAAAAAGTGTTAACAAATTTGAATATCCAAGAAGAATGAATAAAACAAAAACGTCTTCGGCATAAAATTACCCAAGGGTTGACATGCCGTAAAATCCATTCAATTAACATAACAAGGAAACATATTGAAGAAGAAGAAATAAGTCATTGTTGACCAGAAAAGTATGAAGAAGGTGCGGAATACAGAAACAAGAATGACATAATTACAGGTAATTGCTGGCACTTTATCCCCGGTGAGGAACAATATACCTTTATGTCATAGATACATCATATTACAAAACACAAAACTCCAACCCCAATGCGACTTATAGTTTATGATTTCTCGTTCATCAGGCAATGCTACATTCTGAAGTACTACAAGTAAGACTAAAGTGAGGTACGTAGAAATTACGGAATATAAAAAAAAATAGTCGGATTTTTCGGAGACGAATCTTATCGAATGAAAGATTTAATAAAGTTCTCTCAAAAAATTCAATATAGGTTGCAATATATTAAAAAGCATCAAATTTCTTAAATTTCTCAAATTATAGCTGTGTTAAAACAAATATAATAAAGTATGTTATAATATAGAAAAATGTTAATATATCCAATATATATAAATAAATAAAACCCCAAAACGCTCGAACGTATTTATTCAATTTATTCATTCATAAATAAACATATCCTCTGAATATTTGTTTTTCATTTTTCTAATTCACATACTATCTGATTTATTTACATCTTCCTTATATATATATATATATATATATATATATATATATATATATATATACATACACACCCATACACATACATACATGTACATATATACATACATATACATACATATACACACACGTACAGATATATATCTATACAAAATGTATACATGCATGCATAGACGTATTATGTTATACTGTTGTGACCGGGGTTTGCAATCTTTTAACCACCGATTATATGTGGATATGCGTATATATGGATTATATGTATTTAAATATTATTTTAATCTTCTTATTTTTCTAACATTAATATTGTTATGTATGAAATACGTCATATCTTTGTTAACTTTTCGTTCTCCGCCTATTCACGTTCATGCAAGCGTCATCATATGATCTAAGAGCCATTGAAGACAGGACAATCATATAGGTGCTAGGGCTTGGCATGCCCATCCGATTAATCCAATAGGACCTCAACGACCACACGTTTAGCCCAAGTAAGGGCCAAACTGGAGTGTTGCATGTCATGGACTGTTCAGTCACCAGAATTAGGGATGTTTTAGAATTCTGAAATGTACATATAAATAGGTAGATTACAGAAAATTGATCACCTATACAGATCAATACCTTTGAATGGTGTGTATTTAATCAGTTGATCCTCTTATAGGTATGTGTTAGATCAGGACAAGACAGGTCTTTTTTCTTACTCGCTACTAGTACTATGTAAGCTAATACTACCTATTCCATGATCGGGTTGACGTCGACTATGCTGCCACATTCATTAGGCACACGTTGGCTTGTTTGGTGAAGTGGGTGTATGGAGGCCCTGCATCACTAAAAAGAAGAGCTACTAAAACTAGGGTAGCCAACGGCCATCGACACCTATAGTAGTAGCTTTGGGGTACTTACTACTCACATAAATCCCCAATACAACCTGACGTCAGGGTGCAAGCGCTGAGGCTACCGAGGAGGCTTGCCTTTTGCGAAGTGAATCAGTCCTACTTGAGACTGTATCAGCTCGGCAGTCCAGTCGCCTCGAACTTTAACCTGTCACTTGGCCAACTGCCGGGTGCCAAGACATTGAACTGGGTTCTGTGCGTCATCTTTCCACTTAGAATATATCACGCACAAAATTTACTCCATGGAGTGAGGTCATCGTCGTCTACGACGGAGTTCTACAACCTAAGCGAAATGCATGTTGTATTAAAATAACAAAAAAGGATTTGATGTGTACATTTTTCTGGCTTTTCTTTTTGTCCGAAGTCCCTGTTTATATAGTACTAGTACGGTATTTTTCGATCATCTTTGGTGACTTTCGAGGACAAAGGTGTTCCTATTTTGTGGAGTTCTGGGTTGATTTTACGTTCTAGGATTTTTTTATTTATTTTAGGCGAGCGTGATGTCATGAATGAACGCCTAGGAAATACATGACGTTTTTAAACTGCCTACAACCACAGTTGCGACATCTCGTTCGCTAAAATGAAAAGCTTAATAAAAAACAAGACATCAAATCCTTGTTTGTCCTTTTTAATACAAGATTCTTACAAGATCAATACGTGTACATGTTCACAAAAACAGATGTATCGGAAGTATTCACTAGTCCCGTACACACGCCCATGCACACACACATACACGGCCACTCACACATACGCGGCCACTCTCTCACACACACACACACTCACACACACACACACACACACACACACACACACACACATATATATATTATATATTATATATATATATATATATATATATTATAATGAATACATGAAGGAAAAATGTTAAATTTGCTTCAACTGCAACAAGCTTAGCTTGTAAGAACATCTTTATGCATAGAACAAAAAAAAAAACATGGTAACAGATTTTTCTGAATCTTTGAACAAATATATAGCTATGTTTCTGTATTTTTAGTACGAGTGTGTTACTGGGGGTTAGACATTGGGAAGAGCTAAGGGAAAGTTGATAAAATCGGGAATGGATAGAAGAGTTGGGGAAGTTATTAAACATATTTAACCCCAAAAACATAATTATATATATATTAAAATTGTTTAAAGATTCAGTACTAACCATGTTTTTGCTCTGTGTCTGAAGATGCTGTGACGAGCTAAGCTTGTTGCATATCAAACGTTGTAATAGTCAAATTATCATACCATGATTTATCCATGGTTCCGAGAAGTCATTATTATTATTATTATTATTATTATTATTATTATTATTATTAGACTCCATGAGTTTTTCACACCCACTGAAGCTGGTGGTTCACTGCTGATTGAGTGACAGCAAGTCCCTTCATGTCTCCAAAACTTCTAGAGTATTCTAGCCAATCTTAACAATGCTGCTCTTTCGATGGTTTCGATTTTCTTCTGACTTCCAATTCATCCAAACTTTTTCTAACCCTAACGGACCGTCCCAAGGGTACCATTTACAATAGGTACGGCCTTCACCCCCATGTTTCACAGATTTTTAAAAAATTTCTCTGGCAACGTCCAAGTATTTGTATATATTTTCATTTTCTTTAATTTTGACTTTGTGATCCACCGAGAGGGCAACATCCACGAGATGACAGGTTCTTTTTTTCTTGTTAATACTATTTTTTATCCTCTAACCAGAATGCAAGTTTTTCATACGAGCTATAAATGGAATTTTTTAAGAATGTTCTTTTATTTTTTACTAAAGTCAGTGTGAAAGCAAGTCTCTTTAAACTCATCTAAGTATTTGGGGATTTATGTGAGTAGTAAGTACCCCAATCCTACTACTGTAGATATCCTACTATTTTCCATCCAGTTATGGTTAAATAGTAGGAGTAGACTGGGCTCTTTAACTTTGGTAAAGGAACCAATCTAGGAGAAGGAAACAGAATTCAAACCTGCTTAATCCCACTTAATAATTGACCTTGTGTCCCACCCTGCTCATGCGGAGGGGTTAGGTAAATACGTGAGTTATATTTTGTTAAAAACCTGTTACTCATAGTTTGCTAAATTCACGTTACCCTTGTAACTTGAAAATCGGGACTGAATTTTTGATCAGCCGGGAGTATCTAACGACTGTCTTCTTCGACTTCTGTACTTCTACTGAATAGGGAGGGGATAGCTGGATATTACGACCTACTAGATTATGTTGAGAAAATAGGAAAATGTTAATTTTGGAAATTATGACACGTGGACCTTCCATTTTGCTCTTGTCCTCGTCCTTCTTCTCCATGTTGATCTGAATACTTTGACAATTCAGTCTTTCCAACGCCTTGGAGGTTTTTGGAAGGGAAGAATGCGAGAGAGAGAGAGAGAGAGAGAGAGAGAGAGAGAGAGAGAGAGAGAGAGAGAGAGAGAGAGAGAGAGAGAATGATGGTTTGGATTTTAACAATGATGATTTAACAGTGAACATTTAGATGATCTCAATTCTTCCCCAGATCTCCAGTTCCTCCTAATTAAATCTTACAAGGGTTAACATGCCATAAAACTAACAGAATGTATAGTAAAAGTAGCAGTTATTGGTTGTAAGTCCATTGGGAGAAAACAAAAGAAAAACCAAAAATAAACGAAAGAAGGTTTGTGATTGGTAGATAAGAAAGGAAGTTGTGGATCGTTAGAAATTATGGCTGTAATTTCTAGAGCGGAAATATTCCCGAGATTCTTTCCTTGGCATCAGCCCTCATCGATTTGGCGCTGGGCCATCTCATTTATTTTTCCCGATCCAAAATGGAGACTCATAAAACACATTAACTTTTGGGCCTTGTTATTTTTCTATTTCATGAGCGCGTACAATCGGAAATTGTGATGTAACACTTTTGTGGGTGGGATGGTGGGGCTGTGTATGTATGAGAGTTTGTAGATACGATATTTATTACTGTCTCTCTTATAGAAGAGCATAAAGAGTGTAAAAATAGACGGCGGATGAAGATTAATAACTAATTAATAACGATTAAGAAAGATATTATATATTAAAGTATACGCCAATAGCTTATATACATTCGTGTATAGGTATTTATCTATCTATGTATCTCTCTCTTTCTCTCTTTCTCTCTCTCTCTCTCTCTATCTATCTATATGTATATATGCATATGCATATGCATATATATATATATATATATATATATATATATATCAGTCTGCATCTATCTATTTAAGCCAGTCTTTCTCTATTTACCTACTTACCTACCTACCTATTTATATATGTCAATATGTATTTAGCTCAGTCTGTGCCAATCTATCTATCAATAAATCTATATCTTAATCTGTTCTGCTCTGTCTTAGCATGTTCTATTTTATTCTATTTATCAAATCAATCTATCTTCTCTCACTCGCTCACTCACTCACTCACTCACTCATCCTCTCTCCCTCCCCTCCCCTCTTTCTCAATCTCTCTCTCTCTCTCTCTCTCTATATATATTATATATATATATATAATCCATTGTTTATTATACACACACACACACACACACACACACACACACATATATATATATATATAGTACATTTTGTATATATGTAGTACCTTTTAGGTCCCATCTATGGGCGAAATATACTTATTTTAATTATAAATTTGTTAAAAACGAGTTTTTAAAAAAATGACCACCCAGCAAAATGGATAAAACAAAATCTTCGTTATAATATCACCGAAAGGTTAACATGCCGTAAAATCAAACCAACTAATCAACTAACACTAAACATTTGGTAATAAAAGACAAACTCACTCGCATGAACAAGGCACATTTGTGGGTTAAATAAATTAAAAAGAATTTTAAAAATGCGTTGGAAAAAAGTTGAATATCCATCAAGAATGAATAAAACAAAACGTATTCGGCATAAAATAACCAAGATTTGACATGCCTTAAAATCCAACGAATTAACGACCCATTTGCATTTTCTCGGATATGTTTACATTACGTTTTACGTTTGTCATTAATCAACAGCGCTGGGTTAATTGATTTTAAAATAAAAGAATTTACGCAATTCTTTTGTTATTCGGCATGTTCAACTGTAAATGCTTTCATGTGCTTGAAAAATTGATTTTTGTCTTTTGCAAAAAAATACACTTAACATAATATGAGAGATGCCTTAAAAACGTTCGTCACGGGCAGAATGTGATAGAACGTCGCAAGTATGGAGCATCCCGTAAAGATTGCGTATGAGAGTATTACACCCACACAATTTTGCGTTGCGCTAAAGTTATTTCGTTCAAAAACTATCGAGACATTTGTGTAATAATAACTTTCTTTTTCCTGAAATCTACAAAAATAATGACAAACATTTCTTACCAAGGAGATCATCTCTTCAATCGCGCGAAGATCACCGGTGGGTACACATGTAACTACTCAGGCCTAATTCATCCTTGTAAGCATATGGGACAAACATATATATATATATATATATATATATATATATATATATATATATATATAATTCTCTATCGGTTTGAGTACGTGCATGTTTAGATATCTAACTACCTCAGTCTAGTCTTCCCCATCTTTCTCCCAATCTCTTTCTGTCTCTGTCTCTGTCTGTCTGTATGTCTCTCTCTCTCCCTCTCTCTCTCTCTCTCTCTCTCTCTCTCTCTCTCACACACACACACACACACACACACACACACACACACTCTCTCTCTCTCTCTCTCTCTCTTATTTCTGAAAAAAAAGTTAAAAAAAAATATAAAGTATCTAATTTAAAAAAATAATCCCTTTGGCTGTTACTATATTTCAGCGTAATATTACTCCCCTCCCCTTATCTCCAGAATACGTTTTCTCCTTCCTACTCCATAGTAAAGATGTCTCCAAGGGTTCCATTATTAATTTTCATTGAAATCCAGAGAGCCAGTCCAATTCCTGAATATTAGCTTAACATATGTGTAAAAATTAATGTCGATCGTAGGCACTGGTTATGCACAGACTGACAAAAATTGACATTTATGTAAAATATTTTGTTGCTTCCTATCATTTACCTGAGGTTATTTGGTCTTAGCTTGTTCTTATCTTGCTAGCTATCGCATTATTTGGACATGGACGTATTAATTAACCTCGTGTCAAATTTCCGCCGACAACCTCAAACCAGTCTTCTTTGACACAGGCTTTCAAAAATGCTACCATCAAGCATTAAAAGCGTATGTATGGCATTTTATTCGTGTACGTCGTTATTTGTTTAAGCACGTTTGTGTTGGGCGTATTAGCCATGCTGTTATATATATATACTAGCAAATATATGCACCCTCCGGGTGCAAGTATTTTAGTTAAATTTTATAATAAAATATGATACTAAATTAGAAAGGCTAATGAAACTTAATAAGAATGTAGATAAAAAGATTTTGAACATAGGGGGTATGATTGAAAAAT